>VZRE01003310.1:11238-100404 GCA_013396775.1 Cephalopterus ornatus | reverse complement strand
GGGGAAAGGGAGGGAAAGGGAGGAAAACGGGGGAAAATGAGGGGAAAGGGAGAAAAAGGGGGAAAAGGAGAAAAAAGGGGAAAAAGGAGAAAAAGGGAAAAAAGGGGAAAAAGGGTGGCAAAAGGGGGGGAAAATGGGAGGAAAAGGGGGGAAAGGAGGGGAAAAGGGGAGGAAAGGAGAAAAAAGGAGGAAAGGGGGGAAAAGGCAAAAAAGGGGGAAAAAAGGGAAAATGGGGAAAAGGGGGAGAAAAAGGAGGAAAAAGGAGGAAAAAGGGGGGAAAAGGGGATAAAGGGTGAAAAGGGGGAAAAGGGTGAAAAGGGGGAAACGGGAAAAGGAGAAAAGGGGAAAAGGGGTAAGGAAGAAACTCACTGGGAGAAAATAAACTTAAAGAAAGTAAGGAGCATCACAAGCTTTCCATGGAGACAGCATCGTGCCAGACATCAGACACAAAGCAGGACACAAGTCCCTGCCAGGAAAGTCAGGAAGCATTTGTGAAGGGTCACGGCTCCAAGGGTTATTTGTGTCCTCCTGTCAGAGCTGGGTGAACACAAATCAAGGCGACCAAGGCACCAGGGGAAAAGGAAAGCTCTAGGCACGTCAGGCTTTCAGCAGCAGATCAAAGCACTGATCTGTTCTGAAAATAGGAAAAGAAATTAAAACCCAAGAGGGGCCTCCAGGTTTTAAAGGTTCTGATGATCTTATGTACTCGTTACTCACCTCTGCGTTGGAGAAGCAATAGAGAAGAGCGACAACAAAACCCTGGCACAGGGAGGGTAGGGAGGAAAAAAGCCAATAATCAGGATTTAAAGCATAGAATCAATGACAGACAGCAAGTTTCATTCACAATTTGAGTAAGACAGACAGCAAAAAAATATAATATTTTCCATTTTTCCATTGTTTACCAGGTGATGTGGCACTATTTATCAAGTTTTCATAATAGAATTAAATGCCTCAAAAGGACTGGTGATATTATATGTATATTATTGCCCTCGTATGGAGACAGTAAGGAATGATTTGCTGTTTACCGTATCCTACAAACAACTTCTCCCTCAGGTCAGGGAGTAGGGGCATCTGTCTTCTTCTAATCTATATTTACAATAGTGAATAAACCTTTTACAAAGTGTACCATACCCTCTCAACTCCGTGATATTGTTCTGACTAGCAGTATAGCAAAATAAACCGTGAGACATTAATGCTGTTCACCACTCCTAAAGGGTAAGGGGGTAAGGACAGAGAAGTTGTTATATACTCTCCTTATTTTTCCATTCCTCTCGTTTTTATTAGATGTGAAATCATTTTCAATCAGTTCACCTTAATCCATAGACTGGTCTTCACGGAACTCTTGTTGTTCAATCTATTCTTGTTATCCAATATATTGTTATTCAATAAAGGTAGATGTTGTATTTTTTTTTTTTGGTAATTATTGATACGAAGTCTGACTCCGAATTCAAAAGGAGCGTGAGATTTCAAAGAATAAGGGAGCAAAAACCAGAAGAGCGGCTGAAGGAGGAAGATGGAATGTGTGTGTTGGATTTGGGCACATTAATAAAACCTGCTGTAATAACCAAGCTGAGGGTGTGGTGGTATAGATTAAACCTCTTAGGATTGTTAAACATTTTGTCCATCTTACCTGGAATGAACCCAAGCCCAGCTCAATGTAAAGACGAGCTTCCAGCCCGGTGCTCTCTGGGAAAAACGCGAATACGATGTAGTGCACTCCAAAGAGGGGGATTAAAAGCAAGGTGGATTTAGCAAGTCTCCTGGAAAACCAAGGGTTAAAAAACAAGGCAGTGTTAGAAATACGGAATTAGTGGCAGCAATTTTATGTTGGAGCATATTTTAATCCATAATGGAGGCAACTACACCCAGGGAACTTAAGGAAAGATCCTCATTAATCATGAAGTGGTTCATAATCACCAAGGACTGGGTTTGGTTACCAGAACATCAACATCATGCTACTGCTAAGAATTTAAAGGAAATTTAACTTAAATCTGCATCTTTCTCCATGTGGCCATTTGTGGATTCATCCCCTGACATTTAGTGCTTACGCTTTCAATCTGGGTCCTTTTACAGCTGTAAAAACTTTCTGGTTTACTTTTCTCATTGTCCCCACCCTTTTTCCCCCTGAAGAAAAAGAGAGAGGTGATATTTGGGATGAAAAGGAACATTCACAATGTTATTTCTTCCGGGAATTTCTCTCTCTCTGTTAGAAGAAGAGTAGAACATTTTGTGCTCCTGCCCGTAAAATGTTTCTCATATCAGAACAGGTCAATATTAAGAAACCCAGAAATACTCACACGAAGTGGCTCGAATGGCTCCCTCCTCCCTCCTGAGACTTCAGTTTATGGACTAGAATTCTGATCACATTAATAAATATAATAAAGTTAATCTGAAAAGGCAAGGCAAAATCTGTAAATTTATTACAGATCAGGAGGTACCTTCAGCTGATACAAATAACTGAAAATCCCCAGTCAAAGGAAGTGCTCTGCCATAAACCAGAGCAGATCCGTTCTCAGACCAAATCAATAGCATCACAAATACTAATTATTTTTCCCACCCACATATTTTTATACATAAGATATGGTCAAAATTATGTTGAATTAATGTAGACCTGCATATCTCAATCTCATTTTATTATATTATTTTATTTATATTTAAGTTTCTTGCCAACACCTCACGGATCTTACATGGTTTAAACGGTCCCTCCTGTTCCCTTCATTTTTTGGGATAGGGGTTATAACAGATACAGACCTGAATGACATAGTCCTCCCTCCCTAAATTTAGGTGCTGTAAATGGGTGGATAAGGGAGATTTCTTCGTCTTAAGTTTACATCCTAAGAACTTATTTTTTAAAAAATACCAGATAAAATTATTTTTAAAATATGCCAGGTTAAATTATTTTAAAAATATACCAGATAAAATGACCTATATGCAGATACTGAAGGGAAAATGAAAAAAAAAAACCAAACCAAAACATACTAATACAGTTATCAGGATGGGGCCCTTGATGATCCATAACACCACTCCATTTTCATCATCATCCCAACACCTGAAACCACAAACAAAACCTGTCATTTTTTTCTGTCCCGTGTGAGCTTTTACAAGACACAAAAACACTTCTGTCACAGAAAAGGTAAGTTTAAATCCCTGCCTAAATGTCCCCGACAGCACCAGTACCCTCACGCCTCTCTAAAATCCCTGTGTAACTCAATTTAAAGGGAATTTATTCTGGAAGAAGCAAAGATTGAAGAACCAAAGGAAAAGACAAGAAATTTGTATTTTCAGGCTTCTTTGCTGCTCTTCTCACTGCTCTCCATCACTCATCTGAGTTCTGAGCTGGAAGGTGTAAAAGAGTCTCTTTTCCAACTGATTATCCACGTGAAATGACCTGGGCACCTTCAGGACAGCTTTTAGTAAACAATATTTATATCTGGCTCTCAGATTAAAAGATTAAAATAGAATAAAATCAAATAATTAAATGGAAACAACAAGACATGATGTGTTTGTTTGGGAGGTTCTTGTTTGCGAAGGCTGGGGTTAGTAATTTATGGCTGATTTTAAACAGAAGCAGCAAATTTCTTAAAATATAATAATTTTCTTATCTATAACTATATAAAGATTATATATTACTATATTTTTCTTATATATAATTATATACAATTATATAAATACTATATTTTCTTAAAATACAATTATTTCAGGTCTGGCCATTAGGGAACTAAATGAAATTTCAGTAGTTGCCATGGTTTTATTATCCATAGTATTATTATGTATATATTATTACCATTATTATTATTAATTATTCTGATAAATATCAGAAGAATTAAAACTATTTTCTGACTGACTTCCATATGAAATGTAAAGATTAGAAGCAGAACTTTGCAATATGTGGGGTTTTGTTTGGTTTTGGGTTTATTTGGTTGGTTGGTTGGTTGATTTGGTTTGGGCTTTCTGGTGGGGCTTTTTTGTTTGGTTTGATTTTTGGTTTTGATTTTTGGGGGTTTTGTTTGTTTGTTTTGGGGCTCTTGGTGTCATTTTTGTTTATTTGTTTATTTGTGGTGGTTTTGTTCGTTTTTTATTCNCCACCTAATCCTGTAATAAGCAGAAAAAGAACTCACTGATTTCTTCTTTTGTTTGTTTTTTTTTTTTTTAATACCCCTTTTTTCCCCCACCAGAAGAACAGAATGCCATAAAAAATAGGATATCCTCATCTTCCTTTTCCAAGCTGTGACTTACCCCGTATTTTGTTGGTGGATTCTTGTAAGGACCCAAGCAAACAGCACAGCAGCGGGAGCTCCTGGACAAATCGACAAGGAACACGATAATTGTTTGGAATATTGTGTCCCATGGAGACTTCACTCCAAGCAGGTTCGCGGTGCAGCGGGTTGGATGTACATTAAAGGTCGAATGACGGGTCAGACAATTTTAAATAACTTTATGAAAGAACTTAACTTGCAGTTCAGGGAGCAAAAAAAAAAAAAAAAAAAGGAATACAAGGGCAGGAGAATTTAAGAAAGGCGAAGGAGCACAAGGGGTGCCGTGAAACTGCGTTTTCGAAAGTAAATGTTAATAATTTCTTAAGGTTTGCTTACGAATTATTTGTGAAGCCGGAGTAACCGTTTATTTACTTTGAGCTTTTTTATGCTGTGAATTGTGGCCAACATCCAACTTTTTGTACACTAGGTGGAAGAATTCACATTTTTGTCCTAAGGAGCCTCTACTAATCACTCTGGACCCATCAGCTGATAAGAATTCCATGAAAATTTAATTAAATCCAGCAACTGGTGATTTCTATTCCCACTTTTTACTGCTTATCCTTCTACGTTTATGACTGATTTGGTTTTAAGAAGGCCTATAAAGTAGAAATTGCTTTTGCTCTCTTTCTGTGGAATTGAATTTCCAAAGACCAAGGGACTTCCAAAGTCGCCGAAAAAGGGACTCTAATCTGAAACAGGTGACATTTTCACTGATAAATCTACAGAAATAAAGGTAACATCTTTCTAAATACCATTTGAGATCTGTAGAAAAAAATCTAGAAGTTGTCCTTCTAAATTTTAGCCCTTTGTTAAAGTCCTTTAAGCTGCAACCACGTTCAGTTCAAGTTGTCTGTTTAATTAACCAAGAAAAATATTTACGTCCATATCACCTAAGATCTGAATTACCCCATTGATTCCAGAAGGAAATGAGGATTACTACATCATTAATTGAGTTGTTTCCTTTGTTATCTCAATTTAGCCATGATTAATCAAAGCCTGAGAGTCTAGTTTCAGACATTCGTATTTGGAATAGCTCAAAGAAAATGAATAACATTATATCAAGTCTGAGAATATCAATATAAAAGATAAATTAATATTTACTTGAGGATAATTTGGATTTCACTGCTAAGGCAGAAAAATGTCATTGTACCTGCTTAATTTGGGTGCCTCTATTTTAAACTAGCCAAGGTGAGGCACAGGAATATCTGAGAGTTATTAAAAAAACTCTCTCCAGTGAAAGAAATTTTGGTCTGTCATTCCCGTTCTGACAACCAGAGAAAATTTTAATTGCTGTAAAACCTCAAAAAATTTCTTAAAGCCAGGAATTCTCTCCAAAACAAAGCAAAACAGAAAAAGAATTGTTTGATTCCTAGGCCTGAGCTCACATGATTTGAGATTAATCTATTAAGTTCTGTTTAATTAAAGGAAAATGTCAACTTTAAGTTAGTCACCCAAATTTCTTTAGTCAGTGGAGGAAGACAAATTTTTTCTAGGATGTTATCCAGACAAATTAGTCATCATCTTGAGGACTGGATTAATAACCACCACGGTGATTGATGTAAATAACCAATCAGATAAATAAATAAGATAAAAAAATAAGGTAAGAAAGGCAATACAATGAAGTGTGGTTTTCATGTCACTGAATAAATAAATGGGCAACTTTCCTGAGAATGGTGGCACCTTTGACAGGCACATTTTGTCTCAAAACACATATTTTATCTATTTGTGACAGTAAAGAGAAATGGTAAATAACACAGAGAGGGAGGGAGTACCGACCCCAGCCGGTGAATATGAACCACCACACAAACTGCTTGCTGGAAACAAAGGTCAGCAGGAGCAGGGTTTGCAGGTAAATCCCTTCAATGAGAAGCCAGAAGAAATTGGCCAAAATACTGAACTGGAAAAACGCCACAGCGGCCTTACAGGCAACCTGGAAGTGCAGAGGGAGAAAAATACATTAAATCTACTCTCATTATGTCTCCAGGCAGATGCAAAATTCAATATTGCCACACGAGAATGAAGAAATTCTAACCATATTTCAGTAGGTTTGGGGTTCCATAATTTGAATTGACTTTACTTCATTTTTTTTTGAAAGGGAAATACTGGGTTTCTCTCACAGATTAAATTCTTTGCTGGTAGAAATTTTTACAGCTTCATAAGAGACATGCACCTTTAGACATCAAAGCGGAGTGCAGCCATAGCACTTGGTCTTTGTGTTGTTTGTTTTAAGATTTTCAGTTCCAGCAAAGTAAAGAGAAATGGGATTTAGGAATCCCAAGAATTCAATGTTAACTCGAGGATAAAAGAGAGGGGAAGTTCAGTACCGTTGACATTAGGCAGTGGTCCATAGTTTCATCTGCAAACAAAACAGCATCTTTGGTGAAAACAGCAATTGCTCTCAAGATAAAGGAGACAAACAGGTGCATGTGGATGTAATTCCGGGTACAGTGGAATTTTCTGACATGGAAAGAGAAAATAAAAATTGTCCTTCAACAGAAATTTCTCGTGTTCTCAGCAAGACTCAAACTGCCAGCACCTTCCAAAGCAAACAAATGACCTGTCACTGAGAGGGAGACAGACATGAGGGAGCAGAGCAGTTATTATCTGTTTAAGCTAATAAAAAATCCAGCATAATTGTCCTTGAATCACTACACGTTTAGAGGAGATGCCAGAAGCAGAGAGTAACTGTGGGACTCTTGGGCTGTATTACAACAATGCCTTTTAATTATTCTAAATAACATTTTTTGTTGAACGAGCTTGCAAGAGGCTCAACAAGCTTTTCAGCCCCTTTCTGGTCAGAGGGAAGAGAAGGTTGAATGGGTGTCAGTCACACACCGTGAGGTGGCTGCCACAGAAGTGGCTGCCTTGCCCTAAGCTGCATTAGTTTGATGAGGAGCTGCTGAGGGAGCTGGGGGGGCTCAGCCTGGAGAAAAGAAGGCTCAGGGGGGACCTTCTCACTCTCTGCAAGTTCCTGACAGGAGGGTGTAGCCAAGTGGGTATCAGGCTCTTCTCCAGGGTAACAAGGACAGGACAAGAGGAAAAGGCCTCAAGTTGTGCCAGAGGAGGTTTAGATTGGATATTAGGAAAGTTTTCTTCATAGAAAGGGTTGTCAAGCACCGGCACAGGCTGCCCAGGGAAGTGGTGGAGTCACCACCCCTGTGGGTATTTCAAACACATGTAGGTGTGGCACCTGGGGACATGGTTTAGTGGTGGCCTTGGCAGGGCTGGGGTAATGGTTGGACTTGAGGATCTCAAACATCTTTTCCAACCTAAACGATTCCATGATTCTATTTCCCTGGGTTGCCCTGTCCAGTCTTCTACCTTGAGCAGAAGGAATTTCCTTCAAGGTTTGGGCGTATCAGCCCGATGGTCCTGGGATGTGACCTTTGAGAACGCCAACCCACCCCAGTCAGGAAGCTGCTTCTGTGCTCTGCCCTCCTGTCTGCGCAGTGGGTTTAACTCTTGTCCAAGAGCACTGGAACCAGTCAAACCCAGCATCCATTTCCTAATATCCGTCACCATCAAATGTAACATTTAAATTTATTTAAACCTCCTTCTGTAGCTCTCAGCTCTGGAAGCCTTTCACAGAGGGAATGAACAGTTTAGAATCACCTCTGGCTCAGGGCCGTGAGACACTGTTTCTGCAGAGTATGTCCTGCCATATGCTAGAGGAATTGTTATCTTATACTAATAGTGATGTAAGTTTGGGCATTTCCACTCTATGGGGGCATTAAAGTGACTAAATCTGACTGCCCAGGCAGCTTGGATGTTTTAACATCTGCACGGAAATATTACAGAACAAACAGAGAAAGACCCATCACCATCAACAGTGTTATGTCTTAGAATGATTAGAAAATAATAATAAAAAACCCCACAAAACAAAACCACGGAGGATCTGATAGAAATTAGGATGAGACTGTCTTAAGACATCCTGAAAAAGAGCCCATTTATATTTACCTGAAGGCAGCAAAGACAATTAGAGCTGTAACGAGGGAAGTCACTGATGCTGCATAGCCCGCGGTGTAGACACGCCAAAATGCAGAATAATAGGATTTCTGGGGGAAAAAGAGACACAGCCCAATGCAGGGGATTCTGGAGGATGAACGCTACGGGTACCCATTTCACCAGGACACATTTTCCCTCACTGGTCAGTCCCACCGCCCCTGTGCTTGAGATCTGCTTCAGGGTTTTCCCTCCGTCACAGACATGTTTTCTTTTAAATCCTACTTCACCTTACACAGGAGGCAGGTTTCACAGCCCACAGGCTCCTCTGACCCCTTTGACTATGTTCTACGGGGAAATTTTAACTTTTTTTTTAAGTAACTACATTTTCTCCTGTTGGTACCTAAAGACTCTGGGGCGCTGAAACCTCCTGGTGGGTGATTTGTGAATCCGTCACTTCAGACCTGGGCCAGACTCGATAAACATTGATTTTCATACAGAGCTATGGCTGAAAGAGAAATAAAACTTGCAATTTGTAGGTGAGGGAACCGAAACACTGAGCAACAGTTCCATCATATCGTGTGGGTGAGGAAGTTAAAGCCAAGAAAATCACCTCACAGTCAATCCTTTGGACAAACAGTTCGTTCCCTTGCTACAAACTGTAACACTATAAATCCTTCACAGTTCATTTCTTTTCAATTTAAGCACCCAATGTCATGAGAAAAATGAAGCATCTTTACATGGCTTTAACTATGCAAATTTTATTCTGATTGACTACAAAATCACCTAATTATTTATAATCCCAAGGAGCTAAATTCTCTGAATCCAGGCGAATTTCCTCCTTACAAATGCAATGGACACTTTGTTCGCTAATTGATCCAAAATCTGTTTATCCAAGAGTCTGCAATTCTAGGCTGAGGCAAGTGATTAGCAATTTTAAGTAGAGCCATAAATAAATCACGTAACCCTGACAAGATAGGAATCAAACTGGTGTTTCTGATATAGTCCTAATCTTTTATACAGTATTTTCAAAACACAGAAGGAAAAGGGAAAACAGGTTCTTCAACTGAATAATGAAGTATTTCAATTCATTTTATCTGGTGTTGTAGGACGGATAAAAAAACCCAGCATTATACAGAGGACATCACAAGTGCTCACTGCACATACCAAATACAAAGCAAGTGGTTCTCTTGGAGTATAATTGGGATTCTTGCTATGTGCCTGTCTTTGTAATGCATCAGGGATTGCTGATCTTATCTTCCTTTTCTAGTCAAACCTGGGCGGATTTGACTGGAATAACAAAGTAAACACAGCCAGGGCCTCTGTATGGAAATCTTCCATACTGTTGAAATGTAAACATAGTTCCTTTCTGGATTTGAGCCTAAACCAGCTACAAACTAAGCCTAATCCAGGGATTTAGCATAATCCAGGGATTGCCTGGGGGGAGCCCAAACTCTGTGGGTGGGCAGCTGGTCCCAGGGCTGGAGAACTGTACTCCAGAATATGTCCCCTTCTGAATCTTACCTCCCTTCTGAACTGTTTACGTGGTTTCCATCATCTTCCCAGAAGTTTTTTAAGCATTTATTTAAGGGGTTTTTTTGAGCACTTATCTTTCTAGATTATCCAAAGTACAAAGAAGTACAAATATTCTTAATTTACAGGAGGGGGATCGAGCTCCAGATGTCTTTTACTGCCTGTTACAGCCATTCTAAGTTCATGCAGCCAAATTTCTGAAGCAAGTTGTGTCTTCATTTCCCAAAGGTTTAGATCTGAACTAGTTTGTGCTTGAGCCTGTGTGCCTGGAGAACAAAATGTTATCTCCAGATAACACCCAGAGTGTTAGTGGTGACAACCCCCTTCATCTTTCTGTGTCTTGCTTTGGCTTGTGATAAATGGCTTTTTTTCTGAACTGTTTACATGTCTTTTTGAGAGTCATGTAAAAAACATTAAAAAAGCAACTGTATTAATAAAATGCATTAATAAAATTGCTTTAAGAATATATTTATTTGGTGAATTTAAGCCTTGCCATATTGTCAAACCATCTACAAATAAAACTCTGTGTTTGTTCCATGTTTTTTGTAATTTGACGTGCCCTTTTGACATCTTTAATACAATGGTGTACACAGTACCTTTTTTTCAGTTTCCTGAAAAAAGGTTGCGGAGATTCCAAAGCTCAAAAGCCTAAAAGTATCAAAATATTGATTTGGATTCTCTAAAAACACCTTGAAATCTTTACCCAGAATTATTTACCTGTTTTGCTAACTTGAGTTTCAGTGTCTGTTGCAAACACTTGCATGGATGTACATAATCCTACTTTTTGGGATGAGGCAGAGGTGTGCCCCATCTTTCAGTTGTGCAAGAGGAGCCTTGTCCAATGCGGACTGAAATGAGGGGATGGAGACATCCCTGTTCTCTATTGATGGAACTGTCCCATCCATCAGATTTCAGAACTCCAAGGCAGCCTCTCTGTTAATTAATTAATAACCTTCAGCCAGGAGAAGTTCATCAGTGAGAGACCAGCAAAGTGTGAGACATTCCTGTCCCGGGGCCAAGAAGGGTGATGAGGAACATGGGAATTCAAATCATATGAGGATGTGGCGGTGAAAGAAATTCTGCAGGAGTTTAACTGAGTGCCAGTGATGGTCATCAGATGAAAAACTAGAGTTTTGCTTCCTGCTCCATGAACATCTGAAGTATAAAAGTCATAATTTCATAGAATGGTTTGAGTTGGAAGGGAGCTTCAAAGATCATCTAATTCCAACCCACCTGCCACATGCAGGGACACCTTTCCCTAGACCTGCTTCCTCAGGGTCCCCTGCTCAATGGCATCCAAGAATTCCCCTCCCAAAGGTGTGACTTAACCACCTTGCTGCAAAATTATGGAGTAATTTTTTTTTCTGATTCACTTAAAATCGGCGGGGGGTGGAAAATCAACTGGAGGGATACAAAGGAATTTTCCCCTGAAAAATTCCCTGCAGTGAGCTTGGTAGGGCTTCCTTGGAAGATGGGTGTGTGATGAGAACTAAAATCACCTCTGTCAGAGGACCAAAGCCTTTTTTAGGCAGTAAAAGTGAACTAATCGTGAGTTTACTCATTAACAATAAGAGGAGACATTTAGATGGAGAGGGAAGTATTTTCTGCTACTCACTTCCTTTCTATTAAGCCTAATTTGTTAAACAAGCACTAAATACACCTAAAATTTTTGAGTTGAGCACTGAGAATAGGTAATTACTGGCTTCTGACAGGAGCCAGATGTGCACTCTCAGGAGAGGGTGTTCTGGAGATGTTCAGGAGCAGGAAATAAAACACTCACCTGATCCTCAGGTCCTTTGCTGGAACCTTCATCAAATCCACAGGCAACGGTGTATGGTGGGAATGGTTCTGACCAGTGTGCCTCCTGTGTGCAATTCCTCTGAAGGAAACCTTTCACGGGAAAATAGAGCAGAGAATTAATTAGGTCGGGGTGGTGCTGCTGCTGCTGTTCTTTAAGTTTTGATGAGCAACAACAATTTCTTATTTCTACTTTGATTCTTAAGTCAGGGACTTACAGGTCTAGACGTGTCCAGCAAGTTTAGCTGTAGGGTTACAATATTCTATATACCCTTTGAGAATTTGGAAATTCATTTCAAGATGCAGTGGGACTTGAACATTTCAAATGGGAAATCAATTCTGTAAATTCAATCCTTACATGGAGAAAATCAAATTATACGTTTACAACGTCTTTGGAGATTGTGGACAAAGCCCTGAGCCACCTCATCTATATCGGAAACCAGATGCAAGCTTTAAACTTGGTCCTTCTCTGGCTGAAGGATTGGACCAGATGACTTCAATAGGTCCTTTCTAATATTAATTATTTTATGAGCTTATAAATCAGTGATTCTACAACATATTCCTTTTCAAATTTAGCATCATAGTGATATTACCCATCACTTTTAGACCACCAAAGAGATGAAACAGTTCAGTTCAGCATAATACAAAGCAATATTGACCACAAGCCAAGATGTGTATCTGAGTAGCTATTTATGATAGCATTGGGAATCAGGAAAATATGTAGTAATCTTCAACTATTAGAATTTATTTAAAATAAAAATATTAAAAAGCAAAAAAAAAAAAAAAAGTAGGGATAAAAAAGTCTTGCCATGGGTGTTGGTGAATTCTTCAAAAAATTGTGGACAGGGAATTTTCACCACTTCCCCAAAAGTGGCTCTGGGCCAGCAGGTTAAACCATCCCAATCTCTGGCACAACCTGTAAGAAAAAAGTGCTTCTAAACAAAGAGAAACACGGAGAACATCACACAGTTGATCTTTCCTAATGAGATTTTCTGTGGCTTTCCCACTAATTCACATGCAAGAAGAGCCACAACAGGGCATGCAAGCTCTGAAGTGAAGGAGAGAATTGTTTTCCTCTTCTCCTTGGATGCATCCTTGCTCACATATGCACTTGGCATTCCAGCTGGACTTTCTCCCACTTTATCTCGTGAGAGAATGTACCTGAAATTCAAGCAGACACAATCTGAAAGTCAAATCACTCAGAGCTCTTGCTATTGTCAGAACAGAAGTCACCACAATTAAAATATTGAATTATTATTAGCACTTGAGATTTCTCGTCACTGGTTCCAGAGTCTGACTGAAAAACATCAGGCTTGGAAATTCAGCCTTAATCCCTTGATTTCATGCTAAAAATCTACCAGTTTTACCTGGCTTGAAGGAAATAAAAGACTGAAGTCCCAATATTAGGAAATCAACGGTATTTTTGCAGTGGATTTCAAAAAGGATAAGATTCATCCCATCACTGGGAATAGGTGCATCCATGAGGTTCCCTAAACCAGAGGCTGCTGGTTGATGACACAGGGAATGCTGCTGGCTGTGAGCCATTAAAAAAGGTTTTCTCAGAAGTTTTGGTTAATCCCAGGTTCATCACAGATGCATCACACTGAGACTTCCAGCTGTTGGCAAGCAGGTGTGGGGGCAGCACAGGAAAATCATCAGCATGGAAATGTGCCTGAATAAATCAAAAAACCCATCATTCTGCAGCACAAACTAACCCCCGGGTGGTCGTAAGGTGGATATAAAGCTGTGCAGGAGTTTGGGTTGGGAGGTGTTATTTTCTTTCATGACTCTTCTCTGCTTCCTCCGTGAGGGATGAGAAGGCAAAGCTAAAATTGGCAGGAGCTGAAATGTGGCAGAAATATCACTTACCTGTAGCTGAGTTAAGCTGCTCTCCGGCTTCCAAAAGGAGAGTCCTGAGAATCTCCCACACCATTATCCTCACATGGCCCTTGGAAGGACGCAATTCCCGGTATTCCCGATTTGCCAGATGGCAAAATAGAGGCCCTGATTCATTAACTGTGATTTTAATTGCCTAAAATATGTCAGCTAATCTTACCTCTGTTCCCTTTGTAATCAGCAGAAAGAGACAGTGACTTCCAGCCCGTGATTCATCCCAAATATTGGCGGCATCTTTCTGAGGGCAGGATGAATCACTGGCTGCAAATACCTGGCTCTGGCTGATGCTAATACCCCAAACTAGGCTGCTAATTTTTGAATTATTAAAGTCAGGTAATGTCAGTCCCTCTTAGACATGCAATGGCCCACACATATAGACTCAACAACTGAAGTGGTCCTTCTTGGAGGGACTATAACAGGTTTGAAGAGCTGGGTCTAAAAATCTACTTTATTTGGCAATGTGGGGTTAAAAATGAGATCCCATTCCTTGTGTAATAAAGGAACCTGTATGTTTTAAATTTGGCTTAATTTCCAGTGACTTCTTCAATTTATATCAAAGAAACCACGGAGTGCAGAAGCCAAAAGGGAATTTTTCATGCCAAGAGAGTTGTGGGTGTCCAAGTCATCTGAGACTCCATAAACTGCAGCAGGAGTTGTATCAAGTAATGTTGACATCACAGATATCCGGGTCTTGCCCAGTAATCCAGGGCCGTTTCCTTTTTAGACAGTGGAGGGAAAACAAAGTGTTTTTTAGAGCTTGATTCATCTGACCTATTTTACACATCTACTTCAAGATGAGACACTCTGGCTGCTGGTGACACTCATTAGACAGTGCTCTGTGCAACAAGAACAGTGTGGGACTACTTTAATTCAAAACCTCTGCAACGCAGACTCATCCCAGCACAGCTTCTCTGGGACCGCTGAGAAGTAACTCTACAAATTGTGATCCTTCTGTTTGTCTGGCTGAATTCCTGAAAACTGAAATAAAAGCTATGGGCTCTTAACTAATTTTAGTCTAGTTTTATCCTCCAGATAAAATATTGGAGATAAATTGGTTTTCTGGATCTAATGTTCGGTTTCAAAATACGTTGAGAAGGGCTGTGAGCACCAGAACAGATTCTCACTGGAGTCTTTCCATCTCTAGAGAATAAAAGGTGGGAAAGGAGAGCTTTGAGAAGCTCAGAGTTGACAAGGTTGCAGATTTTTAAACACAGGGATTTTTATTTCCTTGAGTAACCTTTGCTACGAAGAGGATTCAAAAATCATGTCTTTATTTTTGTGTTAAAGAGGAGGATATTTGGAATGACATCCTGGAATGAATCTAACAGATAATTTTTGAAAATGCCTGATTTAGGCCAGAGCTTCTTTTTGGGTAGATTATTGTGTGCTGCAAGTGCAAAATGTGTCCAAGAGATATTATGGACTTGATTAAAGTGTGGGGGGTGGAATATCACCAAAATAGAGTAGGAAACTAGAAGAGGAATATGAAACATTAGAGTGGTTGGAAATCCTGCACAATAATATGTAAGGTGGATTCAAACTTCTCTAAGCAAACTTGGCCAGTAAAAAATCTGACTGAACTTTTGAGGCTTTGAACATTCTGCAATTTCATGTTGAATTATTTCGAAGTGTGTCTCCACAAGGTCAAAACCCTGGGAGGGGAACACCCTACGCAGCATTTTCAGTATATTTTACAGGCTCTGTTACAAGTTCATTTTAGTTTTCAAAATTTATAGCTGAGCCCGTAACGGGCTTCAAAACACCACCACAATAAATCTTCTGAAGCAAACAAATAATGTGTAAAATTGTGGAAATATAATATTCTGAAGAACTTGGGACTTTTCTTTTTTATTATTTCCCCCCACCCCAAGGAACATTTTCACCATGTGAATGATTCCCAACACGATATAATCCCAACACGTTTTTCAGCGTCTTCTGTGGAAATTTCTTTGGAGTTTTGGGTATAAATAAAGAACACACCAAAATTTTAATGTTAGCCATTCCAAGTAGGGTTTTCTGGCTTCTAAACTTGTCAGAATGTGATCCAATCATCTTAGTTTCACTTTGTAGTAGTAAAGAAAATGGTTCATCTCATTCCAAAGTGTGTAAAATGCAATGAAACGTGTTCTAGGGACACCCACCTACCTCCAGGTACTTTAAAGGATTCTAATAGATAAATCCTGCCTTAGACATTGAGCTTTTAAAGATGCCTAAAATGAGATGAGGCAAAGTCCCAACCTATAGAAGAAGCACTTCAAGCTATTAAGAAAACAAACAAAATAGGGATCCATTGGAAGCCAATAAAACAAATCTACTGGAAACCAAATAAAGTAGGAATCTATTGGAAGCCAATAAAACCCATCTATTGGAAACCAAATAAAGTAGGAATCTATTGGAAGCCAATAAAACCCATCTATTGGAAACCAAATAAAATAGGGATCTAACAGAAGCCAATAAAACAAATCTATTGGAAACCAAATAAAATAAGGATCTACTGGAAGCCAACAAAACAAATCTGTTGGAAACCAAATAAAATAGGAATCTATTGGAAGCCAATAAAACAAATCTATTGGAAACCAAATAAAACAGGAATCTAACTAGGAAGGAGAACAAATGGTGTCTGACATTGTGCCCATGAAAAGACACCCAAGGGATATTCAGATCAGAGTTTGACAATCAGCACTGTTACCTTTAAGATCAGGTGAAACAGATTCGTTCTGTTCCAGGCAGAGCGCCTCCTCTTTGACCACCTGCTGGAATATCTTGCATTCCGGATGGATTCCCCCAACCTTGGTGAAAGACAAAAAAAAAAAAACTCAAGAAGTTCTGTCATTAGAATGAGAAGAGCCGGATTTCTTTCGGGTTTGTACCTGGGGGGTCTTATTTTGAGGTCTAAGAATGTGAGAACTCCAGCTGAAGGTTTTTCTGCAAATAGATGGCAGGAGGAGGCTGTGTTCACACACAGTTATCGATTTTTATCCATGTCTGTGTGTGAATTCCATATGCATTCTTCAGGGTATCACAATAACCAACCTCAAGCACCATCTCTTCGCCAGTCTGGGCATTTATAACACCTCTCCTCTAACCCCATGTTCTCCACAAAACTTAAATGAATTTCACAGCCCTTGGATCTCCATCTCTTTGTCAACTGGACAAAATTGGATGGTCCATCAGCTGTGGGAATATTCACACCACGTCCTCCAAACATACATTTCTTGCCCATAAAAGAATGCATACATTTCCCATAAAACAATTTCCCTGTTTCCCCATGGAAAAAAAACCACACATTTCTTCCCCATAAAAAAATAAAAGTAAATACACATGTTGGTTTGATTTTTTGGTTCGTTTTTTTTGTTTGGGGGCTTGTTTGTTTTTGGTTTTGTGGTTTTGTTTTGGTTTTGTTTAATTTTGTTTGGTTTTTGTTGTTTCGAGGGGTTTTTTGGTTGGTTGGTTTTGTCTTTTTGGCAGGGTTTTTTTTGGTAGTCGGGGGGTTTTTTTTCAGTTTAAGATTTTGGGTGTTCAAAGCTAGGTATTACCAAAACATTCCTATTTTGATTCTTGGGATTGTCCTGAGAATCAAGTTTTCTTTAGAGCAGGAATTAGCCCTAAGTGGGATGATACAGTCTTAATTACCCTTCTGGAGGGTGTATCT
Organism: Cephalopterus ornatus; assembly: GCA_013396775.1. Classification (NCBI taxonomy): domain Eukaryota; kingdom Metazoa; phylum Chordata; class Aves; order Passeriformes; family Cotingidae; genus Cephalopterus; species Cephalopterus ornatus. The sequence goes on along the minus strand of VZRE01003310.1, from coordinate 83,328 downwards.
GCTCTGCTTTGATGCTGAGAGTAACAGTTTGGGCTCTTGGTCTTCTTTGAAACCCTGAGATTACAGTGCCATACAAATCACTCTACTGAGAGTGCATTAGGTTCTTCCCTTCCTAATTATAAAAACAGAAGCAATTAATAGGATCAGGAGTTTTACAGCCATTAGAGCTTAAATAAGAAATACTGAAGTCCAAGAATTTAGAGAAAAAAAAGGAAAATGGTGGTCTTGGCCAGAGTTTAATCTGAATTTTATCAATATATTATGTGAGGATGTTGCTCACACCTTAGACACAGACACTGCACTATTTTAACAGATGAAGAAACGAGAAAATATTAATGACTTGTTTTGGAAGCTTAAGGAATTATATTTATCTCACGGATTAAGGTACCTTCGTTTAAACAGCAGTTTAGGATTTCTAGATAGCAGTTGCTGAATAAGGTCTGCATTCACCTTCCTAGTGACTCAGTGACACCATTTTGTGTCAATTAGGTGTTTCCATGTATTTTGTTTGGCCCTCATCTCTCACTCCAGAAATTTTCATGTCCCCTGTAATCCTGCACCATGTCTCCTCTGATTTTGATGTTCTTAACAACCCAGAGCATCCCAAAATCATTCCCTCTGCAAAGGCAGTTAAATTCTGAGAAAGAAATCCGTTGTCAGTGTCTACACGTGCTTTATAATCTCAGCTTCTCTTGCAGTCCACGGGAACTTTAAAGATGTCTCAGTCCCCCAGAAATGGTTGGTGCTGTTTGGGATGTCCTGGGGTATCTCAGCCCTCCTCTGTAGCTTCTGCATTCATTTTGCCAGCCCCATGTGAAAGCCTCAAAAGCATTATTTGATGTCTCAAAAGCATTGTTTGATGTCTCAAGTGTTTCTACACACCCGTGTTTAGGACAGAATTAAGCCCAGAGTCAATAGAGTCGAGGAAGCAACTGAGCTGTCATCAGACAACTGAATTCTACATCAAAATCACCTTTGGGATATTGGGATCTTTGAGATACAGGGAGTGTTACAAGGAACAGAGCAGAGGGTTTGCTTCTTGGCAAGTTATGCTATTTAAGGCAAAGCCAGGGGCTCAGTTGGTGGTTAAATTCAGAGAAATTATGGACTGGAGGCTTTCTGAGACATTTCTGAGGGAAACTCTCGGCTGTTCAAACCTCCAATGACTTTGAAAATTCAATACAGATGCAAACATCACTGCTGTATTGCCTTTCAGTCGCAGGAAGTTGATTTATCGGCCTTCAAAATGTTCTCAGTGAGAAGGGCAACCAGGACTTCCTTCAGCCTCCACAGAAACTTTACTGAAGTCGTGCAGAATTTTACATCTTAGCAATAACATCTGCTGAGGGGGGAAAAAATGAAAACACAACTTTATCTTTAAAAAGCTTTAAAAATTCTGCCTACATTTGGGTTTTAAAGTAGCATGGGCAGACTTCTTTTAATTATGAGGCCCCAGAGATGGTTCATACATGCTAATATTAGAACAGAAAGAGGATTAAGGGCACTGTTTGAAAAGAAAGTTAAGACATGGCTTTTTTCGTGCATTATATTCCTCCACTGGGTAATTCAAAATACATTTTATAAATCAGCACGAGTGAGTCTTAAAATAGTACTTCTTGCTTTTCAGCTATAGTAACAGAGTTTTTAAATGAAATTTTTTAGGTATTAATAGGATCCCAGCTTATTGCTTTATATTTAAACTTACATTTCACTTTGCAGTTTGCCTATATAACAATCTAGTTATTTGAGTAGAAGTAACAAAATGGTTCTTACATAAATCTCTCACTATTTCAGTTCATAAACAGGGATTTGGATGGACAGGAAAAAAGGCATCCTTCACCTTCATGAATTTCTGGACTCTGTCACTCCTGACAAACTTTGTATTTGGAATATTATTAGGCTTGATGTTTAAAAATCACAACAACTTGACATGGTGCCCTACAACTTACCGTCTGCACTGAGCCTTCTGGTGAAAGGCTTAAAAGCACTGACCAGTCCTAACCCAAAATGAAATCGAAACATGAAATTTGAAATGGTTTTGAGAAACAAGCGCTGGGCAGGGACGGGCTAAATTAGCTCCCACCTCGCGCCAGAAGTGCTGGGAACGGTGGGAGCACACATCATCAGCCGTGAAAAATTTCAGAGGAGGAAGAGTTGTTTTCCTCCAGAAGTCAATTTAAGAGGCACAGGCAGCTGATACGGGTGGAACACAAACGAGGGACTGAGCTCCCCAGACAGCACCTCACACCCCGAGTGAGTGTGTCAGACCTGCTCCCTGCTGCCCAAAGGAGGCGGCACCTCCTTTTCCCTCTGTTTTGGTAATTCTACACCTGCTGAAGCAGAGGCTCAGTCACTATTTTTCAGCAGAGCTGGGCTGAAATTAGGGGAATGCTCTTCATTCCCAGTGCCTGGGGGAGCCCATGCCCTACACGTGGGGAAGTGGTGCTGTGTTGATCGTACAGAGGAATTGCTGTAACAGCTCAGATCCCTGCTCCATGTAATCCAGACTCCCGACTCAGAAAACGGGGATAAAACTCCAGAAAACATGCTTTTATCAGAAATCTTGACCAAGAAACTAATGACACTCAGAGGTTATTTAGGCCCTGGCACAGGTTGACCATCCTGGAAGTGTCCAAGGCCAGGTTGGATGGGGCTTGGAGCAACCTGGGCTAGTGGAAGGTGTCCCTGCCCATGGCAGAGGGGTGGGACTGGATGAGCTTTAATGTCCCTTCCAACCCAAACCATTCCAGGATTCTGTGACACCAGTGGTGAGACTGGAGCCAATCCCACTGCCACTGAGAGATAAACAATTACCCAACGTGCCCACATTTTGTTTGCTTCAGGGCTACTGGATTTGGGGTGGGTGTGATTACAACCACAGGACCCAGAGTTTTTATTATAGGCCAGATTATCCCATATGTTAAATATTACTGACACTTCAGTGATCAGCATCAAGTGCAACTGCAGATGTAACTCACAGACTGTCACATAAGATGAGAAAATAAGACTGGTGTCGTTAACTTACAATCAGGCAGCTTTACTGGAAGTAATCCCAGTGTTGGAAAGATAAAAAAAAAGAGGAAAGGAAAAGAGAAAAAAAAAGAAAAAAGGAAAAAGGAAAAAAAGAAAACAAAAGAAAAAAGAAAAAGAAAAAAAAGAGAAAATTAATAAGAAAAAAGAATAAAAGAAAAAAGAATAAAAGAAAAAAAGGAAATCAAAAATAAATATAAAAATAAAATAAAAAAGGGAAAAAAAAGAAAAAAGAAATGAAGAAAAAATGACACATATACAAGAAATTGAGAACAGTGATGATGCTTCAATTTGCTGGTTTTCCTCAGGCTTTTAAGAAAAAGAAAGACATTAAACCATTTTATAGTTAAAGAAAAGCCTTCTGGGCAGAACATTACCTGTGATTTGTTGTCTATGGCTTACTTCTTTTTTGTTATTAGTCTCATAACGCCTTGAGTGAAAAGGGCAGGTTGTTGCTCTAATTTGCCTACAGGGGTTGGGTGATGGGGTTTTTTAGGAAGCAGGGGCTCTGCATTTGGTGCAGGGACAAAGTGCTGTCATTTGGGAGGTATTTGCCTCTGGTAGGAAAAGAGCAGCTCCTGCTCACCTTGGAAAGGGATGCTTTAGGAACCCAAACAAAGCCGAGCTTTCTGAGCCAGGCCTGTCCAGTCTGCCTCTGCAATGAGTGCAAGGGGCTGATTTAAAATATTACTTCTTGGATCGATATTTCCTAATATTTAGGCGGTGACCTGCCATGAGCCTCTCTGGAAATCACAGTGGGGCGCCTTCACCCCAAGAGCTGCACAGAAAACTTTGAGTTTTCATGCCCTCAAGAAAGGGAGCTTTTCATTGCTGAGTATCACAACAAAAAGGTCTTTTTGCTGGTTTTAGTGCAAAAATTAATTCACGGGGGCATTTTGAGTGCTAATCCCAACCACTGAAACAATGCCTGGAACACAATGAACATTAAAAAAATTACCTATGACAGGCATGAACATTGTAAAAAAACTAAAGCGCTTTAGAAATCCAGACTTTGGGCTTGCACTTAGTTTTAGACTTCATTTTCTTAACCATCTGTAAGGTGATTGCATTCAAACCATAAGTGGCTTATTTACCAAGAGTAAACATACCATTATTTTCTGCTTTCTCTGTTATATGATAGTTCATTTGTTTCCCCAAATCTGAACAGAAAAAATCAAACTAATGGCACTCTGAGCTTTGATTTGCTTATGCTGGACAATATGAAATTAAGCAAGCACTGGAAAGAGTTTTTCTAGCAACATCCTCATGCCATACTTAGTGAAATTTAGTTAAAAGCAATTTTTCCTAAGAGTCCATCCAAAGATGGTGCCCCTAAGCTGTTGTGGTGGTGGAAAAAACTGTAATTCAGGTGTCACCCAAAAGACAGACCTTCACTCATTAAGAAGTCCATTAGCACACTTGGGGAAAAGTAGGGACATTTTCTATGCTCTCTGAAAACGAGGGAAGTGCTTGAAAGCTGGGCACTGAATATATTATTCACCTTTGAAAAAGCCAATCAAGGGGATCAAAGAGCCAGAAGTAAATTGGTAACACTCAGCCTTTTTGAAAATTAATCAAAACTCAAAGAAGTGTCTGAATTCATCGACAGGACGAGAAGGTTTCAGGAACTTGAAGACTCTTTCCAGTGATCCACTTTAGCCTCCAATGCCATGCAATCCTAAAACCTCACAAATAGCTTTTGTGTCAAGTACATAAATCATTTACTGAGAATATTTATTGCTGTTCTTTCTGCCTCTATCTAAAGCTTGCAGTCATGTCTCAGATCTCCTCTCAGATATGCTCTGAAATCACTTCCGTGCTCCCAGTTCTCTCTCTCTCTCTTTGGGCTTCCCCTGCTCAGTTTTTGTGATCTGACTCTGATGCCTGAATATCTCAGCCCTCCCTCACACAAATTCATCCGCCGTTAACGTCCCACGCTGGCTCCCACCTTGGAGGATTAAAACTTCCCTGGGTACTTTAGAATTACAGGAGAGCACAGCAAAGACAAAAAGCACCCCCTGCCCATTTTCAAGTGCGGACTTCAGTGTTCAGTCAGTCCTGAGAGCTGGCCGGTGATGCCGTCTAAGAGCAGAGAATCAGGATATGCTCTGAAATGCATGGGGTTTTTAACCAAAATTTTGATGAAGGGAGGTTGAATGACTGACAAAGGCAAAGAAAACTTCAGCCTTTTCGTAAACTTCTCAGCCTGTTGAATATATCTCTCAGCAAAGTCTTCCCCAAGGCCTGTCTCCTTCCGTCTGCTCAGCTCCCTTCTCAAAAAAGCCAAGTGCTAATTAAAAAGCCTTGAGATGGGAAGCGCAGGTCACTGAAGCCAAATTTCAGATGTGTTTTGAAGGGATCTGGGACCAACCTGGAGGCTCCACGAGCTCCTGCCCATTTCCCAGCTACATTTACAGTCACTCAGTAAAAATCTTCCTATCCAACCCCTGTCCTACGAGTAATTCCGGGATCTTCATAATGTAACAGAGGTGGTGTTGTGTTCTGTCAGAAAACGACAAGAAATGCAAAAAACAAAGATTTCCTGTGCAGTCAAAAAGCCAACGGAGATTTTTACAAGCTCAGTTGTGTCTGTAAAAATAGCCGTAAAAAAACCTGCGGGTTTTTTGAGCCACACCCCCAAGCCACGTTTGCCACTCTTGACTCCGAAAAGCTCGAGGTCACCACAACAGGGTCATGACTCTGTCACCAGCCATTCATCCAGCTCTCACAAAAACTCCTGCCCTCAGCTCCAAGCTCTGACACAGCCCCGATCCCAGAAGCTTTCCAGCCCAAAGCTAAAGACTTATTTCCAATCTTTCTCTTCAGCCGGTTAAATGGATTATTTCAGGAGTCTTTTTGGCTGAAAATGACTACCTAGAGGATATTTTCCATGTTTGTTTTCTCCCTCTAACTCGATTTCCTGTGGAACAAGAGAGACTGAGACACTGATTGCCTCACAGTCATTTAGAGGAATATCTTTTCAAGATTGTTTTTAAGACATTGGGGTATTGGTTGAATGCTCCTCTGTGTATTGGACTGTATTTATCTGACTGTATTTAACTGCATAACCTTATGCAGAACAGTACTTGCTATACATACATATCCATATCATTATATTTATTCACTCACAGGTATTCTTTATGAGACAACACAGCCATACTAATTTATTTTGTTTATAGACCCTGTGTAATTAGTATTACCTTGAGAAAAAAAATGAATTTATTAGCTCCATGCTAATTTTGCTAGAGCATTTAATTATCACTAATGCTAGAAGAATAACAGAATAATAACTGAGGATCCTCATTTTCTGCTATTGCAAGTATTTATGTAAATTAAAGATAAATATCTCCCTTTCTGCACCGTATTTGCCTACAAGTGGGACTCACGGCATCTAATCCCGAAGAGCTGAAACCTGGAAGTCAAAGTCCATCAGCAAGTTCAGTGGAATGATCTGTATTTTTGGAGTGTTTCCATCTCTTCCCAGTAGCACTGAAAGAGGCTCAGTGAGCAGCTTTAGACAAGATTCCTAATTTTAGCTGGATAATTTTAGATGATTAATCTAAACTCCCCCATCAAGCCTCCCCTGATGATCAATGAGAGCAGACAAGCAGTTCCAGGGAAGGACTCCTCCTGCCTTTCAGTTCCAGGATAGAGTGGTTCCCTGTACAGGATTGTGTCTCCCTCCATTAACTCCCTCCAGCCTAAAGAAACACCTAAACAGGATGATTTTCCCACTCATCCAGGTCTCTGTGGAGGGGAATTTGAGGTCTGCAGGTCAGCAGAATCAGTATGAAAGTCCCCCGAGCACAAATCAGCCAATATTAACCAGAACAGAAATTTAGACACCCAGGTTTTTTTTCCTGGGAGCTCGGCATCGTCCATGGATTTGTATCCAAATGTCCATTAGCACAAGAAACTTTTTGCTAAAGCAAATGTAAAGCTCAGTGATAGCCCATCTATGTTTCCGTTCTCAGCTCCATTCATTAAATCCGACTGAACTCCTCCCCCAGCAATGGGTGTTTGAAGAACAAAGCAGTTCAGCACAGCAGGGAGAACGCTGAAACCAGAGGCTTTTCTGTTCCTCATCCTCTGTTTCCTGAGACTCTGAACTCTTTTAAGACAGGAGAAGTCATTTTTACATGCATTTCAGCCCCCACCGCTCTCTGCTCCTCGTCACTCAGGAGCAAATGGTGATTTTTAATGTTAAGGCACAAAGTATATCCTGAAGACACAGCTCCCCATGGAGCTGATGGGAGGTAACACTACCTGGTTTCACAGAGGAAGTTTCCAGGATTAACCTTCTGGTTTAATTTTCATATGTGAATCATGAATTATTTGCAGAATCCGCACAAGAATTATTCCTCTGCTCTGACACGATCCTTTGGGATATGAAAGGACTGTTTACTCAGTACATCCTCTGAGTCTTTGCCCTTCCCTGACTATTTAACTTCGGGTGCAAATCTTTCCCTAAGGCCTATTTTGAGACACTGATATTCAGAGCCCTGACTCTTTACCAGACATGTAATTGGTGTTCATACATGAGCAATAGTCTGAGCAGAGCATGCAGTTTATAGCATTTCTTTTATTATGGGCACAGTCTGCTGCAGTAGTGCTGCCCCATCAAAATGATGTATGGCAGCCCACAGATGTGCATGATACATCACGCCAGATTAGCTCCACTCTGCTGACAGCTGCAAGAAGAAGTTGTGCCTCTATTAGGTGTAAAAAGGCCAGTCCAGACGCCAAAGTCACTCTACCTGTGGCATTCTAACAATTTAGGCTGACTGGTTTTCCCTGAAAAAGAGTATTACACATGATAATAACTATACTGGCAAGGCTTACATAGCAAGCACCTGTAACTTATCCCTCGTACATAAATCTCAGTAAATACAGAGGAAGCAACAAGATCCAGAGGATGTGCAGGAGTGAAAACTTACATCCCATCCTTCACCTTTTAAAACTGAAAGGTCAGGAGCAGTCTGTAAGCATGTAGGCTCTCACATTTAGCAGCAGAAGGCCCTAGAGAAGCATTCACTCCTTCTGCCTTTCTCAGGACAGGATGAAATACCTCCCTGTAAGGTGACTGTCTCCCTCCTGACTCCAGCAGGAGCCTGAATCCCAGCCCACGCCAAACATTTTACTGGGAAATGACTAAAGGTGGAATTACCAAGTCCCTGCTAATCACACCCACAGGAAGGTTTCCAAATACTTCCCTGGGACTGGGGATTGAGGGGAAAGAGGAGATGTGACTGTACCTGTACTTACACTAGTTTTTCTTAACCAGCCCAGGCAATGCCAGGGGTGGAGCGTGGAGATTAGGGAGGAATGGATGTGCCTGGAGTGTGTTCCTGTGCTCACACATCTTCCCTGATGTCCAGTGTCACCATCTCACCTGCTGCCTTCAGTGCTCAGCAGACACGAGACAGTTCATGTTCCTGCCTGATGAAATCATAACCAGATGCCTTCAGCAGTGAAAACATCCCTGCCCCCTCTGAGAGGAAAATGTCCCAAATCCAGCAGGAGGAACTATTCCTTTTTAGTTGTCCTCCTCCTTTTGCAAAGTTGCCTTTCTCAGGACAACTGGGACAGCAAGCTGTCCCCTTCTGTCCCTCTAAAGCCATGCTACGGCTGTTCTAAATTAGGGTTGCTCTCCTGACCTTGGGAAACTGCAATTCCAATGAATGGAAATGAAAAGACATTTATGAATGGCATTTTGAGGCTGGAAAATTTTAATGGAAGGAGCTGGGTCAAACCCCTAACTCAGGGATATTTTTTTTCTTTTCTCCCCTCTTACACCCCTGTCTTTTTTATTTTGTTGGGTTTGTTTTTTGTTTTTTGGGTTTTTTTGTGTTTTTTTTTTTAAATCCTTTCCTTATTTTTCTTTCTCTCTACCTGCTCCCTGCCAGGAGAAAAGTTCCCCTGCCTCTGCAGACTTCCCTCCCCAGCCCCCCTGGATGCTGTGGGGCAGCTTCAGAGCCATCCAGCTGTGGGCAGCAGCGGCAGGAGCCAGATGTGCGGTCCCCCCTCCCTCGGAGCATCCCCGCGGGCACTCACTCACCAGCGGGAGCAGCAGCATCCAGCACAAACTTCGCATCCTCGGCAGCAGCCGCCGGGTCCTCCCGCTCCCTCTGCCTTCTCTGATGCTGCCAAAATCCCAGGCTCAGCCCGCCCACACCTGCCCAAGACCCGCCCCGAGAGCCCCGCACCTCCCCGCAGCCCCCGGTCCCTCCTGGGGGAGCCCGACATCTCCCGCAGGAGCGGGCTGGAAGCGCAGGGAAGATACTCCGGCATCCCCTTGGGATACTGGACCCACCTCCACGAACCTGCCCTCTGCTCACAAAACTATGGGGAGCTGGAACACCAACGGGTCTCTTCGGGTGTATTTGGAAGCAGAAATTCCCTGCGCAAGAAGAGGTCGCTGAGCTCACCCCTCCCGCGGCTGGTGGGGCCACGTGCGTATCTGGTGGCGGCAGGTTTTCCAAGGATCTGGGTTTTGAGTGGGTCTGACAGCGTGGGATTCCCTGGGGACTCTTAGAGGTGGAGCTCCTGGGTTGGCATCCCCCTCCTGTCCGCCAGAAATGTCAAATAATTTCCTCCACAATTTGCATAAGGTGTTTTGGGCCTTGTGTTATGAAGATGACCTTGAACGCACCTTTATTTCTTGGTGCTAAGGAAGCTAAAGCTTTGCTTGCCTACAGCTTAGATGGTTTGGAGGGAAAAGAGGCAAAAAAGGCTAATTTTTTAAGTGTCAGGGTTCATAGGACCCAGACACCAGCTCTGGCTTTTACCACATTAAACACTGCACCAAGCAATTTCCAGGACCTGGGAGAGCTGAAATTGTGGACACGACAAAAGCATTTTCTCTTGATAAGACTGAAGTGCTGTTCCATACCCTGTTCATCATTTGCCGCTGGTGTTAAGCACACAAGTTCTGCACAGTCAGAGGAGATCCAGGATTTGCCCAAGTCACCTCAAAATAGGCATCCGATACCATTAGAGGAAATACATATTTGTGCAGCTTTGTCTGTAAATGTATATAAAACTTGCACATCGTATATATTAACTTGCATATTTGTGGAGAGCTGGACTTAAATCTGAAATGGGAGTGTTTTGCATCGAGATGTTCCCTACCTTGGTCTTGCAAATCAAAGGAATTTGAGTCTAAAATAAAATGTTATCTTCAGCCTCATGTTAGAGAGGCAGTTTTGCAACCTGCACAGAATAAAGAAGGCAAAGGGATGGTTTTGTGGGATAGAATGTATAATCTAATTCCCATTTAACCTTCTCTTTTCTATATGTCTGTCTTTCATTAGTGTACGATGGCATCTGATCACTTACTAGCACAGATAATCCTCAAATGCACCTTCAAAAATCAACTTTGCTTTAAAATGTAGAGTTTAAAACCTAAAAAAAAAAAAATAAAATAGTAGTTTGAAGCCTGATTTTGATGGTTTTCCTCATCTGTAATTGGTAAGTTAAAGCTATGGCCAATTCTCACCAGTCAATAGTTTGGTTCTCTTTGCACTGGAATAATTTTTAGGATCCCACCACAAGGCAGGCACCACGTGGTACCAGGCAGTTCCTAATTCTAATGCAAAGGAAAATTCCAAGTAGAGGCTTATCAAATACCTCCAGGGCAGGAACAGTTTATAATTCCTGCTGAGCATTATTCAGCCAACTCGGGTATGCAAGATCGTAGAGTAAGAGAGTAATTCAGGTTGGAGGATGGAGATCTGGTCCCAGCCATCTTCCCTCAAAACAGGTCAGATTCCAAAGTCAGGTGATGTTGCTCAGGAGTTTGGTTGCTGTGTTTCAATTAAAAATTGCTCTCAGGAGCCACTCCGTAAACACAAAAATGCGATGGAGTGAACATCAGTGTGACATTCCAGTCCACGATATCTCAACTGAATTCTGTTATTTAATGCCTCAAAGGTCACTTAAATGAAGTTTTTTAGGTCATCGCAAACAGTTTGGAGCAAAACCAAGTGTGAACTAGTGGGTTTTTTTGGTATTTTTTGGTGTAGTTTCTTGATCTGAATATTCATAAGCAGTGGTCAGGAGAAGGTATTGCTTCACTGAGCAGACCTGGTCTCTCAATGTTTGCTTTCTCACATATTTTCTCTCCTCCATCTGTTTTTCCTATCTGATCTCCAGCTGATCAAAAAAACCAGTTCTTATCTTTGAGTTTTAAATTAATTAGCTGGAAATTCCTCTTGTAAGAGTGTTTTTCCACGCTAATAAAGAAAACAAAACCTGTTCTTGTCGCGTTTTTTGTAACATCTCACCACAGCTAATGTTATAAACCTCACCCATATTAAAGTCTGAGTCTGCTTATATCCCTTCAATATTTAAAACACATTCTTTTATAAGCTAAAACCTTATTTAGACTAAAACCTAATTTCTGTTCATCATATTAATTTGCTTTATCAATTCTACTTTTTGTTATTTCTCTGCATGTGCAAAAAAAAATCCAATAATGAAATAATACCAGAAAGAAATCATAGTTCTTTCTCATAATATTTTTGTGTGCTCTGATGCCTTTTGCTGCTCTTTGTCACAAAATAGTTCCTTGCCTGATAAGCTGCCTATAAGTAAGCACTATTTTCTTTTTCTCCAAGAATTATAGGATAACTAATCAAAGATAAGGACCAGCTTTGTTTTCCTACTGCTTTGCAACATCAACCTGGGCTCAGAATATCTGATGTGCATAAAAATGTCCTCTTGTTAACATGGACAAGCCGTTGGGATGGTTTGAAACCTAATCAATGGGACAATAGACCTGAGATTCCTCCTAATCCCCACCGTGGATATTATGAGTCAATTGATGCCGTTAAATGAAAATTACTTGACATTTACTGAGCTGCTTAGAAGATCTTTGTAGAAGCTGGAGAATGGGTTTTCAGTGCTGTATGTTACCTGAATAAGGCTTTTTCATAACAAAAATCTTGCTGAAATGCAACTGCCTTTCCTCTGAGTGCCTGTACAAGCAATTCCTTAGACAAGAAAAGTGGGATGTACCAGCCTCACATTGCAGTAGGAGCCATCAGCCAGGGAATAAAGGTGATTTTATTGACATTTCTAAGCAATCTTTTGATAAATCTGACTAAAGGTGCAAACCAAAAAGCCCTGGGAGTAGGGGAAGGAGGCTGCAATTACTGAAAGTACATAATTCAGCAGCTGGGTGGAACACGACATTGCTGAGAAACATATTGTGACTGTAATTAAAAGCAAAACTCTGCTGTAGTTAAAAAAGGAGGGTATAAAAAAAAGCATGGAAGCTTTATTCCTGAGGGTGATGTCTGTGGGCTGCTTGAGAGACAGGGGGAAAGCAGGAAGAGAAAACAACAGAAGGAATGGGCTGGATTTGGGATACTAAAAAGGTAAGGAACTAAATATCAGGCAAGTAATCAGAGCTGCGTGAGCGTAATTTGTCCGATTCGTGTTCTTTTTAAGCTGTAGCTGTGTTATCTCCTTACTATTTTTCTCGGATAAAATTGACTCCTGCTGTGTCCTGGGGCTGTGATCCCACGTGTCTTCATATTCTGCTACAGTTACTTGGCCTGGGACACCCCAGAAATACAGGCAGAAATCATGGACCTTTGGTTTGTGTGGGTTCTGTCCTACACGTTCTGTAAACTTAGTGCCATCCAAGTATCTAAAACACCTTGTGAGTTTGAAAAATAGATCTGATTTGTACCAATCTACCACAATCATATTATTTCGACTCTTTCAAAAATAAACTCCTTTATTACTTTCAGTATTTCTACTTAAACAAACCAAATCTGTCAGCGAATCCTTCTCTGTTTCTACTGTACCTTACTTGCAAATAAGGAAGTTATTTTTCCAACCTGATGGAAGTTTCTTTTCCCAGTGACACACAATGCAATCTTCATTCCTATTAATAGCCTCCAAAGAGTTGACAGACCAGCTGTTCCTGTCCTCAGAAATAGTTTTATGCTTTGTATTATTCATTCGTTTTCCTCTGGCCGTTTCAACTCCGAGTCGTTTCTGGTTTGTTTTGTGGGTTTGTTTTTGTTGGTGTTTTTTTTGCAAGAGAAGTGGAACAACTCTGATTTTTATTCACTGAAATGCAGTTTAAGACTAAGCTTGCTTCATTTATAAAGGCCAAGAAAAAAAATCCATGTTTCTCCCAGGTACAGGTTGAGCCTAGAAAATAGAATAGAGGTAAACATGAGGGACCTATTTTTCACAGCATAGAAATTCAATATTGCTGTACGCTGGTCTCTGCTTCCTTTATGTTTAAAAGAGAGAATGATGCAATCCTAGAATGGTTTGGATTGGAAGGGACCTTAAAGATCATCTCATTCCAAGTCCCCTGCCATGGGCAGGGACAAATTCCACTCTCCCAGGTTGCTCCAAGCCCCGTCCAACGCGACCTTTAACACTTCCAGGGATGGGGTAGCCACAGCTTCTCTGGGCAACCTGTGCCAGGGCCTCACTACCAAAAGTGCATCTTCTTTTTCCAGGTTTTTCGCTTTGATTATCCCAGTTTCTCCACTGACTGCAGAGGGGGCTCGTCTCCCACCCCTAGAGTAGCACTTGTCTCACCTAATTCCAGACATTAAGAATGTTAATGTGAACTGATTATTCCAGGTTATTTGCACACTCACAGACACCGTTAAATGTAATTTCCCTGACATAATTTAGGCGCCTACAGAGGACGAGATAATCAGTTCCTCAGGGCTCACTTCTCTCCACCATCTCTAAAAGGAGGGTAGGATGATTGCTGGGATGTAGATGTTTGCTTTAGGGGTGAAATTCCACACACCACACACATCAGGTTATGAATACCTAATGCAGGCATCTCTCTGGATGGGTAAGCTGGAAAAGTGAGCTCCTGCTGTGGTTAATTGCCAGTCTAAACTAATTAGCCAGCTTACCCTTATAGTTGTGGGAATAACATGCAAAGTTCCTGACAGAAACTCATTTGTGCTGTATTGTGGCAGGAGGTCCTGAGTCCTAAAAGCCATTCTGTCTCATCTAAGTGGCTTCTAAGGGAGTTGTGAGGTGGAGTTTGTTAAAGACATGAAGAAATTTAGGTATCAACATGTCTAGATGCAAATTGGATGTTTAAGCTTCCACTGGGGTCAACAATCATCTAAAATGGAATTAATCTACTGAATGGCTGAGAACCTCCATTACTTTATACACTTCAAGTCTCAATTAACTTGCCCAATAAAAGGAGACCGGCACCTGCTGAGATGCCTCTGTATATCTTAGTGTGTAAAAGTGTCTGAAGGGACACTTTTATAAAGGATAGACCTTTACAGAGGATGTCAGGGGATGGACCAGGCTCTGCTCAGCTGGGCCAAGCAATAGGAGAAGAGGCAACAGGCAGGATCTGATGGACAAGAAGTTGGACATGAGGAAGAGCTTTACTCTGAGAGCGACTGAGCCCTGCAACAGGTTGCCCAGAGAGGGTGTGGAGTGTCCCTCACTGGAGATACTCTAAAGCCATTTGGACACAGTCCTGAGCAAGGTGCTCTGTGGAATTCTGCTGGAACAGGGAGGTTGGACTGGATGATCTCCAGTGATCCCTTCCCACCTTATCCATCCTGTGATTCTCTGATTTAACATTCCCAGGAGCCCGGCAGCTGTGAAAGACGGGTGCTGAAGGCCTGGCAGGTTGAGACTGCCTGGGTAAATTTAACTGGATTCCTTTGTGTGGACAAATGAGTCCAGCCCTGAAATCAAACAAGATAAATCCCAACCAGACTAAATATCTGATTTGGGTTGACTTTTAAAGTTCATCATTGGTAAGAGGAATCCCTCACCATGTGTTCCTCAAAGGTGATTTGAATTACAAAGCCTGGCTTCACTCCTTTACCTAAACCTGTTTTCCACACCATCACAAACTGTGGTTGTATCATCTGGCGGAAGATTTCACCTCCTCTATTTGAAGCATACCCTTTAAAGTCACATTTTTAAAAGAAAAATTAGTCTTTTGCTGAGGGGAGATTCTCATAAGATTTTTGTTTCTTGCTTGTTGTATTTCTGCATCTTGCAAGGAAGTAAATCCTTCATTACTGGCAGTTAACTCCCAATAAGGATTTATGTCCATGACTTCTCAAGCACACTGAGACTCCCTTATGAAAGAGCTCAGAACATCTAAAGGGTCATAAAGCTTCTTCTTCAGCTTTCTAGGTGTGGTAAAACACCCACTTACAAGAGCAAGTAGTTTCTGGAGTGGTTTTAAAGACGTATGGATGTTACAACAACCACTATTTGAAACAAGCTCCGGAAGGGTAGATGACAAGAAGAACACACTTGAGGCAAAAGCCGTGTCAGGAGATCTGTGGGATCTACAGAACTTTTCTGGAATTGGCAAGCCAGAGTGCTCTGCTGCCAAAAATTTATAGTAGAACTGCTGTTGCTGTGCCTTCCTGTGTTACTTTTCCCATTAAATATGAGGGAATGTGGTCAGCTCAGTTATGGAGAGACAAACCTTTCTCTGAACAATGAACAAGAGACTGTCTTTCCGCCACTCCTTTTTCTAAACAGCAACAAAGTTCTTGCTGTGTTCCAGTTCCTCCTGTCGTTCAACATGATCTTCTCTCAGCTTTGTGGAAATAACACGTGGCACTCAGTTTAACCCAAAACCCAAACTGATGGGAAGGGCTTTCTGAGAGTTGGCTTTTAAGGGTGTAAAGATACTCACAGAAGTTTTTAATGCCTAGAAGAAGCATCACTTCTGTGAGGAACAGCATGAAGAAAGTGAGACGTGGGTGTGACACAGACATTTCTTAATAGTCACAGAACAGCATAAAAAGAGCCATCTGGGAGGACAATTGGCTAAGAAGTGGTTACCTTTTGATTAGCTAAAAATTGCACACAGACCAAGATTGCAGTATGCAAACACACTGATTTTTCATTACCAATTATTAGAAAAATAATGCAAAATATCTAAATAGAAATAAGTACAAAGACACAACTCTGATACATATTCAACCACCATTCCTCATTAGTTAATTAATTCATCCCTGACCCTAATAAGTATAAAGTTCTTCTTCTTTAAGTTTTTATGTTGCATACATGTACATCTGAGCTTCTCATGCATAGTTTTATTTATAATGAAAGAAGAAAAGACATGCTTAAGTATCTCTTTCTTTTTTTTAATTTTTGTTGTACTTTTATTTTACCATTAGGCCAATTGATCCTGGATGCAACTTACTTATAAAATGAACCCCATGCATAAATCCTCTAAGTGATCTGCCCACTGGAGACTCATTATTCTGAGTGCTGGTATTTTGTAAAAGGAGCATGAAAGAGCAACGAAATCATAACAGGAACCAAAATCTTTCCTGTGAAGGAAACCTTCATGTGCTCAAGACCAAGCACTGCAAGCCTTGTGGGGGGAAGAAATTAGTTGACTCAACTTCTGGGAGTGCAAAAGGCTGTAGCTGAAGATTTCTGAGTCATAACCCTCAAATGAGACACAATCAGGTGTCACAGGGGTGAAACTTTCTTACAGGTCTTCCAGCTCAAGTTGGAGTCATCAGAGTGCTGGTATTTGGCCTGAAATGTAATTACCTCAGGAAAACAGGAGGGACATCAATCGCTAGGATTAAACAGAGAACTCTTTTGGTGTCTAAGTAAAACATAGCAAGACCAGTGAATATTCAACACACATATTTGGCCTATGGAAGGAAAACTTTCAAGGCCAGGTTGGACAGGGCTNCAGGAAGCTGAACATGAGCCAGAGTGTGCCCAGGGGGCCAAGAGGGCCAAGGGATCCTGGCCTGGCTCAGGAACAGTGTGGCAGCAGGAGCAGGGCAGGGATTCTGCCCCTGGACTCGGCGCTGGTGAGGCCACCCCTCGAGTGCTGTGTCCAGCTCTGGGCCCCTCAGCTCAGGAAGGACATGGAGGGGCTGGAGCAGGTCCAGAGAAGGGCAGTGAGGCTGGGGAAGGGACTGGAGCACAAGTGCTGTGAGGAGAGGCTGAGGGAGCTGGGGGGGCTCAGCCTGGAGAGGAGGAGGCTCAGGACAGACCTCATCACTCTCTGCAACTCCCTGACAGGAGCGGGGAGCCGGGGGGGGTTGGGCTCTTCTTCCAGGCAGCTATCAGTAAGACAAGAGGGCATGGTCTTAAGCTGTGCCAGGGGAGGTTTGGGTTGGATATTAGGAAGAAATTCTTTACAGAGAGGGTTATCAGCCATTGGAATGGGCTGCCCAGGGAGGAGGTGGATTCTGCATCCCTGGAGGTTTTTAAGATGAGACTGGATGTGGCATCAGTGCCGTGGTCTAGTAGCCAGGGTGGTAGTGGATCAAGGGTTGGACTTGATGGTCTCAGAGGTCCTTTCCAACCCATCTGATTCTATGATTCTAATGGAAGGTGTCCCTCTCCGTGGAGGGGGGTCACAAGGGGGTCTTTAAGGTCCCTTCAAATCCAAATCATTGTGTGAATCTTTTCCTCTAAGATCTCTGGAATAGCTCCATGTACATCCATTCACTTGGATGGAAACCTTGTATTAGTTTCCTTTAAGGAGGCTCAATCTCTCTCGTTTTCTGACAACAGGATACTTAGGGAGACCCTCCCCTCATGTAAAATACCCGAACAAAGGGAACACACTTGACAAAGTTATTCCCACTTCCCTCCCTCCATTTCTTTCTCTTTCCTTTTCTAGATAAAAGATTTTCCTCCCAGAAGGGTTAAACACATACATTAAAATATATATATATATATAAAAATGCCAAATGGTTTTCAATTAACCGATTTTAGATTTGAGGAAAACCGTATTTCAAATGACATATCTCAAATTACAATCCAAACTAATAATCCATGAAGAGGTCAGTTTATTAATGGTAGAACTTCTCTTCATGGAAAATCCACGACAAGAATAGTATCTTAAATATTTTTAGGGTTAGGCTTTCATTTCATGTTGACACAAGTGTGGTGGCACCAGATATTTGTCCCTTTATCCTTCGATATGGAAGTGCAGGAGGAAAAATCCATGAACAACCCACAGGCATAGAACAGTGAAATGACGAAGAGCTTTTGTACCGCCAAATTTGTAAACTTGCAAAGATTTAACTGGTTCACAACGGTCACTGTCACGGCATTGACAACAAAATTGAAAAGAAATCTTGATTTGATCCAAAGCGAGGATATTGTTTAGACTTCTGGTAAATCATGGAAATGTTGAATCCCAGGATGGTTTGGGTTGGAAGGGACCTTAAAGATCATCCAGTTCCAACCCCTGCCCTGGGCAGGGACACCTTCCACTAGCCCAGGTTGCTCCAAGCCCCGTCCAACCTGGCCTTGGACACTTCCAGGGATGTGTTCCAGTAAGTCAAAATACCATCTAAAATCAAAATTAGGGATGTAGCTATTGCTTAAGAGAAATTCTGTCTTGAGCAAATTTCAAATTTCAGAAGAATAGATTTTATATTTTATTGCTACTTTTTTTGTCATTTGGCTTTTCTGTAGTAACTCAAAACCATTAATACAGTCAGTAATGCAATTTTGGGTGCTACTTGCAAATCTATATTTTAAGAAAACAGTAGCAGTGGAAGCAGAATTCCACATGAGCTAATTCTGCAGCTCAAGTGACACTATTTGAATCCTGTCTAAAAAATGGACCATTTTCTGATTCAGTAATTCTAGATGATCAAAAGCCAAGTAAGTATATGGAGAAGATACTGTTTTCTTATTATGTTTTTGTAGAGCTTGCCCTTTGCTACTCTTAGTTTTTAGGGACCCTTATAAATAACAAAATTAAAACTGTGTGGAAAAAAAAAAGAAGACACCAAAACCATTTTCTTTCTGTTAAAGAAAATGTCATTAAACCATAAGGTGATTTTCCTTCAAGACAGACCTGTGCATTGTACAACTGTAGTCAGAAAATAGGTTATTTCTTATGGTAAAATATAATATTCTATTGAATAATGTGAGAAAATCCTTGTTGTAAAGGCCCATGAAAAATAACTGCATGAAAAGCAAGTCAGCTTTAGGATTTATCTGTACCCAGGAACTCATGAATAGAATCTACATAAAAACTAACCCAGAATTACAACTGATTTACACCCGGGAGAACAGGAATAAGCAACAGTGTAAAGGTTCCATGAAGCACAGAAAGGGAGGAGTTTGAGATTGAGAGGTTTTACCTATTCAAAGATCCTATTTTGTGAACTCCCTTATTTGTAAAAAAACACCTTTTATTTTAAAAACAATTTGTTTTCCTTCCTCTTGATTCTCCAACAGTATTTAAAAACCAGTAAAACGTCTCTGGAGTTATGGTAGTCAGGCCAGAGAACAGAAATACTCATAAATTTCCCTTTGAACAGGGAAAATTCCATTTATATTTTTAATAGCTAGTTTTCTGTGCTGAGCAGTTCATCATTTATTCTCATTCACTGAATCCCTTTTCCTTTACTTTTTTTTTTATAAAGAGGTTTTAATTCTCCCAGATTAATTATTTGAAAAATTGGGGAGTAATTCTTGCCTATTCACAAAATAACTTTGATTGAAGCTTCAGGCACGTGGTACCTTTTACATGCTCTGATCACACTGACTTTGCTTCTGATTTGAGTTTCCTGATGCAAAATTTAGGGTGAGTATTTTAATATTTGGGGGTTTTTTTGTGCGTGTGGCTGTCGTATGCAGTGCTCATCTGAAGAGATGGTGAAAGTGGTTATTTCACCACATTTTCTTTCTCTGCCAGGGAAAATAATTGCGAAAAATGAAATCAGAAAACAAGCCCAGCACAAAATCCTTAGAATAATGGTGGTGGAAAAAATTCTGTAGTGATGCTCTAATCTGTAAGGAGAGTCAAGATTTGCACACAGGGCAGCTGAAATACCAGAAACCGAGGATGACCATGAGGCAAACAGATGAAAAAAAGCTGAAATCACACACAATTCTTAACAAATACCTACTTTTAGCAGCAGTCAATATCCATTTGTGGGGCCAAATGGATCAACAGGCCCCTAAATGCGATCAGCTGAGACTAAGACATGCTCGAAGTGCCTGACTTGTGTAACAAATAATTAAACCGGAGACAAATTTGGCCCAGAACATTTCTGAGGAGCTGCTGAGCTGCAGGTTGCTGGAACCCCGCCAGGTATTCCTGGAAGAATCACCGCACACTTGTTGTGCTCTTACACCTTTACTGAGCTTTCTGCCACAGCCACAGCCAAGAATCGGCTGCTAATGCCTCTGTGCTGAGCTCTGCCACTGCTTTTCAGGCTCTGAAGCTTTGAAAAGAAACAAATAAATGAAAAAAAACCCCATCCAAACAACCAGCAAACCAGTGTATTTTCTCTTTTTATACACGGAACGTTAATTCTGCTTTTTAAATAAAAGCTCTCTGAGAAATATATGTTTTATAATAATATTTGCTGTCAAGACACCTCGAATTTTTCCTCTGCGATATTATTATGGAAATAATAAAATAACAGCACTAGTATTTACACTTGCTGCTAAATCTGAAACTCTTGGTGGAAATATTAAGCAGCAAATCAAATTACAGAGAAGCAGAAGATGGGTGAAGATAAATGAACAAAGCCAGGCAGAGTTTTCTACGTTGTCACTTTATTCCTAGAATTGCTTTTTGGGCAGGGATATGACTCCTGAAAAGGTACGTAATTACATCCTTAAATCTTTTCTTGGAAGCCTCCCCACCCTAATTCAGGTTGAAACGATCAGGTGATTAGTAGGTTATTTTGAAGCCTCCTATTCCGAGGGACATAACCACCAGCTGCAAATATAATTCTCTTCTGAGAACGACAAAAACAGCTCCTGTGGCCTCTGTTAATTAATAGATGGCAGAGAGATTGGTATCAAGGATTTAAATGTGTCCTCCTAATGCAGGGTTTGTTGTTATTTCTGTTTCTCCTCCTGACAGGGGAGGGGTTATTGCAGTGGAAAAGTTTCCAAGGTAGAACCTCCGGAATTAAAAGGACATTTCATGAAACACGAAGCAGCAAGAGGAAGATTTCCCTCTTTTGTGTTGGTTCAGTGTGAATATACTTAGTGCTCTGAGGGGCTGGTGGTGTGGTGGACAAACAGCAGAGAATTCAGGGATTTGGTGGTGAGGAAAAGAAGGCAAACATAGAGCTTTAAAGACGCTGATAATTCAGGTGACTCACGAGGATTCCCTGATTGCTGCTCAAGGTCCTGTCCCCTCTGTCCATCTGCAGTGGGACCTGAATGGAGCTGGGTTGGCATCACCTCACTGACAGCAAGGACCTGACATCCGAATTTCATACCAGAACTCAGCCAGTGTTGTTGGCTGGGAAGGGAAAGAAAACGAGTGCGAAAATCAGAGCACCATTGAAAGAAGACTTTTATATTGCAGGAGCAGGAATAATTGATTTTTCATCTTGCTGTTCATTCTTATAAATGGCAAAGCTCTTCAGGCTGACCTGGTGGGGTTTTTTGTCCCTTCAAGCAGACCAGTGAACCAAAAAAACCCCAACCCAAACAGGTCAGTGTTATCAATAGTATGTATCGATAGTATATCAATCAAAAGTATATATCGATACTACTACAAGTCGTATTTTGCTTAGGTTTCATTAATTATCTGTTTTTAAGTAGAGTCCATGGAAAATCACAAAATGCCGAAGGTAACATGATAAATATCAACATTGTAAAAGAAAACTAGAATACAAGCCCCCTCTTTGATGTAGTTATCACTTAAACTTATCTCCTCGTTTCTCTGTAAGGCCAGAATAAGCAAGTAGGAGCCAAATATTACGGTAGAACATAAATACCACATGTATGTGCAAAACAGAGACAAGTCAAGCTCTTGGAAAGGTGTTTTGGGCTCAGAGAGGTGCAGAAAAATAGTTAAATGGTGGATTAACATACAGGTGCCACCAGAAATCACAAGGACTAATTTTAAGTCTGATACCAATCACCTTTATTACAGAACCCACTCCAGAAATGTGGGTACACCAAAAAATATCCAAGTAATGGACATGTATAAACTTGGTAAATGTTTGTACAAGGCCAACTCTTTAAAGGTCTGCTGGTGCCGAAATATTAATGACAATTCCACGCCAAAGGAAAAAGGATCAGGCAAAACTGAGTCAGAAATAAAACATTTTTAGACAATGGGGGTTTTTTCTGGAGCAGAGCCATCATTTCTGGTCATCAGATTTTATTGTTTCCTGGGTTTCTGAGAAAGGGTGTAGGAAGTCCATCCATGGAGAGTGGTCACTCACACTTTGAATCCCATATTTGCATCCAGACCGATGTTGGGAGATCTGGGGAGACACTTTGTGGTCTATGTATTGGTCTGAACTGTCCCTCAAAATAATAATGTCATTCTCATGGAATAGTCAGTATTTAATAAGTTTTCCAAGCTTTTTTTTTTTTCTCCCCGAAATATCATCACTTTTTTCTGTGATTTTTATGATTTTCTTTTTCCTTTGGAAAAAGTTTAAATGTTTCACCGAAACTCTTCAAACGAAAACAAAAAGGAATTATTTCCATATCGAATTGGACAAAATAATAATTTTTTTTTTTTTTTTCCTTCTCACCAGGCAACCACTTAATTCAAGTGCCTAAGGATGGATATTTGGCCCCAGTTCAGATACTCAAGGATGTTCTGCCTGGTCTCCAGCTGCTGCTCCAGAAGGACAAAATCCATGAGGAAAATGCGGTGGTGAAATCAGTGGAACAGAACATGTTAGAATGAAATCCTCCTTGATCTCTTCAATGGTTTCATGGAGAAAGAAATGTGTGATCCCTGTGTGATACGTGTGTGCTCTTACATGTTCTTCCCCCCAAAAACCCTGAAATCCCATGTCCCAGTCCCAGCGCTTTTGACAATGCAACAGAGGCTGAATAGATGAGTTTTTTGTCTAGTTTAATGAAAATAAAGGATCGCACAGTGCTCCTTTTTGAGGGAAAAAGCCAAAATTTAGAAACCACAGACATCACCCGACAGTTCAAATTTTTGCACATATTTTCATTAAAAAAAAAAAATCTTTTAATAATTTCACTAGTCACGAATCTACCTGCATTATTTAGGATTTAAAAGATCAGAACATTGAGGAAAGAGTGATTATTTTTTGGCCAAGAGGCACTGCTGGCAGAGTAAAAGCTCACAGAGCACTGTTGTGCACATCAGCAAATAAGGATTCGTCCGGGAACAGGAATTTGGAGTTTGGTCCTTAAATTTTTATAGTTTCTGTTTGAAATGCAATTCTTTGGAACATTCTCAAAGATACTCAGCTCTGGGGAGGGAACTCGAGCACCCAGCCCTGCTCCCATTGAATTCTAATGTTGTTTTTTCCACTACAGGACCAAAGCTCTGCCCTCGGATCAGGAAGTTCAGCCCTAACAGGACAGTGCTCCTGTGGGAAACTTGGTATCTCCAGTCTTTGGAGACAGCAATTATTATGACATGGAGCCATTAGAGCAGGTCCAGAGGAGGTCACGGGGATGCTCCGAGGGCTGGAGCCCCTCTGCTCTGGAGCCAGGCTGGGAGAGCTGGGGGGGTTCACCTGGAGAAGAGAAGGCTCCAGGGAGACCTGAGAGCCCCTTCCAGGGCCTAAAGGGGCTCCAGGAGAGCTGGAGAGGGACTGGGGACAAGGGATGGAGGGACAGGACAAGGGGGAATGGCTTTAAATGGAAAGAGTGTCAATTTAGATTATGTATAAGGAAGAAGGTCTTTACTGTGAGGGTCTTAAAACACTGGCACAAGCTGCCCAGAGAAGCTGTGGCTGTCCCATCCCTGGAAGTGTTCAAAGCCAGGTTGGACAGGACTTGGAAAAACTTGGTTTAGTGTAAAGTGATCCTGCCCATGGTAGGGGCTTTGAACTCCATGATCTTTAAGGTCCCTTCCAACCTAACCCATTTCCTGATTTCTGCGAGTGTCTCCAGTCTTTGGAGACATCAATTATCCCTTCCAAAGTCTGGAGGAAAAAAAAACGACGGGCAGCTGCAATGCATTAACAAGACAACCCTTCCCGAAACAGCAAACCTTTCCTACCCTTGCTAAGACGCCCTGCAGATCCCAGAGAGACTCCTTGTCGTATTTCCCTGGATTCCTGGCGCTCCGCTGTCTGTGTGACACTAGATGGAGCTGCGGACCTGCTGAAGGCTCCGCTCTCCATCCCTCCTCCTGCCCGCAGAGGGAACCCGAGCTCTTCGCAGGTCCGGGCAGCCCGCCCAAGGCAAGTTAAATTCGGGTTTGGGATACTTTAGTGGGGGATTCGGAGCGGTCGGACAGGGAGCAGATTTGATTCAGTCCCTCTGAATTACGATGGTCTCTGCGGGGGGGAATTTTTTTAAATTGAGTTTTGAGCAATTTGGGGTTTTGGTAGCAAGTAGAGATGCAGGTGCACAGCAAAGAGTTTGGGAACGTAGTATTTGTAGAAAGCTGTGGTTTAACCCCCAGCTGGCAACTAAGAACCAGGCAGGTGCTCCCTCCTTCCCTCCCTCCCTCCTTCCCTCCCTTCCTCCTTTCCTCCCTCCCGGCGGGATGGGGGAGAGAACTGGGAGGGTAAAAATGAGAAAACTTGTGGGTTGAGTTTAATAACTGGGAAAGCCAAAGTCCCACAAACAAGCAAAGCAAAACAAGGAATTCCTTCGCTGCTTCCCAGGGGCAGGCAGGTGTTCAGCCGTCCCCAGGAAAACAGGGATCCACCAGGTGTAACGGGGATTTGAAGGCAAATTGCCATCATCCTGAATCTCCCCCCTGCTTCCTCCTTCTTCCCCAGGTCTACACGCTGAGCATTTCTATGGTGTGGAACATCCCAAAGGTCAGCTGGGATCAGCTGTCACAGCTCTGTCCCCTCCCAGCCCCCTGTGCACCCCCAGCCCCTCACTGGTGGGTCAGTAGGAGCTGCAGAAAAGGGTCTGAAGCTGTGCAAGCACAACGAACATCTCTGTGGGATCACCCCTGTTCTCAGCACCAACCCAAAACACGGCCCCAGAGCTGCTACTGGGGAGAAAATTAAATCTGCCTCAGCCAAAACCAGCGCACTGTGATAAGCATGGCTTTGGGATGCTTTCCCGAATTGAGAATGCAGGAGGGGAAAGCAAAGACAGGCTTGCTAAAATCAGGGGGTTTGAGGAGCTTACCCTTTTAACTCTTATTTTTCTAGGGACCATTGTAATCAACAAACATAAAACCGTGTGAAGGAAAAAAAGGCACCAAAACCATTTTCTTTCCGTTAGGAAAAAAAATGTGATTAAATCATGAGGCGATTTTCCTTCTTTGAGACAGAGCTGTGCAATAGTGAGTGTATTGCACAATTACAGTCAGAGAATCATTCTATCCCTTATTATATCATAATTGCGCATTTATAGTCACAGAATCTTTGCAGGAGCACAGGAGGCAGATGGATCACTCCTCACTGCTTCCCACCACAAACATGGTTGGGGGGACGGCCCCGAGATGGCATTCCAGAGCCTCTGATATTCCATTCTCTCCTCTCTCTGTCACCAAGGCTACAGAGCCACCTCATGGAGCTCTGGGGTCTAAAGCTCACCCTAAGCTCCTTCGCCTGCACACAAGGTGTCCTGAAATTCCAGATGCTGAACCATCCCAGAACTATCCTATTTCAAAACAAAATTTATTTAGCTGGTTGTGGCTTCTTACCCCTCAGCTCCATTTCTAGTTTTCCTATCACATGTTTAAGGGAACTTGATGAAAGATGGAGCAGCTTCAACATGGGGACCACAAAGAGATCAAAGCTTCCAGGTACTGCCCTAAAACCGTCCTGCATGATGCTAATAACCTATAAAATGGTGTTTTTATACATTTATACTGTAAAAATGGTATTTATACAGCAATTTTTAAAGTTTATTTCGCATTTCCATAAGTAATTTAGGCAGATGCACTTTCTCCTTAGCCAATGACAAAAAGCACATGAGTATATTTAATGTCCCTATTAAACCAAATACTTTGTGTAAATAGTTCTCTGGCATGTAAGTTCTATAAAATATATGTCTCTGTGTGGTTTTATCCAACTACATCCAAATGTTTGCACATATTTGCCTCCCTTGAAGATAAACTCCGCTGTGTTTACTGCCTATTCACTCACTAATTAGTAGATATGTTTGTGAAGAGGACTAATTGACTCTACTGCCCTGTCTATCATGATCATAAAGCCAGGCAAATAGGGCAGCTGTTGGAGAAAACTTCTGGGTTTTTCTTTTGCTCTTTATTTAGTGTGATTTCAGTTTAATTATTGGATTAATGTGTACGAATTCTTTTTTTTGTAGCACTCGGGTTATTTCCCCCCCCCCACTGACTTCATATGCAACAGGTTTAATGAGATCCACCAGGTCTCACTTTGAAAAGGGCATATTTTGTGAGTATCTCTGACTCACACGTCCATTAAGTGCTTTGTGTGTGATGTAACATTAAAATTTGACCTTGTCCAACAGGAAAATTGTTTCCAGCTTTAATGAAGCAAAGCCTGGAAACAGAGGTGGTGTCTTTCATCTGGAATTGCAGACACAAGGGGAAAAGCAAAAATCTCTTTTCTTCAACTCTTAGACAGCAGGAGCCACAAAGTTCTCACCTAAACAGAGTTTTGAGAACAATTGTTCCCTGTTTAACTTGGTCGTGTTAATCAACTATAACAGAAGCAGAACTTGGAAAAAAAATCAGAAAAAAAAATCATTATTCTATGTCTGAACATTTCTTTAGTCACTTGCTGATAAATTAGATGCCTGGGAGGTTATTTTTTTCCTCCTAAAAAGTATTCGTATTTGTTTTCTATTTGGAACATGTGATGTCATTAATCTATTTAAATCAGCCCAGCTTTGGTCTCCAGGCCAGGGCTGGTTTGTACCAATCCAAGTGATATTTACCTTCCCCTTATGGAAAGGCCTTTGGGCAAGGAAATATTGAGTCACAGAAACCAAGTTTTGGAAGGGAAGGGAAGGAAATTTCAAGAAAATTTCAAGGAAAGGAAAGGAAATTTCAAGAAAGGGGAAGGGAGGGAGAAGGGGAAGGGAAGGGGAAGGGAAGTCTTTGGGTTTTGGTGGTTTTTTTCTGTTTGTATGTTTATGGGAATGTTGATTTTCTTTGGGACACTTCCCCTTAGCCTTTTATCTGATAACCTTGGCTAATATTTGGAGACTTTTATCTTCCTTAAACATCAGGGAACTTCATTTCCTAGTGAGCAGGTTTTTTTCTTGTAACTCTCTGCACATTAAAAAGCAAAATCCAACTCTGACCAATAAGTCCAGCTGTGAGTTCATTTTATCAAGTTAATTAAAGGAACAATTTAATAAGCTTATACAGGAGACACTCAAAACACAAGGATGCTGGAGTCTTTGGGGAGGAGAGTCCATCAAAGGAGTTAGTTATGCATCAAGGGATATGCCTTGGTTTGTTATAGCTCTAATGGGTAATTTCTGCTCTGAGTGCTCTGCGAGCTGCCTCCTTTAAACCTTGCTTTGAATATCTTTCGTTTACCTGCCCGCTGCTGCAGTAGGAAAATATCTTGATTTAGGACTCCTTCCTTGCTTTAAAAAGTCATTTCTGCTTTAATCAAGATGACCACTGATGATGGCAGAAGGAGTGGAATTAAGGCCCTAATTACCAGAATCTCATGCTGTGATAAGCACTGATTTTGCTTGCAAGCAAATCTCTGCAAGATCACTGATGTTTTCAGTCAGGCTTCTGGTGATTAGGGGGGGCTTGGCAGAAGATGGTACTGAGAAAGAGATAGAGCTGATGAGCTGAATCCATAAACTAGCACAGTTCATTAAAAGAAGGCTTTGAGGTCTCGATTTTTATTTTCTTTTAATTTTGTAGAACTTCCTATGAAATGTTTCTATTCAGCCATTATTATTTTAATGACTCCTCTTTTTGTTAAGTGAAAGCAATTTTGCTGCTGTTTTTCTTTCTTTTCACATCTGCCTCATGTTTTTTGGGAAGTTGATATTTTCACGGAGATGTAACTTTTTTCTGTATATCATAGAATCCCACAATGGTTTGGGTCGGAAGGGACCTTAAAGATCATCCTGTTCCAACCCCCTGCCATGGGCAGGGACACCTTCCACTAGCCCAGGTTGTTCCAAGCCCTGTCCAACCTGGCCTTGGACACTTCCAGGGATGGGGCAGCCACAGCTTCTCTGGGCAACCTGTGCCAGGGCCTCTCCACCCTCACAGGGAACAATTTCTTCCTAATATCCAAACCTAAATCCAAATCTCTTTCAGTCTGAGCCATTCCCTCTTGTCCTTGTAAAAAGTCCCTCTCCATCTTTCATGTCAAATCCCTTCAGGTCCTGGAAGGCCACAGTTAGGTCACTCCAAAGCTTCTCTTCTCCAGGCTGAACAATCCCAATTTCCTCAGCCTTCCCTCCCAGCAGAGCTGCTCCATCTCTCTGATCATCTTGGTGGCCTCCACTGGACTCCACTTGTTTTCCTTCCACAGTGAAGTCCCCTTCAAGGTGTTCCCTGTATGTCCCCAGGCCTTAAGTTCCCATTGATATTGAGGGGAAAGTCCAAAATCCACACTTATCTTCCACGTCTTTATTCTCACTCAACTGAAGCCAAAGAAACTTCGATCCATCCAACCATCTCATAATCATAGAATCTTAGAATGGGTTGGGTTGGAAGGGACCTTAAAGATCATCCAGTTCCAACCCCCCCTGTGGTGGGCGGGGACACCTTCCGCTAGACCAGGTTGCTCATATTTGGGGATTACTTACATTTTCCTTCCAAAACAATCCTAAATACTTTTTTATTTTGAATAGTAGAAGAGGAAAGCGGAATTAACGTGTATGTCAGCCCTCACTGGCAGGAGTGGGGGCTTATCTCCTCCTCAGCCCCAGGCAGTGCGTTTGTCTTTCCCAGAGCTTTGGTGTCCTTCCATCCGAGCTGTCTCTGTGCTGACAGTTGTTGCACCTCCAGCCTGACACGGGTCAGATGTGAACAGACCTTGAGTCCATCATGTGATGTGGCCACCAAGCAGCTCTTTGCTGCTGGTCCAAAACAAGAAATGAATTCTCTCAGTCCTGGAGAATTTACTGCCAAAGAAAGACAGAAAACTACCTCAGCTTTGTTATTAAAATAACACAGATACACCCTGCACATTAAAACTGGGCAGAGGTGGGGGAAATCAAGCAATGAAGCTCAATCACTGTGCTGTTTGGTGGGGTTTTTTTAATAATTTTTGGAACATTTTAATCTGTTGACGCATTTTTGAAAAATATTTTTGAATATTTTGAAAAATAGAGTTGAGGGAAAAAGAGACATTTTCCATCCGAAAATCCCCAGGGATAAATGTCATCCGCTCACATGAATGGAATGAATGAGAAATGTTAAAAGACATATTGCAGCCCTTTGACTTACACAATAATTACAGCTTTGTAACAAGGATGATATCTGGCTGCGAGGTCTTCAGGGGAAAGTGTTTATTATCCCAGCTGGGATAAAGATAGATGGAAGTTTGTCCGCTTTTTCCAGCTGTGTCAGCTGCAGGCCGTGGAAGCAATCTTGTATAATTCCTGTGTCCTTTTCCTTATGTATTGGGAACAGACTCATGTGCTTAATGAACTCTTGATCTGAACATTCGTATTTTTTTGGTCCTCCTTGCACCTTTTATTTTTGGGATGGGTTGACCCTGGCTGGGTCAGGGGCACACCAAAGCCTCTCTGTGACTCCCCTCTGCAACTGGACAGGAGAGGGAAAATATAACAAAAGGCTGAGTTGGGATAAGAGCAAGGAGAGATCCCCCACCAATTCCCCCCACAGGCAACACAGTCTTGACTTAGGAAGATTTGTTGAATTTATTGCCAATCAAAATCTGAGCAGGATAATGAGAAGTCAAACAAATCTTAAAAAACATCTTCCCCCCACCCCTCTTTCTCCTCCTTCCCAGTGACAAAGGGAGATGGGAATGGGGGTCACGGTCACTCATCACAGGTTGTTTCTGCCACTGTTCAGGAGGAGGAGTCAGAGTCCTTCCCCTGCTCCAGGGTGGGGTCCATCCACAGGAGATTGTTCTACACAAACTTCTCAAGTGTGAGTCCTTCCCACTACCAAAACCTGGCCACACTAGCCCAATACAATTTTATAGAAGCAGATGATCAAATCCAAACACCCTCAGTATCACACACGTGTCTAAGATAACCAGTTAAACCAGTCCAAAAAACTCCAATTCCACCATATCCTACACACATTTGTGTACCTCCGGTCTGAAATTTCGGTGTTGAGATCCTTCTCATTGCCCTGTCAAAGCAAAGCACAAGTGTTTAGACAGGATTGATGCATCAATTGTCCTGTCTGTTGGAGGGTGGTGAGATCATAGAATCATAGAACCACAGAAAGTGCTGGATTGGAAGGGACCTTTAGGATCATCTCGTTCCAACCTCCTGCCATGGGCGGGGAAACCTTCCGCTAGACCAGTTGCTCAGTGTCCCCTCCAGCCTGACCTTGGACACTTCCAGGGATGAGACATCCACAGCTTCTCTGGGCGACCTGTACCAGGGCCTCACCACCCTCTGAGTGAAGCATTTATTCCCAACATCTAATTTAAATGGCTTCTCCTTCAGTTTAAAATCATTCCCCTTTGTCCTATCACCATCTGCTTTTTGTCAGCCCCTGGGTTTTGTGGAAGGCCGCAATGAGGTGTCCCAGAGCCATCACTTCTCCAGGCTGAACAATCCCAGTCTTCCCAGCCTGTCTCCATAGGAGAGGTGCTTGTTACTATTGCCTTGACAATAAACAGCCTCCACTGTTTCTATTTGGTACAATGTTGTTCTCTTAAACATCTGTTGCTTTATAATCACACATAAGTCAACAGCAGATTTTTCTGCTGCCATCCCCACTAGTTAAAAAACATTAGAGCTGCTGGTAATGGCTGTGCCCTTTTGTTTTGCTCTCATTCAGATAATTCCTGCTCCCGTGCCTTTTGCTTTACTGCATCCCATCTGGTGACCCAGATTAGCTGGCTTTCTCCCAGGCTTAGCTCATTTCTACCTCACTTGCCTAAAATACCCAGTAATGCTGAGGGCATTCTCTCTGCTACCATACAGCAAGAGCAGGTTTTTGCTGTGGGCTGCAGGAACTTTCCAGGATTAGCCAGGAATTTTCTTCTTTTCTTCTTTCTTTGCCTCTTCTTCTTTCCAGGATTTTCTTCCCCAAATGAAATCCTGGCTAATTTTCAAAATAATAATTTCTATCTCCGCCTCTGGAAGCATTTAAGGTCAAGTTGAACAGGGCTCTGAACAACCTTATCTAGTAGGTGGCATCCCTGCCCATGGGAGGGGGGTTGGAAGTAGATGATTCTTAAAGTCCCTCCCAGCAAAAAACATTCTATGTTTTTAAGTGACCATGGGCAGTAAAAATTAGGAACAGTCATCAGGAATGCAACTGATACAAGAAGCCTCTCCACTGATGTTCTCCACCTCACTTGTATTCAGTTCTGGCGTAAAAACCCGCACAGATCTGTCTCATCTGGGTCACTGACTGAATGTGTTCTAAAAACTGAACTGAACACTGGTTGGACTTGATGATTTTAAAGGTGTTTTCCAACCTTAACAATTCTATGATTCTAAGATCAAACTTACCAGTGGGAAAAAAAAAAACCCTGATAATGACCTGTTAATAATCTGCTGACCTACTGGCACTGTAAGAGGATGCCCTTGGGATTTTGAATCCCTGGTTCCAGGGATGAGTTAGGACAACCAGCCCTCTACTACAGGTTGTCTGGGAGCTGTCAGAGACATACAAGAAGAGAAGCATCACAGTCAACCTTTGACTGCATTAAAACTGAGACAAAATCCACAAGAAATGCTGCAGAGGAGCCACTAAAGAATTACCAGGAGTGGTTGTGGTTCCTTGCAGTGCACCAGTGAAGGAAAAGTGTTTGGGACTGATGTTCACAGTGCTTTAAAATATCAATAATTATACTATTGTTAGTTATTAGCATGACCAGCATGTTGAGAGAGGTGATTCTCCCCCTAAACCCTGCTCTACCCCTCCTCCAGTACTGTGACCAGCTCCGTGGTCCCCAACACAAGAAAGACATGGAGCTGCTGGAGCAAGTCCAGTGGAGGCCACCAAATTCATCAGACGGATGGAGCCCCTCTGCTCTGGAGCCAGGCTGGGAGAGCTGGGGTTGTTCAGCCTGGACAAGAGGAGGCTCCAGGGAGACCTGAGAGCCCCTTCCAGGGCCTAAAGGGGCTCCAGGAGAGCTGGAGAGGGACTGGGGACAAGGGATGGAGGGACAGGAAAAAGAGAAATGGCTTCAAACTAAAGAAGGGTAGATTTAGATTTGATATTAGGAAGAAATTGTTCCCTGTGAGGATGGGGAGGCCCTGGCACAGGTTGCCCAGAGAAGATGTGGCTGCCTCATCCCTGGAAGTGTCCAAGGCCAGGTTGGACGGGGCTTGGAACAACCTGGGCTAGTGGAAGGTGTCCCAGCCCATGGCAAAGGGTCAGAACTGGATGATCTTTAATGTCCCTTCTGACCCAAACCATTTTATGATTCTGTAATACTAAGGAATGATTAGGCCTGATAGTTCGTGCCTGTTTGTAGTGAGGCTGAGGGAGGGCCAGTAACGACTTACATCCTGCCACTGCAATTTGGACACTCTCTAATGCAGTAAATGACTCCAAAACCAGCAGCCTTCAGCAGTTTTCCGGGACATCATTCCATGCTGAAGTTCAGCCCCCACATCCAACCCTGGCATTTAGATCCAGCCTGCTCCTGCCGTGTGCTGCCATTTATGTTTCTCCAACGCCACCATCCTTCTTGCCACCTACTGACCACCCACTCCTGGATCCTAACGGGAGTTTTGACCACGGGGTGGGGGGGGAGAAGGAATGATTTGTCAGGTCATTAGTCTCCCCTTACTGCAGCTTCCTCAGCTACAGGATCTGCTCTATTTAGTGAATGCCTCCAGGCTTGTGGTCATACTGGCTTAAGGCACTCAATAGTTTAGGGAGAGGAGACAAGCTGAGCGAGCAAACAGCTCTAATTATCCCTTCTGATGTACCAAATCTTTCCTGGGTGTTATATGGTGGGGAGGAGGGGAGAAGAACCCGTCAGATACATATTGTCATAATCATGACTCCCTTAAATAGCTCGTTTAACCAAGGAAGTGGCCTTTGCTCTCCAGGGGCCTTAATAACATTTACAATTTGCTCTTTTTTTTCTCTGTCTTAATTTCTTAATTTTTTTTTATTAACTTACTCCATTTCCAGCTCTTCAAGAGTTTTTTTTCCACCTCAGTGGCAAGCTGCATTTACATCTCTGACCCAGGAATCTTCCACTTGCAGCTCTCCTTTCTGATCTCAAACGTTTATAATCTCCCCTGGCCAGAGATTGTTCTGGTTTCTGTCCAGATTTGGATAAACTTCATAGCTATTCCAGTCCCAATAATGAATTAATTATTGTATTTTCCCCTTTACTTCCTGAAGAATAATGTAAAGATACAAAACACTTGTTTACAGGAAAAAGTTTGCTGTAGAGTCAGGTTTTTGAGTGTTTGCTTCTTTAGTCTTCGCCTTTGTGCTCTCCAGAGTCTCTGCTATAATGAATATTAAATATGAGAGCAAAACCCTGTATGAACCTCAGGATGATCCCTAAGGATACAGAGGGCTGTGAGCTTGGACAGGTAAAAGCAAGAGGAACCAGTCTGGGGCTTGGATTTAACTCTGGCATCACTCCTAAAGGACTTTTCCAAGGGCAGGTACCTAACAAGTTCACAGCACAATGTTAAGCTCCTTTATGCAACATTTTTTTGTCCTCTCAGAGAAAAAAACACTTATTTTTCTGGGGAAAAAAAAATTATGGTGACTGCAGGACTTAAAATGTTGATGATGAAACAAGTGTTCCAGCCAGGGTCACAGGGCGCACAGAAGAAAGACTGAGCAATGTGCTATTTTCAGCACATGGTGTTGTACTGTCAGCTTCTGTAGAGAAAACCAAGCCTGAAGCAAGCTTTTCTGAAGCTGAGACCAATTAATAAGAGCTACAGAGGCAGCATTAAACTCTCTGGAATGATAGGCACATTTCCCTTTAAATTGGCACATTAAATATCTTCCCTTGAAATCTAATTTGGGTCCCACGTGAGTGCCTCGCTTGGCCTGCCTTTAAAACAATCCTCTGAATTTTATTTAATGGGTTTCTTTATGTTTCCGCTATTTTTTATTTATCTGAATTTTATCCTACACTTTTGTTTCCCCTGCTGAGCTGGTGAACTACTTGGGAAAGGGCTCACAAGTCTGTTCAGCACTTTTTTTTTGCCTTTCTTCTGGTTTGCCGTGCCTCAGAATTCATTTTAATTAGTGAATTTGAGCCAGCTTGCAATATCCTGGGCTTCTTGTGCAGCCCTTAGAAATAGTTTGGGATTTTCACAGTCATGTGGAACAGAGTTTGAAAACCATTATTGAATGTACTTATAGCTGGATGGGCTGATTCCTTACTCTGAGATGTGAATGTTGATAGAAAATGCACTAATTCCTAATGAATATTGATATTCAATATTAATATGGGTCTACAGGAAGGTTCCCTCCCCATGGCAGTTGGGGTGGAATGAGATGATCTTTGGGTCCCTTCCAACCCAAACCATTTCCATGACTCTGTGAGTGGGACAATAAAATCGAGCACACCTTCTGTGGTGACACCACAGCACCAGGGGAGGTTTAGATTGGGTATTAAGAAGAATTTCTTCCCTGAAAGAGGTGGTTAAGGATTGGAGAAGGCTGCCCAGGGAAGTGATGGAATCACTGTCCTTGGAAGTGTTCAAAAAATGAATAGCTGTGGCACTTCATGATGTGTTTTATTTGGCATAGGGGTTTTTGGTTGAAGGTTGATGATCTTGGAGGTGTTTTCTTATCTTAATAATTCCATGAATAATTCCCTATGTTTCATGGATAATTAACTTAATTTTTTAATAACCAGACACTGAGATTTTCTTTTACTTTAGAGGTGCTGATCTGTCTGAAGTGCTCCAAATATGGGGAGTGACAGTGCCAATCTTTGGATCTGCACAGAACCTCATTCCAAACCTGACACTAATTTAAAAATACAAGATACTTTTACAAAACCTGAAGAATTTTGGTGCCTAAGCACTCTGGGGATCCGTGGGAGCCAGACATTAGGTGTGTAAGTCTGAGATCTACTTAATGACCTCATTACATGTGATGTGCATGATCAGGCACAAAAATGATTTGAAAATCTACTATTCAGTGACCAGCTTCGAAATCACATTATTAATGAACAGAAGAGATGAAAAACATGTTTAGAAGTCCTAGTGGCAATATCTTATAGCTGTGGTGTTCTACAGAGACAAGCAATAAAAGGTTTGTGTGTAGAGGGTTTATTTTAGGTTTATTGGTCGGAATAGTATGATAAGGAAAAACAGAGAAGCTCTTCAGGACTTTAGCAAGCTTTGCTCTAATGAAAAAAAAAAAAAAAGCTTTCTGAATAAACTCTTCTTGCTTCGGAAGTTATCGCTTTTGCCTCTTTGCCCTAATTACGAAAATATTTAATTATTGTATTCTATTCCATTCCATTCCATTATTATCCAATGTCAAACTGCGTTATGCCATCAAAGAAAGACTGGGAGATGACATCTCCTGCACAGTTACAGGTGGGAAAGCCTTTTATGCATCAGCTTAGGAACTGGGACCCAGAGGTTCAGTTTTTTCCCCACACTGATTCCTTATGACTAAGGATCCACTCAAGTCTCCACCTGCCCAGGAACTCTGCGTGAGGTGTCTCCTCTCCCACTGAATCCAAGTAGGAAGGTTTAGAAGGGTTATGCAGCAAGAATAGCCCTAAATTCAATCCGAGTTCCTAAGTCTCACTGATTATTTAATCAGAAACATTTATTAACTCTTTTATGCCTTGCATTGGTGAAGGCACAGAGATGTGATTCCAATACTGTCAACAAACAGGCTGTCAACAAACTGGGCCTGAGAAGTGAGGGAAGAGAAAAAAAGCAACCCAACTTGTGGTGAAGGAACGTGTGGTGTGAGCAATTAACATGCCTTTTGATTTGTTTGCCTCGGAGCAGCCGTCAGAATCCATAAGACAATTATATTCCCGTGGGTGATTTCTCCCTAGTCAGCCATCCCTAATTAGTTCTTCCTGAAAAAACACCAGCAGCCTCCTGCATATGTGCAGTTTTCCTGCCCCTGCCAGAAGGAAGACAGCAAAAAACTGAGCATCCCTGCAAGGGAGCCGGTTCAGCCCCTGATTGATGCAAATCAGAGATAACAGCACTGATTGTGCTCCCAGACACAACTGGAAAGATCAAATGACCCTTAAAAGACACTTTTGTTGTCTGCCTTGAAAAAAAAGCCAAAGCTACCATTCACAGGGTGCATATTGCACTGTCCTGTGGCAGGGAAGGTTTGGTTGGAGAAGTATTGGCTTTTATCATACCATCTGAGCTATTTGGAGACTACAGACATGGGGTTTGGCACTCCTGCTTTTCTCTCAGTTGGAGAAGCAGCTAACTGCAAAGTAAGAATAGTTTCTCCCAGTTTAATTCCGGTAGGTTGATCAATTTTGAAGGAAGAATGTGGTTGATATCTGAGCGACAGAGGGATGTCACCAAGGGAGATTTTAGAGGGAGAGGAGAGAGAAAAAATAGTGAAATAATTAAAATAATTCTCATCTCCATTAAAAAACTTCCTTGTGTGAAAAGCAAGAAAGGCAACTTTGACCCTGACAGAAACCAAGTGGAACATAAATCATTGGTGGTCATGTGGGTGATGTCCAAGATTAATTTCAAGGATGTGATTTGTGAGGAATACCAAAACTGTCCAGAGAAACTGTGGCTCCCCATCCCTGGAAGTGTCCAAGGCCAGGTTGGGCAGGGCTTGGACAACCTGCTCTAATGGAAGGTGTCCCTGCCCATGGCAGGGGGTTGGAATGAGATGATTTATAAGGTCTCCTCCAACCCAAAGCGTTCAGTGATTCTATCCACACGTGACACTGTGCCTCAGATTCAAGTTCTTCTAAAACGGACCTGTAACTGCACTAATTACCTGTTTTCTCCCCTCAATACACAAGAATTCACAGAGGCACAGTGTGGTTGGTTCCCCGTTGTGCCCTGGTGAATCTGCTCTCCCATCTCTCTGGAAAATGCTGCAGCCACGAGAATAGAAGCTTGTTTTGCTTCTCTGTGCAAACCCAGAGTGAAGCTTTCAAAGAGCCTTAATACAAACCGAAAGTTTCAGCCCTGAAATACCTTGGGCTACAGCCCTGCAACTTGTGTTTCCTCCTTGTTTTGCCATGAGGTCAAATCTTGAATAAGGAATTTATTTTTTCTTCTTTACAACTCTGTCTTTCAAGGAGCTCTCCCTCTTTGCCTAAAATAATTTCTCCCAAAACAATGGAGCTAATCCTCATCATTCTGCCTCAACCCTAACTACCTACAGCTGCAATAATGCCCATTTCCCCTCACTGCAATCCTCCCCCCTCACCTCCCAGCCTCTCCTTGCTGTATCCTAAAAAAGCACAATCTGTGTGCTGATTAATTCCAAGTTACATATGTATTGATGGGCTTGCCAGCACTGGAAAATTGGCTGGTTAGATCAAGTGAAATAAATAACAGCTGATCAAACAGGGTTTGCTTTTATTTTTTTGTCCTTTTTCTGTAAGTGGTGCGTTTGAGTCTTTGTTCTTGACTCGGATTTTCTTCTTTTAAATCTACAAAAGGTAAGATTTGTGATTAAGCTGCCTTAGTGGTGCTTGAGGGGTGGCAGTGGGTTATTGCAGGTTTCTGAGTGGGGTTTGTAAAACTTGTTGATTAAAAGGATGTGTTCTAACTTCTGTATTTTTGTATAACTTTGTATTTTGCCCTTCTTGATGTTGGTTGAGGGATGTAGAAGCTCATATGTTCTGGCAGAGGTTTTGGGAAATATGTTACTGGTTTCCACCCTCACTTCAGTGAGGAATTCTGGGGTTTCAGTCTAGGGGATAAATACAGGCACTTGGGTACAGCTGGAAGAATACTGGTTTTTCTACAGTACAGTTGTTATTTTTAGGGTTTTTTTCTGAAAGTTGACAGAAATATTTCCATATGGCTGGATTGTTTTGGCTATATTTTGGCTATTTCTCACTGTAGGTGAAAGAACTGACCGTCCCAGGTGAGGATGCTGTTGGTGAAGATGAAAGAAGGCTTGAAAATCTGAGGGCTGTTCTTGCCTTTCCTGACTCTGTTGATTGCTATCACTCTGGAATTCCCTGATCCTTCCCCTGAAGCCAACAGCTTCAAAATTTTCTTAGATTATTGCACCCTCACAGGTGTCAAACACTTTTTGTTTCAAAGGCACGAGCTGGCAGAGTTAAACTGCACACAGATTGCACAGTTGCACGCTTCTCAGTGTGCGTTTGGCTTGAAATTATAGAATCCTGGAATGGTTTGGGCTGGAAGGGACCTTAAACATCATCTCATTCCAACCCCCTACCACGAGCAGGGACACCTTCCACTATCCCAGGTTGCTCCAAGCCCCGTCCAACCTGGCCTTGGACACTTCCAGGGATGGGGCAGCCACAGCTTCTCTGGGCAACCTGTGCCAGGGCCTCCCCAACCTCCTAGGGAACAGTTTCTTTCTAACATCTAAACCTCATTATTTCTATTTCAAATCCATTTTCCAAAAGTAAGAAAACTTGTCAGACCTTCACGCCTGCCTTTTTTTTTTTTTACATGATTTACCTGGTTTTCCCTTTCGTTTTGGCTTTTTAGAGTTACAAGGTAGAAGCTACACATTCTTTTTCTATTCTGCTTTGTCTTTCATTTTAATATTGCCACTGATATTGGCATTTATCCAAGCAACCTAAACTCAATCTGATCTTACTGGATTGATTTTTCTATTTACTGAAAGTAACACTAGGAAAATATTTGTATAGCTTAAATGGGTCTATAGAGACATGCTGGAATATCCATACAATCTTTGTGTAGTTTATCAACACTGTCAGTTCTTCTTTATCTAATTCTGACACTTACATGACCCTGTTATTGAGAGATCAGAGCATTTCAGTCATTTTTTTTAATCTTGACAGCTCCCTTAAGAGATAGGGACATAATATAGTCTCTCTCTTTTACAGTTGGCTGAAACCCATGAGATAAAGCTTAGATTTATTAATTTAAGCAATGTTCAACCTTCTGTGTTTCTCTGACTCAGCTATTTAGGGACCACAGGACAATTAAGAGGCAGATTCTTAAAGGTAACTGGATTTTCAAAAGGCGTACTAGTGAAATTTTACATGGACTTTGTTGGAAATAAGGCTACAAATTCTGTTTTTAAAAAATAGTATTTGGGACATGGGATTTAAGCATTTTGATTACTCAGGTCTTCTAATACTGCGTAAGAAGGCACTGCACGTTTCCTTAGGAACCTGGTCCCAACTGATTTCCACAGCACAGTGTCTGTAATTCCATTAAAAGGAACGGAATCTGAACTTTCAGGCTAATCACTGTCCCGGCTTCTACTCGCATGCACCTAAATTGCCCTGGGTGATGAATTTTAGACACTGCACCAACACAGCTCAACTGTCCCACCGCAAAGAGAAGGGAACACAGGGAGACATCTCAAGCTCTCCTGTCTCCCAGTTCATGTCATCAGGAGGAGTTTTCCTGGTCAAAGCTACTCCTCTTTGGAAAGCTCCATGGGAGGAGAGAAAACTCCTTCCCTCCTGTCCTTTTGCTTCCAGGTCTGAGCTCTCAGGCAAAGCAGTGATGCAGTTTGGGAATGTGGAATATTCCCAGTCCTTTTTGCTCTTCAACCTGTAGGTCTTCTAACCCCATTCACGCAGAGGACAAGAGCCAAGCTCCTCCATGAGGAGGTACCACAGCCCTTTGAAGACCATTATCCTCCCTTGCAGGTGGTGGGACCATGAGGACAGGAGTATTCCTTAAAGAAAAGAGTAAAGTGGAAGTCTGTTGAGCTGGGGTTGTGTCAGGATCAACAAAAAAACCCAGCTTTTACCCCAAGACCACATGTCATTTATAGACATTTAGAATCCAGGTTGCCAGTCTAAGCTGGAGCTGGTTATTGAGGCTCTCTCCAGTCCTGATGGAGAACTCCAGAGGATTATTGATCCTAAACAAGGAGTTTCAAATGTCTCCCTACCTTGATTTTAGACAACTGGTTTAGTTTAAACAGCTGGCTTAGCCTTTATCTTTTAGGTGACTTACTAAATCCTGCCCCCAATTAAAAAAAAAAAAATTGGGGTAAATACTGTGCACAGACATTCACAGTAATTAAAACAATCCATCCTGGTTGTGATGTAGATGTTTGTTGGGGGTTTTTTGTCACAGCTTCTGCCAAAACTTGAATTTTTATTCCATAAAGATTAAAAAGATCAGAACACCTGAAATAGTTATTAGGCTGACTCCAAAAAATTAAACCAACTATTTAAAGAAGGGAAAAAAAAAAAAAAAAAGGCAGCTGTCTTGACTTGTTTTAAACTGTGTAATTTTGTGGAAAGCAGCAAAGAGGTGAGAAATGTGCATCACATGGAAGCCTTCATTACTATTTCTATTTTGAGATGTGGACATCAAACCCTCCTCTCTGCGTTACACCCACGTGCAACCGTGGCCGTGCAGTCCTTGATAAAACAAGAACAGGGTTTACAACTGGGACGGACTCTCACTGGAACAGAAGTTAGTAAAGTAAAGTAAACAGTTAAAGCTGTTTAC
The DNA here is from genome assembly GCA_013396775.1 of Cephalopterus ornatus. Classification (NCBI taxonomy): domain Eukaryota; kingdom Metazoa; phylum Chordata; class Aves; order Passeriformes; family Cotingidae; genus Cephalopterus; species Cephalopterus ornatus. Next base: position 42,696 of record VZRE01003310.1, on the reverse strand, counting down.
TGTTGACCTGATCACGGTCGGCACATTTTTTTAATCCATTTATCTTGCCTCAGCTAGTGTTCTTGGGCTGCAAACTTCTGCTCTCAGACACTCCTGGCTGCGTATTTGCAGTAATCGAGGAGTGAAGCACAAACCGAGCTTCGATGCCTCCTGCAAATCATCCTCATTGTGGGGTTAATGGTGGAGGTTTGATTGGATCTTTTATTCCTGGTAAAAATCTTTGTTTTCTACTTTTTTTTTTTCCCCCCGCCTGCTCTGTTACAAAAAGTACTCAGAGGGAACCTTATAATTTTGAGAAAATTGAGACCCAGCAGCTGCTGGAGCTGACAGTGTCTGACAAATCCTTTTTCCTCTGGGTTATGTCAATTATGTTGTTACAGAACACGCTGAGCCTGGATCCATCCTGTCTTTTTTTGGGGCGGTTTTTGACACGTCTCTAGGAGTTGTCATTTGCAGTGATGGATGAAATGGTTGCTTTCAGGCAGGACTTTCTAAAGAAAGTTGTACTTTTTGGAGAGAGTTCAGTGTTTAATTGCAGGCTGGAACTGTTGCAGTGTGTTTTTTTATTAAGCAAGCTAATAATGGAATAAAAAGGCCTCAACATCTATAACTGTTGGGGGAGCTGCACTAAATAAAGATGCAGAAAGCTGCAATGTCCTTTCCCACTGTGAAGGAATTTTGAAATTCTTTGGGGTTTATTTTTTTTGTTTTTTATTTTTCTTTGTATTTTTTTAACACAATCTTGTGATTTTTTTTTTTATTTTTGGGTTTTTTTCCCGTCTGGGTTTCTGTAATTGATAATATTCTGAGATAAATGCACAGGGTTTGATCCAAATAATGTCTTTGATTTCGTTGAGCTTTCTTCAGGTTTTTTTCTTGTTTGTTTGTTTTGTTGGGGTTTTTTGTTTTGTTTGTTGTGGTTGTTTTTGGGGGGTTGGGGGTTTTTTTGTGTTTTTTTTGGTTGGTTAATTGGAGGGGGGTGGGTTTTGGGGGGGGTGGGTTTTTTTGTTTGTTTGTTATTTTTGGTGGGTTTTTTGTGGTGGGGTTTTTATTTATTTATTTTTAGCTAGGATCAGAAACATCCATTAGTTTTTAAATCAGATACCACAACTTCAGCCAAGCAAACTCTTCATTATCAGGACAGAGCTGAAACACTGTCAGGTTTGATTCCCCATGCAGCTGAATTATTACATTTTTGGCATGGTTTTGGCCACATATTTGAAGCAATTCCTAGATTTGTTCCCATTAATCAGCACAAAACCATTGGTTATTTTCAAGAAGCTGTTTGGATGAGGTGATGTGTCCTGAGGGGAGAGAAAGGATTTATTCTGTGCTGGAATGTTGAAGCAGAGCAGCTCCTGCCCCATTTTAGATCCACTACAGCTGGAGACACAGAGTCTGAAATTAAAGAATTATGGAATAATTAAGGTTGGAAAAGACCTCTGAGATCATGGAGTCCAACATGAGCCCAGCACCACCTTGGTCACCACTAAACCACGTCCCCAGGTGTCACATCCACACAGCAACTCAGGCTCAAGAGATCTCAAGCAAAGATAAGTTTTAGGACTGAGGATAATTAAGGGGCAGGATTCCCCTTAAAAACATTTTGTTTGGATTTGGGAAAATTAAGGACATCCACCTTTGTAAAAGGAATCTGAGGCTTCATTAAGTTCAGAGGCAAAGATCATTTTACTCCTTCTGGATCTCTGATATTGTTAAAAAACTGTTAAAAATACACACAGCCCTGTATCCCAGACCTCCAAAGTGAAGATAATTCTTCAGCAAGGCCCGTGAAAGGCAAAGAAAAGTTCTTGCAAAATGTGCTGTTGGATACAATGCTGCACTGCAGTTGTTAGGAATCCCTGAGAATAATTGCATCGTTCCTGTGCCCTTTTCAGCTGTTCACTGAAAATTCAGATTTCCTTGGGTTGCTCCCTTTGAAATTCCTGCTTGTGCTGAAACATTAAATCCAAAATCCAATTTCTGAGCGTTTCTTTTTCCAACCACTAGGAGAGTTCTGCAACTTCTCGTGATGCTTCCCAGTGTATTATTTTTTTTGTCTCTATCTGGTCCCTTCTGTTTGCTTTTTCCCTTGCTTTGTGACTATGTGATGACATTTTACCCTCCTCAAAACATTAAAGGTATAAAAGAAGAACAGCTCTGCTTTGATTGTGGTGTTGTAGTGTTACAATGGTCCCTGAGGTTAAAAAGTCAGTGATTTTTATATGTAGAAGTTTTCCCTCCTTAGTCCAAGAAGAAAAAAAAAAACAAAAACACAAAAATGAAGTGCTCTCCTACTTACAATTAATATTTGGAATGATAAAGCATGAAAAATCTGTGAGAAAACTGAATAGCACATTCATCTCAAAGTCTGTCAATCAAACAGAAAGCCAGATGCTCCTGAAAAGCAAAATTTGTTCCTCTTTTTTCCTGTGGATAAAGGAACTTTTATCCTTAAAGTAATAGTCCAGGACTCTTAAGGAGTTTCATATCAAATTTTTTTTTCCTTACAGCGTTTTTTCCTATCACACTTGACATGTTACTGACATTGCAAGCCTGACTCACTGTATTCCTTCTATTTTTATACCTGGATCGTCAGGGAAACCTTTTAACACACAGATCAGTTCTGTTCTGGCTTAACAAGGACACCATCTGCATCAGAAATTCACCCAAAATTTCATAAAGGTTCCCGTCCTGCTGTAGATTGGGATACAGAGTTGGGAAAGTTTAATTAGGGCAGAAGAACTTGTGTCTTTAATCATATATATATATATATATACACACATACTTCAGATCTAAGAGGCACCCATAGAGGGAGGATATTCAGGCTGGATTATCCACTAAATCTCAAATCAATGATGCTCTGGTTGCTCTCTCCCAGGCATCTGTTGGAGTCCTGGAACACAAGATATTATTGCAAAGAAGGAATTAGAAGAAACAAAATAACACAGTCACTTTTATTACAGAGTAGATGAACAGGTATGGGTTTCCCAGTAATTGCCACTAATTTGCATTCATAGAAAACTGGCCCCTGCCGAGAATTCATTTCATTATATCAATTTATCTGGCAGTCTTTTTGCAGATTATAAATCTGAGATTCAAATGTAGCATAGTCAGTCACATGAGAAAGGAAAATTTATATGACTCGATTGGGCCCAAAAAGGGCTATTTCAAGTAAAACTGGGTGATTCCCTCCACTACAGAGCACACGGGGACTATGAGGTCACAAATATATTGGGAACTGGCTCATGATATCCCCCTGTTTGCTTCCCAGGATCCATGTCAGTGCAAGCTAATTCCAGATGTGAGTGAGGAAAGCTCGGTTTTTTCTCCAAGCTTACCCTAAGTGGAGTTAGAATTAAGGTTCTGCTTTCTCCTTGAGACGTTTGTCCTCGGTCAAACCCTAGTAAATGTTCCCGAACTGTTAAATTCCTGCTGGCAACCTCAGCCTTCGAGTTCTAGGCATTTTAGGACGTGGAAGTTGAAGACTAACGTTCTACGTAAGTGCCCATCACGTGTAGATCTAGAGAGGAAAGCTCTTTGTTAAGGCAAATAATGAGATTTAAATGCAGCAGGTAAGATTCATCTCTTTTTGGGCTTTAGACACCTGCAGCTCAAAGCTCAGCTGTTCCCCCTGGGAAACTCGTGGGAACAAGGGAGCACTTCCAGAGTGATCCTTCATGGCTTTTTAGGTGTTGTGGTAAAGTGAGTTGGGCCATAGACTTTACTGATGGTCAAAAATTAACTTTATATCACACAGACATTTGCATTTAGGCAAATGCTTTTAACTTTTAATTCTTTGGATCCATAAAAAAAGTGCAGGAAAGGAAGATGCTGCTGTTTCTGTGTTCGTGGACATGTTGATTCAATCCCCTCTGAATTCACAGAGCACAACTTTAGCCTGTTTCCCCCAGAAATTTGACTTTAGTTTTGCTTCACAGTTGACTGCTGTGATTGTTAGACTGTAAGCTGTTCTTGAGGGTGAGCTTTAGAAGAGAAAAATCCAGCCTGCATCTTGAAAACTCTCTTCTACAAAACCAGTTTTTTTGGCACAGGAATAGTTCTGTAGAGATCTGCCTTTACTAAAATATGGTCTGTGAAGGGCATGGGGGGGGACACCCTCCTTGTCTTAATCAGTAATTGCTTTTATAAAGCTCCAATACAGATATTCTGAGTATTAATCTATGCATTAACACTGGTATGTTTTGGAAAACGTAGGGAAAAAATCACGTAACTGATCTATTTAAGGTTTTATTTTACTTTAGTGTTGGGAGTGACTCAGACCATGGGCTATCAGAGAGCTGATATTTCTTGGTTTATAGTACAGAAATAATGAATGAGCAACAGAACCCCGAAGTTATAACTGCTGATATTTCCTTAGCTGATGTTCGCTCCGTAGGAAACTTAGACCCAGAGCTTTAGCAACCACAAGTCAGTGTAACTCCATTTAATTCTTACTTCTCTTTGCAAATCGAGGTGATCATTTAATCTGGTCTTGTGTTTAATCGACTCTTTCCCTCATCAGTTACTGCTTAAACCAACGTTTACACAGCAACACTGAGGCAACCAGACTTCCTTTAGAGCTGGAATGTTTGCTTAACTGGAGGGTTTCTATGTTGGTTTTTTAGCAATTATATTTTGCATAGTTAAAGAAATAATAAAAGCTCCCTGTGGTCTCTTCTCCATCCCTTATTTCATGCATCTAACCTGCCTTAGAAAAATTTGTCATAAAAGAGATGTTCCTGTGTTTTCTTGGAAAACCAAATTAATTCCTACGAATGTGATTGATGGTGATGCAAAAGTCTGTTCCTTAAGAAACTTTGGAAATGTCACTTGGAGTTGGACTTGGATCCTTGTGGGTCCCTTCCAACTCAGGATATTCTATGATTCCAATATCTCAGCAATGAGTGCCCAATTAACTAAATAAACCCCCAAATTAATCTCTATCATTATTTAGCAGCAAGCAGGCTTTGCATAATTAAAAAAAAAAACAAAACCCTGACTGCTAATAATTCAGTGTTTTGGAAAAGAAAGACAAGGGAGAAGAGGACATAAGACATTTATTATTCCTTATGAAGCTTACAACCTAATTTTACTGATCAGAGGAAAATGTTGCAAATAATCTGATCCCAATTTCTGCTCTTAAGTGAGTCCTGGATATTAGAAGCTTAATAATGACATGATTCAGAGTACCTGGGACTAGAAAGTTTTCCCAGAAGTTATGATAACAGTAATTTTAAAATATGCATGGCTCCATCTGATGGGTTTTCTGCCTCATTGCTGATATCAAGAATAGAACAGGAGTTTGTGGAAGCCTGGTCAAAAGTTTAAGGTATGTAAGGTATATCTGTGCTCTAATGCTTCCAGGCAGCTCACTGTAACAGTTGTCACTCCACTACCCAGAGGAAAAAGGAAATAGGATGTCATGAGACAGCCCAGGGGATCCACAGCTCTGCCTAAGCCACCATGGCCAAATAGCTGTAAGTTACAATTAACGCTGGCTCCCAGAAATCCTCAGAGTCTGAGGCAATAACACATCTCCTAGCTGGGAATCCCAACCAGTGGTCATTTTTCTCTGTAATTGAAGTTTTGCTCTACAGCTCTTCACCTGCCCATTGGAGGGAAAGTGGTTTAAAAAACACATTCGGGAGAATGTCAGGACTCTTGGCTCCTTTGTCCATGTGCTTGTGGTGTGTCAAATGAACCATTTCAATTCTTCTGTGCAATCAGCCTGGGCAGAAAAAGAAGTCCATTAGGGATAAGCTACCTCCTGATTTCTCCCAGCTGCCCCATGATAGAAACAAACTTGGAAATTGCTTCACATTAAAGTCTGATTGCCAGAGCCAGTGCTGTCAGGGAAGAGAGAGCATCATTTTCTAAACAATGAAACCCCCTCACTCCTGGGATGTGGGAATGAAGCCGTGTAGCCAATTTAATCCTTGCAGAGCTCTTACTTTAGCAGCCTACACACTATTATCCCTTTCACTGCTGGCTACAGCTGCATTAGAGACTTGTCACTCCAGCAAGGACCTGAAGAGATTTTATTAACTCCTGGGCTGCTGCCAGGCTTCCCACCGACCTAGGAAAACACAGCCAGGGTGGATTTTCAGCGTCTTCCTACAGTTGTGAAGGCAGACTCTGGAGGATCTAAAGATCACGTCCTTCTCCAGTGGTCCTGGATGTGACCTTTCAGTCAGGAAAGCAGCAGCAGGGATGGGATTCCAGTTTAAAACACAGGTTCTAATCCTCACGATTTGAAGGGGGGAATTACTTTCTACTTCCTGCAGCAACCTGAACCCACAGTTAAGGATTTTATAACTTGCTGAATGGTAAGAACTGAAGTTGTACAGCTCTCTTGGTGTTACTGGTCTCCATAAGCTTTTCCTGTTGGCAATCACCTGCTTCAGCTGTTCCTCTTGGCCAAGCCTCACTCACATTTCCCCTTGCCCCCACTTACCTCTATTTCCTGCCATTTCCTTTTTCTGCCCTGCACCTCCTGGATGGATCTCCCTCTGTGGCTGTGATGCTCCTCTAAACTGAGAAACTTTGCTAACCATTAATATTTCAGGCAATAGAAGAAGAATTAAACCATCCCTCAGGTCGCGGGAACCCTTTACTCCTGTCCTGCTTATCTTGAAAAAAAATTCTCACACAAATACATCTGCTTTCATTCTATGTTTTATTAGCTTTGAATCCAACCTTTCTCACAGAGTCATTTAAGTCTGAGATTCTGGACTCCAACCTCTGACTGATCATCCCCTTGTCAGTTGGACCACGGCAGAGTGCCATGTTGTAGTAGTTTTAATTCTAGGCCTTCCTTGGTAACCAAGTTGTAACCGAGGAAGTGGCCGCGTTCCCAGTATTCCATACGATTTTTACGTAAACCAGAGTATAAATAAGAAGGGGGAGAAGCCTCTCCTGCTCTTCTCTTCGGGTGGATCTGAAGGCAAGTTCTCTCCTGTCGGTTCTACTCGTGTGAAGGAGTGAGGCCTAGCGAGGCCTTGTAGGCCTTGGGAGGCGGAGAGCGCCTGCGGTCGTTTGCTGTGATTCTGCTATCTCGAAGAGAATAATAAGATTTTCTTTTACTAGTTCTTTATTAGTTGCTCCCGAGTTTTAATTGTTCGTATTTGTTTTAGCTTTTCCCTTTCCCTTTTCTCTTGGGGGAGGGGAGGGGTGGGGTGAGTGGGTGTTTGAGGTCCCTTTTTCTCTGTACATAGCATTCTAATTGTATATAAATGTAAATTCATATATATATATATTTATACAACTTTAGTTTAGTCGTTTCAGTATTTTCAGTAGTATTTCCCTTCTCCCTTTCCCTTGTATTCGTGGGGGGGGTGAGGGGGAAGACGTTGCAAACTATAAGTTTGAGCATTTGGTGAGAAAACCGGATTCAAACCATTACAGCAGTCCATTCCAATGTTTAACAACCCTTTGCATGAAGAAATTCCCCATAAATCCAAAATTTCTCCTGATGTCTGTCTCTGTGCCTTACAAGACAACCAGTATCTTCTCATCTCATGCACCTGTAGACGATGATCATTGCTTTGAACTTCGAAATGTTATTGCAATAAGCTCATTTTAACTGAAACGCCTTTTAAATAAGCTATTTGAAACATATGGCCAAGCACATTTTGGTGCCTGGCCAATGTTTTTTCCCCCACCTTGTCTGATTTGTTGCACCAGAGACCAGGACACCACTCTTTGTAACCTCCCCCCTTGCAGCTCTCAAGGTTTGCTTTGCCTTTAGGCATCGAGCTTGCAGATAATTATCTGCCCCAGATAATATCATGGAATGGGTTGGGTTGGAGAGGAACTTAAAGCTCATCCAGTTCCAACCCCCTGTGAGGGCAGAAACACCTTCCACTAGACCAGCTGGCTCCAAGCCCCATCCATTATGTGGCAATGTCCCCTGTGCAATGCTATTTTAAAACAGCTTTTTGGGACGTGATCGAGGAGCGAGGACTGTTACAGATAGGCTATTACTTTTAAAAAATGTTGATTTAGTTTGATCATAGTTTTTTTTTAAAAATCAACTTTTGGCACTTGATCCCACAACTTCAGTTTGATTCTGCAGGGATACTGTGGATTATTGAGAGTGTGACTCAATATTATGCAGAGCGCAGGTTGAGGTGACTGGTCCAGATGAAAATTCCTGGTCTGATGAGCCCAGATGAGACAAAAGTTTAATTATTTATGAAAATGATCCAAATTATTTTTATTTGTAGAGGCAGGAAAAAAAAAAAAAGCCAGGTTTTTTTGCATCTCCGGATGGACAAAACGTAACCCTTTCACTGGAATACTATTTTATTCCATATTTGATTATACTTCCAAACAGGAATTGCGGTTCCCTGGTGGTGCAAATCAAGAGTCACTCCAGCAAACAGGACTCTAGATATGTGTCAGTTAAGGACGTTACTTTTCCTCTGAGCTTTTACATTTCTATTCCCCCATTATACAATTTAAACCAGAGCCAATCTATCAGTGTTAACGGGGTTGTGCCTGATTTATTATGTCGTGACACCAAAATCAAACTGAGAACCCATCAAAACTTGTAATTAATAATTTTAACACGTAGTAATCAATGTAACCTACTTTCATGGGAATTATTTTGCTTGGAGAAATAGATCAGCATGAATTAATTTTGTATGCCTTCAAGACAAAAATGACTGCAAGCTATTTACTGTGTGCCCACAGCACTGAGGGACATATTCCTTAACCTTGTTTTTATTCAGATTTTTCTACTTTTTGCAATTTAAAATAATTTATTAAAAATAATGTCACCAACCTCAGTGATTCAAACGTGTTCCAGCTTCCTTGGCATTAACCTTTGAGCCTCAGTCCCCGTTTTTGGGATCCTCCCTGAGCAAACGGAGACACCTGATTGAAAAGGTTTGAAGAGAAAAATGAGCATTTGGGATTGAATACAGCAAGACAAGGAGTTGGTTTTGCATTTTGTTCTTCAGCCTTGATAACCTTCTAACCTTTTGTCAGACCAGCTCCATCAAAGACGTGGAAGTCAGTGAGGAATTTTGATATTCACTTGAAGTGCTCCCAAAAGGATAATTATGCACCTTGAAGTTTGGGTGGTTCACGATACGCTGCTGCCTTTCCCTGGAAGCTGGTTCTTCTTTGCTGTCTAATTTCACACACACAGACTTCTATAAGGAATAATTTCCCCTCACTGTGTCCACAATATTTTCATCCTCACTAGCGAAGCAGAAATTTTCGTCGTTGAGTAACTAAATATCCTAATAATGGAGTTGAGAAGATGTATTTTGTTAGACTGCAACAGCCAGACATGTTCCCCAGCTCCCAGTAAAGGCTTGAATCCCAATTTCTGCAGTTACCATTACACTGGATGTTTATTTATCTTCCTTGAAGGACAGAAGCTTCCAAGTGACCTTGCCATTTCCTAAGCTGGCGTCGTTAGAACAACTACTGTGGGTTTGCTCTGTTAATTCCACTTCCCAATTCCCAGCTGTAATTGTTGTTATTGCTATAATCCTTTTCACCAGTAGCCAATGCACTTCTACAATGCATTTTCATTTATCTCTTGCCCTGCTTACGTGGACAGTGAGAAAATGCCAACAGTTCTTCTGGAGAGTCTTCCCAGGCCATGGCACTTCATAAATGTCATTAAAGAATGACATTTTTCTAATGTTTATGCAAGAATTGTGGCCTGTTGTGGCAAAAAAGCAGCAGAAGATACCAAGGCAATGGTCCAAAAGGAGCAACGCTTTTCACACCGGACAGTTTTAAACCCTGACTGATTCTAAAATTTCCTATATATCCAGAACTCTGCTTCCAGGTTCATCTCTCCCAGTGCTTGCACTGCCCCCACCTGAGTACAAGAGGGTTCCAAAGCTGCTTCTCCATGTTCCTAAACTCCTTGTTATGTATCAAACACTTCTAAAACATATCATTCAACCCAGGACTGCCTGCAAACTAATTTATGGCCATGTTATTTACAATGCACTCAGGCCAGAATAGGTACTCACAGCTCAACAACCGGCAGAAATTATTAAGAATTTGAAAGATAAAAGCTTAAGACTTTTTTGTGCTTTGAGACAGGCAGATTTAGGACATCTTTATGTTACTTCTAAGGCAGAGCCCTCTTTGTCTGTGGATCCAGAGTCTCAGTCCTGTTACACCTTGTCAGGGGCTGAGGAGCTTTTTCAGTGGCAGCATCACCTGCTCTGGTGGCTGCAGGATTTTCTGCAAAGAAGGTGGTGTTTGGTTATGAAAAAAAAAGAAACAAAACAAAGAAAAGATTGATTTCCACAAATGCAGAGGAATCCAAATAACCTGATCAGAGAAATGAGCCTCAGTTGCTCCCAGGGTTGTCCTAGGAGAGTGTTGGACCCCTCACCACGAGTTAATGAGAGAGGGCCTGGAATATCTAACAGACTTTATTGCTTTGGGGTGTGGGGATCAGGGAGGGTTGTAGGGGAAAAGCATCCTGGGATTGCAAAGAAATTCATTATGAGATGGTTAGGGAAAGGACCAAAAGCAGGGAAAGAGAGGGACTGAGGTGGTGAGGGAGGAACAGGAATGGGAAATTTGAGAGATAAGGGGACAAAAGCGGCCAGTTCCATGTCAGCAGTGGGTGGTCAGTGTGCTTGTCTGGCAACGCCCTACCCCTGGTTAATGCAGTTTGTCCTGTCTCCTCCTTGATCTCCATTCACGATGATTTTCCTGGGTGAGGGGCTCCCAGCTCTGAGTGCAGCAACCTGAGTCACACCTTGGGCTGGAGATCCCCTGTGTGGTGGCATCTGGAAAACCTGGCTGTGTGCATGTGGTGTGGGTGAGCCCGGGTGGGAATGCTGCTGAACGTCGAGCCAGACCAGCTGCTGAGGAAGATACAGGGCTTGGGAGCCGGGTGTTGCGATGCACAGAAGCCTGGGCCAAAGACTGGAGAGATTCAAGCCTGGGGAGCCGATTCCTGGAGGGATGAGGTGCTCCAAGGCAGCTACTGCAGAGACCATGGAGCCTGGGATTCATCCGAGCCCACGTGTGTGTGTGTGTCTGGGTGTAAGGCCAGTTACTGGAAGGATCCATAGTCCATTTAGTGTGCATGTCCCACTCTTTGACCTTCCTCGGGATCAGCAGGAAAAGGGAACGGGATGTGGCTGCTGGTGCCTGCCAGAGTTCAGGAAACATTTGGACAACGCTCTCAGACACATCGTGGGGTTCTCGGGGCTGTCCTTGGCCAGGAGTTGGACTTGAGGATCCTCGGGGGTCCCTTCCAGCTCGGGATATTTTATGGTTCAACTGTTTGTTCTTGCTTGAGTGCTGTGTTTTCTCCCCTCTATGTTGATCTGTGTGGATTCCACGTGGTTCATACATGGATGTTCCTGTTGGGAACACACATCCAAGACTGGCTGGACCAGGGGATGTGGAAGCTTCACCCCTCTGAGCTGCCAGAACCAGCAGCTCCCTGGCAGAAAATACACTTGCAGTCAATTGTATTCCTGGAGTGGTCCACAAGAGTCTATTCCAAATAATAGTAGGGCACAGCAGGCAGAAAGAAGTTTAAAGCTGGGTCAGAATATTAAATCTGAGAATACAAATGCTGGAAGAAGTAGAAATGTAAATGAATCCTCAATATATTCTTTTACCTTTCTACTGTTCCACCTGGTACTTTTTTTTTTCCTTGAGGAAACACTCATAAAATTAATGTTTCAATAAACAGCAAAAGGTCATTTCATAATTATTACGAACATTTTCATTAAACTGCACCCCTTTCAACAATCCTGGTGTGATTACTCCCAAATGAATTACCTTTTCTAAATTAGTTCTGCCGAAAGCTAAATATACCCCTACAAAAAAAAACAGAATGAAAATTGGTATTAGATGAGATTTTTTATGGTTTGAATACTGTTGTAATTGGTAATTCTGGGACAATGTGTCCCATTTGGATCTGCAATATAATTGTAAACACAGGTTGTACTAAAAAAGGGAAACAACTGGCAGTCCAGGGGAGCAATTCTCAATCACCTTCTCAAATCCACCTCTTTACAGCCTGTAGTGCCGGTCTGCTTTAATTTGCTCTTCACTGAGAGAGGGGGAAGAAAAGCCACACAAGTGGCAAACTCTTAGCTGAGAATATTCCTGCAAAATGCAGCAAAATTCGGATGCTGCAGAAAGCAAGAGGCAATAAATCTGTAAATCGTATGGGAACTGGGGACCAGGAACAAGCCCTGTTATTATTATTACTTTCTTTAGCAGTAAGATCACAGGCATTTACAACTTGAGCTACAGGAAACATTTACAGGCTTAAAGCACAGTAAATGTGGTTTATTCCCTGTGTTTCAGAAGTAATTTTTATTCACGTGTGCACTCCTTGAAAGTACATATATTGCTAAGAGGTGAATAATGCAGCTACAAGCTGGTGGACTGGGACACAGAAAACTAGTGTAGAGTTTCCAAAACTGTATTTCTACCAGTGAGTTCAGCAAATATAAAAAGAAAATCCCCGTAATCTGTTCAGTAGATTTTTGAGTTTTATTGAAATTAATTTATCTTGAGAACTGAAAAAGAGAGAAGAACAGATTTTGGCCCCGTGGTGGTGATACTTGGGTGTACCTCGTAGGGTTGTGCTTTGCTGCTCAGCGCAGTTCCTATTTGCAAACTGCTCTGGGTCTCTGCTGAGCTGGTGCTTCAGTCTCCATCCTTCAGTGGGGCACTAGAAAGGATCAGTGCAAATACACTCTGCTTTCTGCTCCTGCACTCCATCCCAAACCCTTTGACTTCATATCTCTGGTCCTATCGTGCGCTCTCCAAGGACATCAAGTGAGTTTGAACCAATTAGATTGAACAGCTGTTTCTAAATTGACCAAGCCCAGGACTATCAAAAGAACCTAAATAAACAAAGAATACCAACTTCTTTGGTGATTCAGTGGGACTTTGAGAGGCTGAAATTTCCTATAAAAGAGCAAACATATGGTCCCCATGTCCTCTGCACTTCTCCAAACATTGGAATCATCTGTTGTGTTATTTAATGTTGAGGAATGTGATTACCATTGCCTGCAAACCTATCCACTCTACTGTGGGTGTTGTTGGTGAGGAAATTCTCTCCCAGGCTTATTTGGTTTCAGCTGTAGATGAGGATTCTGTCTACACTCTAAAAGAAAGGAAGATAAACTGGCTGGCAGTTCAATTCTGTTAGTTATTCATGTAGGCAGATAAATTTCTAGTCCTGGGAGTCTTCAGTTTCTGAAACAGGTTTTCCAGCTCTGGGGATGGAAGAGAATGAAGGCTGTTAAAAAAGTGCTTGTTTAATAACAATGTTTAATTACCACGAAGATGCACACTTTGTATTCTACACTTCCATGCACACTACAGGTTCTTTTTTTGCTTAGATTCCATAGGAATCCACAGGTTAGAATATCAAAGTTTGATGAGCATAAGAACATATGCAGTGCTTAAATGTCTGTGTTGTCAAATCTCTTTCTTTTCAGAGACGTCTTTTCAAAACTGTTTTCAGCTGAACTGCTTGATTGGAGGAGGATTAATTTCTCTCCAAGTCTGATCAGTCTCTAACAAATCATATAAAAACAGTTAGGGATGTGTGCATTTGTAGGGGGATTCTTTTTTTTTCTCGAGACACACAGTGGCAGCAAGGTCTCATTTGAATCCTACAACTCAGCAGGGAAAGAATTGGAATATTAATATCCCATGGAATTTATATTTATATAAATTTATATTTCACTATTATATTTATATTTATATTTCACTATTCATTTTCAAAGCAGTTGGCAAACGTCGCAGTGAATTGAATTCATGACACTGCTGTGGAGACAGGGAGCAAATGTTGTTGTGCTGGGGATGTGAATGTGAGACTAAGGGAATGCTGCTGGAGGAGGGCAGAGCCCCAGGCTTGAACTGGGAGCACCAACATGTCCCTCTTCATCCCAGAAATCACTCTGGAAGAAAAGTTGGGTCAAAGTACGTCTCTTTTGCCACTGGCTGATGAACAATTTGGCTAGAACGTGGTGTGTGTTTCTCTGTCCACCTCCCACGCCTTCCACACTTCACCTGTAAGAGCACACAAAGGTGTCCCTTGTTCTCTGGGGAAAACACAAACCCAGTAAAAAAACTCCTACAAAACCCCCCAGAAATCACTTCAAGCAAACAAAAGTAACTCAAGCCAATTTATGCTGTTTGGTCATTCGAGGTGGAAGTATGGGAATGTCTTTGGATACCAAGAGATGACCTTCTGTCCATAAGTGCCCCCAAAGAGCAGGAGACACCCTTGCTCATTTATTTTGAGAATTAATGACTGAGTTAATGTAGTTTATTGGGGTGTCTCTAGATAACTAAGGAATACACTCAAATTCTTTCATGATTTTTGAATCCTGTGACAGCTGCTCTACCAAAACGCTTTCCTGACTCATCCATTGCATTCTTCTGTTATAACTCTTAAAGATAAAAAACCAAAAAGTTAAATTTTAGGATTGCGACCTCAGACTCTTTGGGATTTTGAAGAAAGATTTTTTTGTTGCTGATTTTTTCTCTTTCTGTTGCAAATCACGTGAATAACACAGATACTGAAAGAAGCTGACCTCAAAAAAATATTCTGTAACTAAAGCTAAAAGCAGAGGCACTTTGCACCTTCTTACACTCCACTTTGGACTCTGTTATTCTCTTTTATGTCTTCAAACCTAATCTATCAAGCTGAATAATTTGAGCTTTTTGATTGACAGGCTTTTCAACATCAGGTTTTATTTCTGTTGGTATTTTCATATTTGTCAGTATTATCACGCCACCAGGATAGAAAAAATTTCACTTCTAGCAATGCTTGAATGCTGCTGAATCAGAGCAGCTAAATTCTACCTTCAAGCCCATCTGTCCAAGGAGAAAAAGAATCAATTTGAAGTTTATCTGTGCACAAACTCTAAATCAGTGAGTTATGGGAAGCTTCAGAAACGTTACTTCATTATCAGCAGCTTCTATTTTTTTTTCAGTCACAGCCACTAAAAAATGTATGATGATTAAAGCAGAATGGTTTTTGGGGAGCTTTTGTACATAAATCATGGGATTTTTGTTCTTAATGCTCCCTTGTTAACACTTGAGGCTTTCATTAGACTCTAATACTCACCAAGCCTGTCTCTACAACAGTAAAAGTGGAAAGTTTTGTTGTTTGATTCTTTGACTGTGGGGTTTTTTTCCCCTTGAAAAGTTACTGTTTCATGTTATTTCATCCTTTCAGAAACCCATTCTTCAAGAAACACAATAGCTCCCAAGCCTTGAGGAAATCTTTTGATTCCATCCCAAAGGCAGGAGCGTGTCAGCCTCTGCTTTACTTGATCTCCTGTGGTGTCTTCGTTTTCCCGGTGCCAGGATTGCAGACTTTGCTCCACAACCCCCAGAGAAAGAGCAGAGACCCCTCCAAATGAAGGGAGAGGCAGATGCCAGCGATGCAAAGCTTAGTCCAGGGTTCACAGCGTGGGTTTGAGCAGATGAGAGACTCAGGGATGGCCTGAGGACTTCCCTTGATCCTTGGCTCCAGTGACCCCTCCATGGTATCAGCTGGTGTTCAACCAGCACAACAATTCCCAATTTATTTCATTTTCCAGTGAGGACCCACACGGCAAACCCAGTTCTGCAACCTCTTTCCCAGTCCAACTCCAGCTATCATTAATCACTGTATTAAAGCATGATACTGTGAAAATATTACTTATATTCCACTGCAGGGAAAGCTCATGGACCTCTGCATATTTTTCCAGCATCATAAAATATCCCACTAAAATAACAGAGAAGTAAATGATGCAAACCCTGGAGCCAAACACGGGTGTGTTTTCACGAGAGCTTCTTTACTAAATTGAGTTCCGAAGCCTTCAGAAAAAAACCCAAAATATATTTATAATAATACTTCTGAGGGAACTTACACTGTCTAAAATTTCAATCAGTTTTAAAGCACAGTATCCCCAAGATGTAGCTGACTTGCAAACCACTCTTCAAGGCTTCCATGAGTAGGAGGAGGGGACGCTGCAGGCTGGGAATCTTCTTACACAGTTAAGAGACATAACTGCTGTCACATTAGGCCTTCAAACAGTGCAGGGCTGATTTTCCAAGCATTCTGCATCTTCCTTTACCAGGTATTTATGTACCCTGGAGAAGCAAACTAAATTTTCAGACCTAGGATGCTGTGAAACGTATTTATGCTCATTTACTGTTGCTATATCTCACTGGAAAAAGCACAGAAAAGCATTGACAGAAAGATTTGCATCACCACAAGGAGCCTGGTGCATACTAATGCTCCCATATTTTAGGCACAAAACCGAAGACACAAGTGTTGTTTTTACAATTGAGTTTAATCCTACTTTATTGAAATTCATAACAGAGTAAAGGATGCAGCGAGCTTAAAATATTAAAATAGAATGTTTGAGGCTTGAAAAATCGGAGTTTACTTTTTATTTGGTAGGATCAGTTAATCAACATGACCAATACCACCGTTTGCAATAGCTGCATGAAGACATTTCATTTTTAAATGGTACTGAGAGCCGTGTGATTTTTCATCTTGCACATTGACATTAATAAAACTCCTCCAGGCTAAATTATATTTTATGTGCTGTGGTGTAAGGAGCCAAAAATAGGCTTGATGAGCAAAGAGAAGAAGTGAAATGCAACATATTCAAAGACAACAATGAACATTTGGTACTGTGTATTGTACATGGCCATGGAAAACACATGGATTTCTCCCTCAGCTCTCCCACTGCTTCTTGAAATAGTAATTTTTTTAACATCTTCATATAGATGGGATTTATCTGCCCACATGTGGCTTGTACTGTGTCTGGGTGGGTGGCAGTAGTAGTGTAGAGGTAGTAGGAGTGCCACCCACCTCTCCCTTGTATTCCACAGAGATTTAACCACTGTAAAGGATGGATTCTTTGGTGAAACTCCTGTTGATATTTTGCACTGAAACTTGAAGGCCTAATGCTTGTTAAAATGAAAAAAATGAAGATTTTAGGATCTTGCCTTAGGATAATGTTCATGTGTGAAATCAGGTCTCTCAGACGGGACTATTGGCTGCTGTCTCACGGTCACAGGGCTCTCCGTGGAGTGACCTTGAGACCTTTAGCTAAATCTTCCCATCTTATAAAATAGCTGCTCTGGGAACCGAGTGTCCCGTGTGAGCACTCCATCTCATCCACAGTCCATCTTTATCAACAACATCAACCACGCTTGAAACACCTCCCGAAACTCTTCGTCACCTTTACAAGATTGTCCTGCATGATTATCTCTGCATCTGCTGGAAAGGCTTTATAGTTTGTTTACAAACATCTGTGTACACTCCAATAACCTTGGCAGCAAGGAATTGCCTGGAAATCAATGAGTCACTTTACCCAGGGTGTTAATCAATGCATTTAAGCACAAAAATTGGATTGGGATGAGCAGGATGTGCCTGGAGGAATCTCCAGAGCTGCATGAAATTCCCACCTGGGGAGCTCCTGTAAAACACTCAGTTAAATGGTTGATTGTTCAGTCAGTCCCCCAGTTACAGTTCTGCCTAATGCCTAAACCACTTCAGTATCTCATCTGTGCAGACAACAAGTTGTGCAGTCCCCGAAATGCTCAGGGAATTAATGGCTTAAATGCACTGTGGGAGAACAGACATTCCTGGTACCAGCTGCACTACAACTATAATTAAAAAAAAATTATTTTAATCCCTACAAGTCATTTATAACCAAAGCCCACAGCTCTTGCCACACAACCAAAACTTGACAAGGTTAACTGCACCCAGAAAATGCTTCTATCTCACCACGTATTCTGAAGAGTCTGGAATAACTGTTGAGCTGCAGCTGTTTCAACTGTGTCCATCCCCACTTCATCTGAGTCCCAGGCACTGGGACTCTCAGGAATGACTCACTGTTAGCTTGTGACGTCTGTGAACTGTGTGCTGATGTCAACAGGAAATTAAGGTGGAAGTGGGAAAGTTTTGAACAAACACAGAAGGAAACTGCTGGAACAGCTTTCTGGGCAGAGCAGTGCAAGGTGAAAAGCCGACTGAACTTGCAACTTGCATTCTCACTATGGGATGATCTTGTATTCTTTTTTCAGGGGGTTGGACATGTAGTAGAAATCAGAAATATAAAATAATTACATTATGCCAACTAAAAAAATTTGTGGGGTGCTTGGACACGATTACCAGTGCTGCAAACTGCTGGAATGATCCTTGATTTGTCTTCCTCCTGGATCAAAGAGCCCTTTCTCAAACGATTCCCAGGCACAAGAATCAATGTTTAAATCTCTGTTAGTAAGGTGCTCAGATCAGTGGAAGTGGTGTTGGAATAGTTGTGATGAGAATTCAGCAGCAAAACTCTGCACCAGGGGGGTTATGTCAGATTTAGTTGAGTCTGGCCCCACACATGGGATTGCCTTTTAGTGGTGGGAGCTCACCAGTTCCGCTCTTGGAGTCATAGAATCTCGGAATGGTTTGGGTTGGAAGGGACCTTAAAGCCCATCTCCTTCTAACCCCCTGCCCTGGGCAGGGACACCTTCCACAATCCCAGGTTGCTCCAAGCCCTGTCCAACTGAGGTTCACCTGCAGGAATCACAGCTCAGTTTCAGGGCCACCCTGAAGTGTAAAACAAAGCCCAGGCATCAGGACGATCGGGAGATTCAATGCCTGAACCAACTGTAGAGTCCCAGTGACTATTCCAAAAAAGCAGTTTGGAAGAAATCATTCTTGTTGGGAAGCTAAGGAAGTCAGCCATCAGTGATTCACTCAGAGCTGTACCTTATGACCTGGATTTCCAAGGACTTTGTCAGGCACGTAAAACATACTGACATGGAGTTACTCCATCCCTGCCAGTCCTTTCCAGTTTTCTATTGATATAAACTGAAAATCTATTCCTTAACTTGATTATTTCTGTTAAAAAAAAAATATGCAAGTATCAGTTAAATTCTGAACCTCACAGCATCCCAGAATGGTTTGGGTTAAAAAGGACCTCAAAGATCATCTTGTTCCAACCCCCTGCCATAGGCAGGGACACCTTCCACTAGCCCAGGTTGGTCCAAGCCCTGTCCAACCTGGCCTTGGACAATTCCAGGGATGAGCCAGCCACAGCTTCTCTGGGCAACCTGTGGCAGTGTCAACTTCATACAGTGTCAGAATAATCCTAGGTAGAGTTCTGGTTCAAACACATGCTTAGTTTTGGTTTAATTTGTTCATTTAGTTCTCTGACAGGAAAATAAATAGTAGATTTTCCTATGTTCCTCATTTGAGAAGACAGAATATCTCAGAAAGTACCGTGCTGGGGAAGTCTTAGTAAAGGAGAAGGAAGAAAAAGGGAAACAAAGTTTTAACATTATTGTTTGTTCTTCAGATGTTCACTAAAAGAAGGCAAGTTACAAAGGCATTTGAAATACTTTGAGACGAAGCAGCAGCAAGGAAGAAGACAGAGGCATGACTGAAGGTTCAAAACTCAATAAGGTTTAAAATTCAATATTTAGACCAACTTCAGTAGTGCAAAACTTATAAACCCCCCAGAGTTATCCCCTTAGGGTCTCTATTGTGCAAATAATGTTTAATCAAAAGTCTTCACGGGGTTCTGATGTTCTCAGTTATTAGAAAACAGATTTAACGTGATGGATGTTTGGTGTCCCTGATTCTGTCCTTCCACCCCCAAGAGAGACCAGTGATAAATCATTTTCCACAATACAGTGGAAAGAAAGCACTTTCTCACTCCGTTTTTTCTCTCCCTTGTCACTCGCATATTGCATGACATCCAAGGAAAGATCTAGTGCATTTTTTTTAAAATTATTTCTTTTTATTGTTTTGCCCTAAGGTTCCAAAGGAAAGATAGAAGTATAGAAGAAGACTATCAGAAGTATCAGAAGTTTGACAAAGACAAAGGACACATAAAATCACTGATCAAAGAAAGCCCAATCTCAGTCCTTGATGGAGGCAATGAAACATGGAGAGGATCTTTTTCTCTCTGGGGTTACATTTATCATTTTCATTCATGTCAAGGGAAGAAATATTAAGATGTATTGTGTCTAGATTTGCCAATTCAGGTCACCAACTGGCTAAGCTCCAATGACAATATTTTCCTGAGACTATCAAAGTCAATCCTTGGTTTCAACCGAGAGACATTAGATGAATATTAGAGCCACATTATGTACAAGTATTCCATATCCACTAGATTTGCATGTCCTGATTTTAACTTCTGAGGTTTACCTCATTTCTCATTTCAACAGTAAAGAACTCTTGGGGTTCTCACTGTATTCTTAAAGACAAATACATTTTTCCTCCAAGATTAGTTTTAAAAATCCTTTATTAAGCACAGATACATACTGAAATTTAAAATTCAGGCTTTATAACACATAGTTGGACAAAAACACAGAGCAGAATTGCCAGTGTCATGGCAGGCATTACACAGGATGGGTTTTCTGCTTTTGTAGCAACACTTTTTAGTCAGGCACAAGGCCGCCGTGCCGGCTGAGATGGAGGGGGGAACTTTCCACTTTCCAGGGTGTTACATACACTCGGGAAATCTTATGTCTTAGGCAGACAACACACATGGTGAGCTAGTTCTGTGAAGTGAATAAACTAAGACTTACCTCCCTCACGACACGACTGAGCCTTTGCCTTCAAAGACGATGCGCGTTGTGTCAAGTTTATTTTCATTTGTCAGTCCACGGGGTGATAAAACTCATGTACTTGGTGTCTCATGCCCAATTTCTCTTCAAGCGCAAAGGTGATGTAATAAAACGAAGTTGTATTGTAGGAAAATGAGATCCTCTAAGTGTTAAATGAAACTCCTGATCATTCACCTTCCTTCTTTATGGAGTTTATACTTAGTCTTGGGACAGAGACATCAAGCGACTGGAGCTCGCTGGAAATCCTTCATTGGGATCCTACCATGGAAAATGATGGGTTTCAATGATGCATCACTCTAAAAAAAAAGGCAGAAATATGTGTCTGCCTTCAAAAATATCACTTTACACTTCATCCACGAAGAAACACACAAGAAATAAACTATTTCTCTAAGGGTTTTGATCCTTCCTAGGCAAAGCAAAACATGGAGGAGAAATTACTCTGAGGGAGAGTGAACTGATTCGGCTTTGGTCCTTTCTAGCTGAGCTTCAGCTGGGCTAGTATTTGCTGTCTCTCAGCTCTGTGTTCAATATCTTCACAGTGAGACTCCAAGTCCTTCGATGGTCAGAGGCAGTTTTTCTACATCCCCACTCTATAAAAAGGCAGAATCTCGGAAGACGCAACAGGCAGAAGTTTTCCTCACTACTTTAAATGTTGTCTTGGCTCTGGGAAAATATTTGAATACAATATTTGATTAAGAGAGATTTCTTTCCCAAGGGAATTTCTTAGCACCTCTTTCCATGACAAAGGCAACACCGCACAGAGTCACTGATGACCAAGGGGTGCATCCAGCCAGCTCACTTCACCTTTTGCATTTTGGAAGGTCTTTTCTTTAACTTTTTGTCAGAAGTTTTTGAAAGTTCTCTCTTTCGAAGGACAACTCAAATTATTCTCAGATTGCTCAAATGAATCTGAACTGGATTTTTTTTTTCCCCCAAGAAAAAATGGGAAAAAAAAAAAGGAAGAAAGGAGAAGGTGAAGATCATTAGTGATTTCTTAAAGATCTTTAGTGATTTCCAGCTTCTGAGAAAAAATCAGTACTGGTGATTTCTTATTTTGAAAAGCATCAACCAATGCATGTCAAATGTTTGTAGAATAATCATGTAATTAAATTTATACTGATTTTGTTCTTGTTTGATTTTAATAAAAGCAAATTACTCCCTCCCTCCCCCCCCCTTTTTTTCTTTTTCTTTGTTAATCCACTTGCAGTTCTCAGTGTTCATTTTATTATCAGATTGTCACCAAACTTCAGAGCCACCCTTTTGCACGTATTATTTCTTCAGCATATATTATTCCTTTTAGCAGGTGTCAAGGTGTGCTCTCATTTTTGCCTCAACTTTTGCTCCAGCATTAAATTTACGTTCTCTGAGTTTCAGTAAATCAAGAAGTTTTTACTATTTTTGTTATAGCTGAAAAAAACCTTACATTTCTGGGCTCTTTATTGTTCATTTTATTTATTCAGAACTGTGTCTCAAACGAGTTTATTTTTATCACACCAAACTATGTATGCATCCAAACCATAAAAAGGAGCAATTACAGCTCAACTTCAGGTCTCATGGAAGTTTTGATTCAGACATTGCACAGCTCTGAAAGATCAGTTTTCTCTTTGCAAGACACCACTCACAAGAATGATTTTACTCATTTTTCTGTCTATAATACATTTGTCATCCTCATCAATTAATCTCTATTTTCTTTCATCAGAGACGAGCCATCAAATGCGCTGGTAATTCAACTGTTTGCACTGGTAATTTATTAAGAAAAAGATGATATTTAGTGAATGCATCAGCAGAATGGGAACATAAAGTTGCTATTAAAATTGATATTAATTAAGGGGGTACAACTGGGATCTGCTAAGATTGTTTAGGAAGAAAAATAAGAAAAGTAATGAGAAAAAAATGAGTTATTCAAAGACCAGTGATCTCCCTGTACTGGAAAGGAGACAAGTTTTTTTAATCTCTGCATCAATATGGCTTCTGCCCTGCAGAACTTCAAAATCCAAGTTGGACCACTGACCTAAAACTTTATGGTGTTATAAATTCAAGCAGCATTCAGTGTCCTGTGAGATGGGAAAATAGCCTGAAATAAATCTTAGAAATCTCTACAGGTATATTATTTGCACTTTTCGTTCTCCTTTCCAAAGCTATTGGTCCAGGCCCAAATAACACCCAGATGGGAGACTGTCTCAGCATCCTGAACTGACTACAGACACAGGACAAGAAACCCTGTCATGTAATTGGCAAATATCATGGAGAAAGTTGTGTTAAAGTAGTTAAAATTTACAAAGTATGTTAAAATTTAATTTGGCTTTACCACCGCAATTCAGTTCAAAATAAAGAAATTAGATTATGTAAATGAAACTGGCTCGGTTCCCCTTCCCATCAGTCAGTAGTGACACATTTGGACCAGTTAATCTCTGCCTAAAACAGTGCCTAAAACTGTCCTGAAACCATCCTGGAAAAGCCTGGGTTTGTCATTAATTACAAAGAGACACCTGAGCAACCAGGTGTTCAGGCTGGGATTTTTTAGCATTGGATGAAAAAAATGTCACATTTAATTTACTGATGGAATTACTCAGTGTGCAGTTCCACCTAAATTGTCTCTGTGCCCAGACTGGCCTGCCAGACAGTAATTTCTGGGGCCACACCTGTCACATATGAAATGAAACATCTTAACCCTTTTTAACAATTAATTGCCAGCTCATTTCTAATTCTCTTCATTCCTGGATGCCAGATAGAGAAAGAGACAAAAACCCAGAATTTAAAACCCCAAAAAGAGTATGTTGAAAAGAGTGTTACACTTTTTATTTATATACACTGTTGGACTTGGCAGTGTTGGATTTATTATTGGACTCTATAACCTTAAGAGCCTTGTCCATCCCAAATGATTCCATGATTCTTTGCCTGTGGTTTACAAATCCTATAATTTTCACACCTTCAGCACGGGTAGAAAATTCTATATTGCCCATCAGTTGGACTCTAACATTTCATCTTGAAAAAATAATACCTTTTTTCCTGACATCCTAGTAATTGTTTCAGCTCCTGGGAGATACACAGAGTTTTTCTGTCTGGCTTTTGCTTTCTCCCTTTTTTTTTTTTGCCCTCTCTTCTTTAATCCATGAATTACAAACCACGTTCCTCATGCAGATTTAAGCCTGTTAAGAGGAACAAATCATTCTCATGAACGAGATGATCTTTAAGGTCCCTTCCAACCCAAACCATTCCATGATTCTGTGATAATTTCACCACATTAGGTTTTGCTGGTTTTTTGGGTTTGGCTGGTTTTGTTTTGATTTACTGAGGGTGTTTTCCAGGCTCTATGTGCAGTCTTAGAGGCCAACAACGAAATGTTTCCCCAATATCATCTTAATAGAAAGATTCTGTTGTGTAGAACAAACAGATCAAGCGCCTAAATCAGAAAAGTCTCTTAGCATGTGCCAGGATCACATTTGAAGTAAGTAAACATGTCTCTTGGAATTACTCTGGATATTACACATGTGTCCAGAAGGCAACAGGGCAGATGTGAGTTCAGTATCCCTGAATGCCTTGGCAGCTGAGGATGCCAGTTCATGTTCCTGGATCTAAAATATGAACAAATTATGGAGGAAGACTGTCTTTTCCTTTATTAAAGTTGTTTCGTACTGAGAACAGTCCTGGCATAACTTCACCAATGATTTAATGAAAATAACAATATGCTGGTAAATGTCTTGTTTTCTGGCAATTAAACTTCATCCCTCACCAGCTGCCAACCCAGGCCCAATTCCTAAATCTAGCCCAGCACTCTTAGCCCGGTATTCCCGTGATAATGAAAAGTGAACTCACCACTCAGAGCTAAAAGCACAGTGAAATATAACCATTGCCATGAAATCCCAGCAATCAGGAATATTTACCTGTTCTTCTGGACTTTTCAACTGAGCTTGAAGTCTCAGGCCAGGCTGGAACAACAAATGATGGAGATGTCCAAGTTGGCCAAGAGAATGGGAAGCTCTTCAGGAGTGAAAGAACATGTTCAGCCTTGAAAAATGAAAACTAAGAGGGAACAGGTTGGATGAAAGCAGGAGTGAGATTTAAACGAAAAGCCACGGAGAGACAGGATAAAACAGGTAGAAGTGGAAGATGAATTAATGAATCTAAGATGGAAATTAGAAGGTTTCTGGGAAGAGAAGGGGGAACAAAGGCCAACTGCATTCAAAACAGAGGACAATAAATGCTTGAAGGGCACTGTGCAGTATCAAGGCTCTGGCAAACAGATTTTGAACTGGATTATTGAGAAGTCTTTTATTTTTATCTTATTATGCCTTCAAGTCAGAGCACCCCAGAATTAATTCACTGGGAATAAGCAACTGGGTTTAAGAGATAAACATGTATATAGAGAGTGTGCCTAAACTTGTTTAAAAAAAGCCAACATTAAACTTGGGAAATGTCCTAACTGCAATGGAAATTTAAATTCCTGCCCAACCATGCCCTATGAAGAGGGAGAGGGACTTTTAACAAGGGCGTGTAGTGATAGGACAAGGTGGAATGGACTTAAGCTGAAGGAAGGTAGATTTTAATTAAATATTGGGATGACATTCTCTATTATAAGGGTAATTTCTGCCTAATTTCACTAAAATTCCTCACTAAAATACGTGTAGTGCATAATAATTTTTGACAACAGTGATGCAGTATTTTGATGTAACGCCTCTCACGCGACAGTTCCAGAACATTTATAGACAATTAATTGGTGCTGACTATCCCTCCTAAATGGGGAGATATTTCTGAATTGTTTTGAAAAATGTGGGATTTCATCTCTATGTCCATGTTGTGTAAGAGCAAAGTGAGTCACAAACTCAGTGGCACAGGATCAACCGCAGCACCATCACCCACTCCACATTTAACCTCTGAGAAGTTAAATACCACTGATGCAAAACCCAGTGGGAAATCTTGCCCAGCAGAACAGGTCATAAGGCTCCCAACTCATACTTCACAAAAACAGGGAAGACCTTGCTTTCCAGAGCCAGATTTCAGGGAAAATACAATTATCAGAAACATCGTGTTCTTGTGCAGTTGGTGGAAATACTTCAGTTTGGAAAAATGTCCGTCAGGGATTGGTGTGTCCCCATTCTCTTGACAGGTCCAACTGCGCTTTCCCTTGCCCATAAAGTACTTAGCCTTGGAGAGGCCACAATCCAGGGAAAATTTTGCCAGTCAAAATGTGCTAAGAGAAGGGGAAAAAAAATAAAAAAATTAAGAGGAAAATAATGAGTTTTAGTGGAGAAAGGGATTTTGAGGTGATGGCTCTAAACCTTCCAAATTTGTCAGAGTTGTTTTAATGGTCCTACAGCTGTGTTTTCTTATTGTTCCTGGGTGGAAGACCCTTCTAAACACCAGGAAAAGAGGCTTAAATTTGTTTTTTTTCCAATACCACTTCTTGTTACATTTTCATCTTTCCCAATATAAATTAGGGGTTGTCACAGTAAATGTACTTCATCTAAAAACAGCTCCGAGCAAATCTGGGTCACTGATTTGTGGAAAGATCTGTTCTCTGTCCGCAGTTTTTTGATATTTGATATAAATAACTCCGACTCCAGTATTGAAAAATGTATATTTCAAGCTAATAGACGAAAGCTTCAGGAATTAGGAGTAGCCAGATGAAGAAAAACAAGGACAATTTAAATACAAGATGAGAGTTATGGGAAGAAATGAGATCTAATTCAGATAAATGAAAAATATTCAGCTGTGGAGCAAAAACTGACAAAGAGCATATATTAAATGAAAGAAGATGAAGGAGGGAAAAAGAGAGAGCTGTAGAAGGAAAATAAAATAGAATAAAACAAAACAAGACACTACAAGGATGACTGAGGAGAAATGGAAAGGGAAAACTAAATAAACTTCTGTACAGAAAGAAATCAAATGGAAAATTATAGAATTTATTAACACTAAATCCCACTTCCTTCAAAGTCAAGGTCAAGGCCAAGAATGAACTATAACAACCTCTGGTTATTTATAAACAATAAATAGATGGTAATTTCAAGAGGAGTTTTGATGGGAGAAGAGGGACTCTCTTGGGATTATCTATTTTAATTAAAGTCAGTAACAATCCCCACCATATCAATCACCTTTGCAAGAAAACATGCCCCTGCCAGCACTGACTTCCAGTTATTTTTGTTTAGGCTAAAAATATCACTGTAAAACAATACTCACTATTGCTCTGATCCATGAAGTTGTCAAACATTTGTTTTCTCTGTATTAAACATCTCAAGTTACCGTGAACTCCTGGGTGAGGTGTCGCTTCCCTCTGAGCCTGAAGCCTGTCACACACATGAAGTGGTTTGGTTTTTTTCTTACGTTCCCCTCTTAAATATCTCATTTAAAACTTCAAATGCAACATCCTCTGTTGCGCTGTGGCAAAGCCAGGACATTCAGAGGCACGATTTTATCCGGAGGGTCATCATCCACAACTCTTAATTCTGTATTTTTATGGCTACGTTGCAAATAAAGGTCATGATTCAAGTGAGTTTATCATAAAAAGTACAAAGAGATGAAACAGGGAATGTGGGAACTATCCCTTTTATTATAAAAAATGTTACCTTGGTGTTCAGCGTCTTTTTTTTTTAACTCTGTGGTGGACTTTTTTTCCCCAGTCTGGATCAGGGCATCACAAATTCCTGAGAAATTCAGACTTTAAAGGCCAGGCTGGATGGAGCTCTTGTCTAATTGGAGGTGTCCCCGCCCATGGCAGAGAGGTTGGAACGGGATGATCTTCAGGGTGTCTTCCAACCGAAACCTTTCCATGATTTTATGATTCTGTGAAATTAATATTCCACTTCCCACTTTGAATGTGGGTAAAATGAGGCAGTGGTAGATTAGACAATTTGTCCTTCTTTGCACAGTCAGTGCCTAAAGCTGAGGGACTCAAAAGGGGTTCCTCTCTCTTGGATTTGTGGACCTCCTTTCTTCCAGTGCCATCCTTTCTTCTGGGCTGGGTCCTCATACTCACCATCCTCACCTGAAGTCCCACTCTCTTCTCATAAGAAGATAAAACAAATACAAAGAAAATCATGGGATGCATGAATTATGGTCACAGAAGGGCAAATACAGTTCTTGGAGGTCTTCCCTTTTTATTCCACACTTCTATCACTATATCACCTCCTAGTAGGGATTTAGGAATTGGTGCATAGAGAATATGTGGTAGCACAATTTTCAATCCTACCTGAGACCTGAACAGCGCGACATTTGCCATGTTTTTACATGGTTTGCCACTTTAAGTGCTGCCAGAAATTGGAGTTACTTTAGATTTGTAAAGTTTAAGGGAAGAGACAAGAAATCTGGCAAGGTAAATCAAGCTATTCCCTTCTGTGCCCAAGAACCTAGAGGCTGCCTAAAGCAATACCCTGTTCCGACAGAGATCAAGAAAATATGCTTAATAAATGAAGCAGGGTGGCTTGGATCAAAACATATTGAGAGGGGAAGCAACAAGGGGTTTTCTCTTCTGCATTTCTTGGCTTCATCTTGTGTGGGGAGAAAAGCTTCCTGTTCTGTGCACCTTTGTCAGTACATGCAGAGATGTTGACATACAGATTTAGGCGCCAGGTGGTGCATTTCATATGACTAAGGACAGTAGACATGAACGTAGAATATATTCTGATGTTTTCAAGGATATATTTAGGGGGGGATTTTTATTGGTGATTGCTAATAAGGCCTGAAAAACTGGGTCTTTTTTGCTATTAGCTGCTGTTTTGGTTTCAGTGGTGCCAAGTAAATGTGGTATAATAATAAAAATCTGTTTTAGCTTGAGCCCTACATGAGAAGAAATGAGGCTGGTTTTAATATCAGGCTGAGAGAGCTGGGTTTTAATAAAACCCATTTTAATAGCCAGGCTGAGAGAGCCAGGGTTGTTCAGCTTGGAGAGGAGAAGGCTCTGGAGAGACCTCAGAGCACCTTCCAGTGCCTAAAGGGGACCAATAAAATAAAAAAGGAGGGAAAATGACATTTTACATGGGTTGGTTGTGACAGAACAAGGGGCAATGGTTTTAAACTAAGAGAGAGAAGATTTAGATTGGATTTTAGGAAGAAAATCTTTTCTGTGAGGGTGGGGAGGCCCTGGCACAGGTTGCCCAGAGAAGCTGTGGCTGCCCCATCCCTGGAAGTGTCCAAGGCCAGGTTGGATGGGGCTTGGGGCAACCTGGGCTAGTGGAAGGTGTCCCTGCCCATGGCAGGGGGTTGGAAAGAGATGATCTTGGGTCTTCCAACCCAAACCATTCTGGGATTCTGTGATAATACCAAACATTAACAGACTCTAAGTGAAAAATGGCAAATTATTCTGAACCGTCTGTGTTGTCCTGTGGTGATGAAAACCATGATGAAACATGCATGTGTTCAACAAACAAACAGCATTTCCAATGGCAAGGACCAGCTCTAGCTCCCAGTCTCACAAAATTAACTTATCTGAGGGATACTTTACCATGCAAGGTAAGAACACTTGCATCCAGAGCTTGTACCACTCTCCTCTTTTCCCCTTCCCCTCCCATTATCTCTGCCCAGTTAAGTGCAGTGATGTCCTTCACATTGTGGGATTGACACACTTCTCAATTTGGTCTAAACAGTAGAACCTTAGAACACACACAGCACCATCCTAGGAATGCCTGGTATGAATTCCTACCTGGATGTACACATTGTATATTCCTGGCTTGGCTTCGAGTTGTAAAAATAAACCAATTTAGGTTTAAAGGGGCCTCAGAAAATCATTTGGTTTAGCATCGCACTCAAATCACAGTCACACCCCAGTGCAGCTCCTTCCAGGGCCCAGGATGAAAGCTTCCTACAAAAAGTAGGAGAAATGGTAAGTAAGTAATGGTAAGGTAACCTACGAGATAAAGGAGCATTCTAGCCTGAAATGTGAGAAAGAATTGCTTTCCCTGTCTGCAGAACAGAGAGTTTTTGCACACTCCTGATGAAAGAGGGGAATGGCAACACCCATCAGACACAACATTTCATGGTCTCAGCTATAGGCCAGTGAATGGAACACACAGAAGCTGCCAGTGCCAGATAAAGGATCTGTCCCTCAATCTACCATGAGCCCCTTAAACCTCTGCCTGCCCAAATCCTGGCCAGCAGGATGTGCTCTTGCAGTCTCACGGGTCAAAATAGTTTTGTCTCTGCTCTCTTGGAGCAGAACATCTTCCACAGAGAGCTCCCTCGGTGTCTGTGGGGTCACACAAGGGGTGGGTTGTGGCTCAGTTTGCCAAAGGCGTCAAATGTTGGCTCAGACCCCACAAAGAAAACACTTGAAAAGAAGGAGAACCATTATCTGCCATTCTCCATCCCGGTCTTGTGCAACACTTTCTACTTCTATTCCACATTGGTGCATTATGTGCTGTTGGGAACAATGCTCTGCTTTTCACTGAGGCAAGTGAGGGAAGCTAGGAAAGTTCATGCTGAAGGTGAAACTCATTGGAGCATGAAGAATAAAGTAAAGAGGTGTGTCTCTGCACTTTGTAAAGCAAAATGGCTTAAGCACACATTTTTCTCACATGGAATGAACTGTTCTGATCAAAAAACTACCCTAGAAACAGAATAGCTCCTTCTGATCAATCCACTTGTAATTTCTGATAAGCTTAAGCCAATTTTTAAGTGCTGCATTAAATAATGAAGGCAGTGGAAGGGCAAGTCAGTCCAACAGAGCTTCATGTCCCTCCTTGGATTTTAATTCAGTGATGTCCCCTCAATTTGCAGACTGGAACAAAGATTAAAAGAGCTTGAAGCAAAACGTAGCATCAAAAGTGAGTCTGAGGTTGTACAAAATGGATTGGACCAGGATGCCCTTTAGACTCAGGTAATTCTGAGAAACAGAAAAGGGATAAGCTACTTTCTGTGGGAAGGATCAATGATGGGATTTTTTTTTACCTTCATGCATATTCTCTATGATTTCTAGCAGACAGATTAGTTCCAGTCCTTGTGAGGTGTATAAGCACTTGCTTCCTGCTGGAATACATTAAAGCCAGGAGGAATTAGATGCAGGTAAATTGCCATGGGAGTGATTCATCTTGCAGGGGTTTAATATTTCAGTATTAAATATAAGTGAGCTTTCTACATTTCATTTCAATCCTTGAGGAGAAATAACTCCACACAGAAGGAAGGGCCAGAGGCCAACAGGTTGAAAAGTAGCTTGGCAGGAAAGTCCCTCAGAGTCCTCAGGGACAGTGAGTTGTCCACGAGCCTGAAATGTGTCCCTGTGGCAGGAAAAGGCCAACAGCATCTTGAAGGACAGTAGAAGCATGGCCAGCAGGTCAAGGGAGGTGATTCTTCGTAGAATCCTGGAATGGTTTGGGTTGAAAGGGACCTTAAAGTTATCTTCTTCCACACTCCTGCCATGGGCAGGGACAGCTTCCACTAGCCCAGGTTGCTCAGAGCTCCATCCAACCTGGCCTTGGACACTTCCAGGGATGGGGCAGCCACAGCTTCTCTGGGCAACATTCCTCCTCAGTCCAGCTCTGGTGAGACACATCTGGAGTGCTGGGTCCAGTGCTGAGCTCCCAGCACAAGAGACAGGGGAACACTGCAGTGAGTCCAGCAAAGGACTACAAAGATTATAAAATGATGGAAACATCAGACCTCTGTGGACAGGCTGCGAGAGCTGGAATGGTTCAGCCTGGAGAAGGCTCGGAGGGATCTAACAATGTGTATAAACACCTGATGTGAGGAGTAAAGTCAAAGCAAATATCCTCTCAGTGGTCCCCAGAGCGTCCAAACAGGGACAATGAAGGTGGGGAAGGGCCTTGATTTGAAGCCATGTGAGGACACTGAGGGCACTTGGTGCGTTCAGCTGGAGCAGAGGAGACTGAGGGAAGAGCTCACTGCAGTTCCCGCTGCCTG
>VZRE01003310.1:0-11191 GCA_013396775.1 Cephalopterus ornatus | reverse complement strand
CCAGAGGGTGGTTGGGCACTGACCAGGCTCCCCAGGGCAGTGGGCACAGCCCCAAGGTGGCAGAGCTCCGGGAGGGTTTGGATGATCCTCTCAAACACATGGTGGCATTCTTGGGGATGGGCTTGTGCGGGGCTAAGGGTTGCACTGGATGATCCCTGGGGGTCCCTTCCAACTCAGCATATTCTGTGATTCTGTGACAAGAGATGAAGAGCAGAAACTGAAACACAGGAAATTCAGTTTAAGCACAAGAAAACCCTCCTTTAGTGTGAACCTAATTGAACAGTGGAACAGGTTGCCCAAGGATGTTGTGGAGTCTCCACCCTCAGAGATGTTCAAAACATGACTTTCTTCATTTGAGGCTCTGATCAAAGCAGAGCAGTGGCCTAGGGCTGAATAATCACCAGAAATCCCTGTTAAACTCAGCAATTCTGCATGATTCTGTTGGAAATCACACTTGAAAAGCTCAACCTTGAAACACCCACAGACTTTCAGATGTCTATAGCTGAGTGAGGTCGATCTCACTCAATGACAATGAGAGGAAAATCCTCCAACAGGACTTGCTTTCTCAACAAAATGTAAAACACAGCAGGGGGACGCTAAAAAACAAAATTAAGAGTGAGAAGGACACATCAAGTTTGGGAAGCATTTTTGTCACGTACCAAATTTTCAAGTATTTTACCTACATTTTGGCCCTTTGTGACTTTATTCCAATAGTCATTATCAACATTCTTGAAAATCATTTTTAAAAAAAGCATAAGTAGATACTTATTTTTTATTATATTACAACAAACCTGTATCATCATGTCCCTGCAGAAACAGGTTCAGAATATGTTAGCTTGTTCACTTTAATATTTTCTGCCGATAAAGTAATCAAAAGTAAAACATAACAACTGAGAAAAGCTAAAAATGTAACAAAGTATATTGCAAAATTATTGAATTTGTCTTCCAGTAAGTATAAATTCTTGTTGACACAGTTGACTTCTTTAGATTTCTGTTCTAATTTTGAAGATCCATATGTGATTATTAAAAATTTAAACTGCTGGGGTAATTTTGATCCATTTCCACTGAAGTAAACACCA
Source organism: Cephalopterus ornatus (assembly GCA_013396775.1). Lineage (NCBI taxonomy): Eukaryota > Metazoa > Chordata > Aves > Passeriformes > Cotingidae > Cephalopterus > Cephalopterus ornatus. The sequence goes on along the minus strand of VZRE01003310.1, from coordinate 10,112 downwards.
GAGAATGAAAAAAAAAAAAAAATGCTCCCTTAATATGAATTTACTTGAAGATCTTACAAATTGTACGAACTGAAGATGTTGTAGATCCACAGATCTGACATCATTTGGATCAGGGTGTGATGACAAACACAGACCTTGTCACCTCATGTCTCAACCTTCGGGGGCAGAGTGCTGGCTGTTGATATCTCTTACTGTTATATCTCAGGCCGTCAGGAAAGGAATGCCAGAAAGGGATATTTTAGGGAAATATGTGGACGGGAAATATTAAAAGAACTCATAAAGCTCAACAGAAATGGACTTCTTGGTCAATCATGTTCTTCAGGCCGAATCAGGGTTTTTGTTTCCCATCCACTGAATATCATAAAATCATGGAATCACAGAATGTTAAGGAGTTGGAAAGGACCTTAAAGATCATTTTGTTCAAACCCCCTGCCATGGGCAGGGACACCTTCCACTGTCCCAGGTTGCTCCAAGCCCCATCCAACCTGGCCTTGGACACTTCCAGGGATGGGGCAGCCACAGCTTCTCTGGGCAACCTGTGCCAGGGCCTCCCCACCCTCACAGTTAAAAAATTCTTCCTAATATCCCACCTGAATTTCCTCTGTTTCAATTTGTACCCATTACTCCTTGTCCTGTCACTACAAAACGGATTTTGCCATTTGCCACAGGATGAAAACCATTCACTTTTTACTCTCCCTTCATCTACAATTTCAGCATAGGGAACCCACAGGAAATGGTGAAATGAATCATGCTGAGAACTTCAACAACCCAACACAAAACTGGAAAGTTAAGAGATGAAATACTTTTCCCTGTGTTCCCTTTGGCTCTCTGTCAAAACCGTCACACCATTTTTCATGCATTATATTGGTTCATGACATTTTACCTTCCAGAAGAAGATGAGCCTCCATAAGCGAAGAAAAATTACATCTCACCTTAGGGGGGAAAAAAAGGAAATATTTTTAAAAACCCATCTCAAAACGGAAAGCCAAGGAAAAACAATCCCCCCCCCCCCTTCAAAAAAAGAAAACCCACAACCATCCCTGAAGCAGAGAAACTGGAATAGTTGGAAAGCAGAATGCTTGGAAACGGAACTGTAAGGATGGAATTGATTTCACCTCAATTCAGTCATCTGAAAAATTATCTGCCTTGGCCATCTTATACACCTGCACTTCCTGGGTAGTCACAGAAAAGGGAGAGACACCCCCTGAAAAACCAAGGTAATTAATTTTCAGGAATGAAAGACTTTACATTTTTTGCCATTTTAGTTGTCATTGAAATTTTCTAATCGGTGGCTCACAAAATTTGGCTTCACTAAATTTGAGTAAGCACAAACAAAAGCCCTAAATATACAATTTTCTGACTTAGTTTTCAGCCCATCTGTACATGGAGAAGAGGGAGATGGCGGGAGGAGCACAAAGGACACTTGGATCTGAGCAGGGACCAGGTAGAACTTTCTCCAGACACGCACAACTTTCTCCAAGCACACACCTGAATAAATAAGTACTCAACTAATGGAAAAATCTTTACTTTTTCCATCAAAAAGACATGCTGACATCCATGGAAGTGATCCAGTAAAACACTTTTCATCAAAAGAGAAGAGTTTGAATCAAAGCCAAACATTTCATGGAGCTACACAGACCTGACAAGAAGTAAAAGGCCAGGAGAAAATGGGAAAGGCAATAATTTTGAATCCACTGTTCCTACAATGTCAAAATATTTATGTTTCATTTTAAATGTTACCTTGTGGTCCTTTTTTTTAAATATATACTTATACACTGCACACATTTTATACATATTGTATATTATTTTAGATCCTCTATTAATATAAATAATATTTTGGACACTGCAATAATTCCAGGTGAAAACGTTACAGAATTTTTGTCGTATTTAAAATCTAAAATTGTCTTCTTTCCCTTGTTCAAAAAGCCATTTTGCTCATAGAAATTCCAAAGAAAAGAGGTTTCTCTTTCTACCAAGTAAAATCTCAACTGTGACTTAAGTGTGTTAAGTACAGAGCATTTTAAAACATGGACAAAAGTGGATTATATGGTGTTTTATTCCATCACTGCTGGAGAGGTCTTTATTTTTAGCAGCCACAGAGACATTCCCACATCCCTGAAAAAGCACTAAAAGCATCTGTGACAGAAAGACTGAAGACCATTTAACCTGAAAATACTTGTAGTTGCCTCCCACTTTTACCTTTGGTTCTGTAAGATATTGTTTCTTTTAATTCCTAAAAAAATAAAGGACTTTTTGTAGAGCTGAAAAAAGTGTTCAAACTTTTGTTCGAGAAAAATAAAAAAAAAAAAGCCTGATTTAACCGCCAAAAGCCATTTTTTTGCTTTCATTTTAAAATTTAAATCAATCTATTAAGGAAAAAATATTTAAAATATTTCTTGGGTTGTTCTTTCAACACCTACATCTCCTTTTCTTTTCCTACCACCTGCCACCGTGACAGTTCAAACTCTTTCTTATTTAATATAAATTTGTAAATAGTTTCTGTTCCGGAATGCAAAAATAAAAATAAAAATTAAAAAAAACCCAGCAGTTCCAGCTGGGCTTTTACAGCAGTTGATGAAGGACAAAGAGAAAAATGTATCTAAAAGATGCATCTTGAATTTAGATGGACGCGGATTTAATTTCATGGTTATATCTTCCAGGGTATGTACATGGAGTTTGCTTTATCAGGAAAACCGCCACAAAGCCAGGAATCAACCTGGGATGAATTGGTCTTATCACTTTTGGTTTTCTGCACAAAAGTTTTGAAGTCTGTGGTGACAGAGCAAGGAATTTGCTGATTCTGAACTTGTTGTGTGCAGAACCTGGAAGGAGGTTGTAGCCAGGGGTGGTTTGGTCTCTTCTCCCGGGGAACAAGGCACGGGACAAGAGGAAACGGCCTCAAGTTGTGCCAAGGGAGGTTCAGGTTGGACATCAGGAAGAATTTCTGCGTGGAAAGGGTGTTCAGGCCTTGGAAGGGGCTGCCCAGGGAGGTGGTGGAGTCCCCATCCCTGGAGGTGTCCAAGGAATGACTGGACGTGGCACCAAGTCATGGTTTAGTTGACAAGGTGGGGATCGGTCACAGGTTGAAATTGGATGATGATCTTGGAGGTCTTTTCCAACCTTGAATATTCTACTATTCCATATTTGAAGGGGAATGAAGGTGGGGAAGGGTAGGAACAGAGATGGTTTGGAGAGGCACTGAAATGGAGTTCCTGGAGGTTCCTTTGCAGGTCTTTCATTTGTGCTGTAACTCCCCAGAGCTCTGTTCTCACAGCAGGGCAGTGAGGGCACGTTTCACTCCTTGATTCATGGCAGATGTGGGAGAAAAAACTGTTGGAATGCACAAATCTTGCTGGGATAGCACTGAAGGATTGCTTCAGATGAAGAGGACCAAAATTAGGAACCAATTGTCTGGAGTCGGGTTTATCTTGCCAACAACTTCTGGATGTTTTCCTGAAGGGAACTCACTGGCTTATTCAGGCAGGGAGGCCAAGAGCCTCTGGGCAGTGTGGATGTGCCTGTGACTCAGATCCACAAGGAAGCAAAGCAAAAGGAGAGTTGAGTTGTCAACCAATCCAGATAATCTCCCGTACGTGCCCTAAAATCAATCCCCAAAAAGTGAACTGAGTGGGAAGGCTGCAGGATGTCCTGACATAATAACCAGTTTAAAGCCTTATTATTTACTGTAGATGTCTGAAATGACCCTAAATCACAGCTCTAATCACTGCACATGGAAGTTTTTCACTGCAGTGTGACTGTTCTATATTAAATCATCGCAAGAAGAGCAAAACTTAAAATTTATTAACAACTTACAACTTTCTAGTTTACTGATTTACAGAGCACTGAACAGTCTCCAGAAATGCCTTTGGGGCTGTATTGGAGATGTTGGATTTTTGAAAGGAAAGTCTTGGTAGGTTTTTTATGGAAAAGGAATGTTCCTCAAAATGACTGTTCCTCCCAGGGAACTGGTCAGGAATTGAGTTCTAGGAAGTAATTCAAATCTGACCTAATGTTGTGAATAATGTATTTCCATAGCCAGTATTTATTGAGGTGAATTCTGTGAGAAGAACCCAAGAAGTCAGGAGGGACCTCTGCAATGAGACAGGGGGGAAAGATGTACAAAACACGGGATTCCACGTTAATTTAACCCCTTTGCAATGGCAGCCAATGTCTGGTTTTGCCTTTCCCGACAAGATACCTTCCTTTTCTCTTCACAGTGAGGGTTGGGATAGAGTTTATTTTCTTCCCAGGGGCTGGTATGGGGATATGTGTTGGACTTGTGCTGAAAACAGCGCTGATAATTCAGGGATGATTTTGTTGTTCCTGAGCAGGGTTACCACAAAGTCAAGCTCTTTCCTACTCCTCATCCTGCCCTGTGGGGAGGCTGGGGGTGCACCAGGAGTTGTGAGGGGACACAGCCAGGACAGCTGATCCCAAGTGACCCAAGGGATATTGCAGACCAAGTGGCTGGCATCATGCTCAATATATAAAAGTAGAGGGACTGGCTGGGCATCAATCTGTCGGTGGTGTGGAATTGCTTTTCATTTGTATCACTTGCCTTTCTTGGAGTTTATTACTCTGTCTCTTTATAAAAATTATTTCCCTTTTCATTATATTATTTTTAAGGTTATGGTTGTTGTTATTGTGGTTATGGTTGTTGTTATTGGTTTTATGTTTGTGGTTGTTGTTATAATTATTATTTTACTTCAATTATTAAACTGTCCTTACCTCAACCCACGAGTTTTACTCACTTTTACCCTTCCAATGCTCCTCCTCCCATCCTGCTGGGAGCAGAGAGGGAGTGAACAGCTCTGTGGTGCCAAGTTCCTGGCTGGATTTAAACCCCAACACTCCAGCACAGGTGGATATAGATATTTTCAGAGAACTGAAAGCCAGCTCCATAAATCAGAATTCCAAGCACAAATGTTCAAGAAAATCCTTGAGATAAAAATATAGTAAGTTTAGGAGTGAACAGGGGAGGTAACACCATAATTCTCCAGGTAATTCCTGGATAAGGCTCCAACACACAGAGCCAACTGCACTGAAGAACTGACTGTCATAAGAGTCAGTGATGGAAAGAAGTGAGAAAGAGGAGAAAAAACTTTGCTGGAGCTCCTGGGACTGGATTCCTCATATTTTGAGGGAAGTCAAGTGAGAAGGCAAACAAATCACTATAAGAAACTCTGGAGTCGTGGAGGAAACTTGGACAAGAGATAAGAACTCTTCCTTTTTTCTGTAGAAGTCAAGGTTTGAAGTGCATCATCAAGTCTGTTTGAAGAACACTTGAATACACACTGAAATTCTGGACTTGTGAGTCATCGCCAAAATTTTAGTTTAATAAAAGAAGGATCGTTCAGGAACTTTGAGTGTCAGGAGTCATCAATCTATCAGCAATATAATTAAATTTTATTTAAAAATACCAGTTATTGTAATTTAATCCTCTCACTGCAAACAAAGGCAATAAAGAAATAGAATATTAGAACATCAATAGATGCTTGGCTCTTGACCTCTAATTTCCTTTTTTTATTAACTATGTGAAAAATTATTTTGTTTTCTGAAAAAAATATGACTGCTCAAGAGACTGCCTCGAAAAGTTATTATCTTCCCAGAGCAAGGAGTATTATTTGTTCCTTTCCCTAAAGACAAATGAAGGATGCAAACAAAACAAAAAAACATAAGTGAACAAAGAGGAACTTGGGTTCTTTTGAAAAAAAAAAAGGAAACTGCTGGGTGATTTACCTGCTTCACTATGGGTGGTGAACACTGTGGTCATAAATCGAAATGAATTTCAGGGGAAAAAAGAGGTGAGCATAGGGAGCATCTCATTAAAGCTCCTGGGTAGAAAGTTTGTTTTGTGCCTTTGGAAATCAAAATATTGATTTCTTATTACCTGTCCAGGGTAAGGTATGGTGCTGCTCAATATGTTAATGAGAATTTGAAAAGCTTCTTGGTCTTTACTGGATGGAAACCCCAGAAAACAAAAAAAGGGAGGATGGGATGCAGGAGAAATAGATTTGTATGGAAATAAGTCATGACAACCTTAGAGAAATGAGCCGAGAGGTCACTGTGGTTGAGGGGAGAGAGAGAGGAAAAAAACATTGGAGCTACTAGAAGACAATCCATTATCCTCAGGATTCTGAGGTGGGAGCAATGAGGATAGAAATATGAAAGAAAAAGAAAATGAAACATGAGGGGAAAAGGGTTGAAAACCTGGGTAACTTGTCTAGATCTGCTGCGGGAAGGATGTGTCCATAAAGACCATTCCCACCTGACATGGCAAGTTTGGATTTTAAGATGGAAAGAAGCCCGTGGAGGTGGGATCTGAGTAATCTGGGATAGTAGAAGCTGTCCCTGCCCATGAAAGGGAGGTTGGAACCAGATGATCTTTAAGGTGCCTTCTGACCCAAACCATTCGGTGATTCCATGATTCCACGACTCTATGAGGTAGAGTTGATTAAAACTCCCCTACTTTGCCCGTGCTCCTGCAGAGCTCCTGGTCAGTGTGCTGTGTCTGGATCTGAGCCAACTGTGAAGCACTGAACCAACTCATCCCAACATCTAATCCATGTTTCCATCACGCCCTTTGCACGAATCAATCTTCATCAAGTTTGGGGCCTCTTCCAGCCACGTCTGGAGAAGAATTCCTGAGCACTTCGGTCAGTCTGGGGCTTCTTGTGATCCCCTCAGGGAGGACCCTGAGCCAAATTAGGTCATCCCAGGTGATCAACAGCTCTCTGCCAGCTGAGGATCTGGAATTCTCAGCTTTCAGTCCCAAAAACATTTGCTTATGCCGTGGTAGAACTTAATGCTTTAATTTGATGAAACATAAATAGGTGTGTGCAGCACAATTATTGTCTGTGCCTAAAGGCAGCTCTTCACAGCTTCATTTTCCATTTGTATTCCTGGTATTTAGCAGGTTGTATTTGCCTTGCTATAATTGCAGAGCCTCAGTAAATAAACAGAAAGCAGAAGGCTTTGGAAAGTCGTTCTTCTTAAGAGACTATGAAGGGGAACTAATTTGTTTGTAACATGGAGGCGTCCAGACAATTTCCCCGTGTCTTGTTCCAATTAGGAAAGCAAAATGAACACTAAAGCCACATTTACTCAGAACCTGGAGATATGGACTCCAGTTTTGGCTAACTCTGTCAAGTGCCTTTTGACAGCCAGAGAAATTACTGCAGCTTGTTTGTTTTTTCACTGGATGACATTCAGCTGTCTGTGAAAATACTGTGCTGTTTACTTGGGTAAAATCCTGAAGTTCTTAGGATGTGGACTAGTTCCCAGGTCTTCAAATTGGGCCAGGGCACGGGATCAAGAATTAGTTGTGATGCTCTAAATCATCTGCTTGTTATCACGCTCCTTGGAATGATTTATCTCCTGCGTCCACTGATGTCCCACAGCAAAAGATAGTTGGATATCACCGTCGTGGTCCCAGGGAGATGGAGGGGAGGTGAATATTTAGGAAAAAAAAGTTCAGCTGCAACCTGGAGACAAAATGTTCTTTTATCCTCACAGGCTTCCCAGACCCCTGAATCCTTTCCCTGGTCAAGTCCATCTGGGATGTCCCCAAATTCAAGTAGAAACCAAAGAGCTTATTAAGATCAAGAGATGGGGAAGAGGATATTGGTCCAGTATATTTTGCCTGTGTTTAATTGAAAAATGAAAGATTAGCGTGTAAAAGTCATTAAGTTTGACCTTTCATAATAGCAGATATATTTTGCATACTGGTGTGTTTGATTCTCTAAATTAAATTCACTCCCCTGTCTCAGAAGAGTATTTGTTCATTGTTTATTTTTGCAATATCCAGAAATTGTTCTACCTTTTCTAATCAAGTACAGCACATTTACTGAAAAACCTGTTAATTCCGTTATTCAAACAATTTTGGATGGCAAAGAAACAGGAACAATAAATAAATTGTGGGTTACACCGGGAGAAGCACTACAGGATATTCTATGATTATGGGAGAAGTTCCTAGGTAGGTTTTTGCCTGTGGGATAATGAACCCACAGATACCAGAGAAGTGAGTGCAGAATAATTTGGTTTAGATTGAAAGTAATAAAATTCTGCTGATTCTGCATGGTGCTCTTAAAAAAAAAAAAAAAGGAATAAAAGAATATTAGCATCTAGTTGTAGCCTTAAATAAGATGATAATAATATTACACATTAATTTTGGCAGTTCCTAGTTTATTTTGCTTTATTTGGATGTGCACTTGCCTTGGGGCAGAGGTTGGATCGAACTTGAAATACTTCATGAGGCAAAAAGAAAAATATTCTAGTTTATGTAGAATCAGAGAAACATCTTTGAAGATGAAGTTGGGAACTCAGAGAGTTAACTCAACTTATTTAAACTTGCTGATGTTGCAATCTTCATCCATCTAAGTTCTGAGGAGGGGAAAAAAAAGCACGGATCAATGTTCTTTCCAAGTGCTTTATTTTGTTTAGGAGTGACAACACTCATTACTGCTCCCCTTATAAATCACTTCACACATTAACAGAGCACGTCCAAATTGCTTCTCGTTCTCTCTGAGCATCATTAGGAACTCTCCAAATCTCAGATAATTACAGCTTAGGTTTTTTTAAACAACACCGGTGTCACTGTTAAATCTTTGTAGAAACTGTTTTGGGGGAAAAAAAAAAAAACACCAAACCAAAAAAGAAAGGACAACTTTTCAAGTCTCATTTGCATATAATTCCCATAAGATTGTTCCCCAAAAATTCAACTGAAATACAACGAGAAAATGCCTGAACTTGCAAAGTTTTATTGGCGCTCTCCTTCCAATTTTCGAAGTCATAACACAATCTATAGTGTTCTACATTCCTGAATACTGAAGATTTCTTTCAGCCTTTCCTGCGTTTTGTTTTGGTTTTAAGTTTTGCAGTGGAAAGAAATCCCTCTGCTTTAAAGCTCTCTCGGCTTCTATGCTCTCTCCCTAAATCTGGCTTCCGTTTTTAAAAAGACAGGAAAATCCCTTCGGATACTGAGCTCACACCACAGAAAATAAATGTATATTAATTTATAGGCTGCACAAATGACATTAAGTCACCCGAACTTCTGGTTGGTTTTGATTGGAACCAACATTTTACACTCTATTTGTAGTTTACTCTGCACCCACACACCAGCCAGTGTAACTATCTGTATAATCGTGTTCAACTCTCCACACTCCAAAGGAATCTGCTTGGAAAAGACATCTTATGGACAATATTAATGCCAGTGGCATCAATTTGAATAAAACTGGCCAAGGAACAGTTTGCACAAGCACTGGAAAGGGCAAAAAATTTTGGCCTCAGAGTCTGAGTAAGCTGCTGGAATCAGGATGAGGAAAAAATGTGAACAAGTTTTAACGTATTTGATTTCAGCATCATTTAATCTGCTATGACATGAACTTTAAACAAATATGAGTGAAGCTCCAACAACTTCATTTCAAAAGGATGATATAAAAAGTGTTAATTCTAATTCCAGGAACTCCTTCTTTATGCCCCCTTAAGCACACACATAAGCATTAAAAAAACCCCTGTTACTGAAATAATCAAGCTGTTCTATTTTGATTTCTCATTTTCAGCAATGACAAACAAAACACAGAAAGCATTCTTTCCATTCTGGTGGCTTTTCAACGCTCACATTACGATGGGAAATTTGCACTGACATGCCTGACCTATAAAAATACCTCAGAAAGTCTTGATCAATATCTTGGGGACGTTTTGAAACACTCGGATGAAAGGTGCTATAAAATTAGAAGTGCTGTCCTTACTTGGACTCCGACAGGCATATTTACCTTTAAGCTTGGACTTCTGGCAGAGTTTTCAGTCTCTGTTCCCTTTTAAGGAAAGCAATTATGCACAAGTTTATGTGGGGAACAAACAGAGGGAATGTTCTCTATTTCCCATCCTTGGTAGGTAGATTTGTTCCCTATTAACATCTTGACCTGCCCAAGAGATTCAAAGAGACCTCATGCAGCAGAATAAAGTTTGGTAGATACCACATAATTAAGCTCATTGAAAGGGGGAATAAGTAATAGTTCTTGCAGAGAAAAAGCAGGTGCTTAAATGGTCTGAAAAATGTATCGCAACATATGTCAACAATTTCTTTTCCCTTTCAAAATAGAAAAAAAAAA
>VZRE01003309.1:0-81913 GCA_013396775.1 Cephalopterus ornatus | reverse complement strand
AAAAAATCCTGATGCTTTAAGGCATCATTGCGTTTGACCAGGACCCCCAGGGCCCTTTCCACGACACTGCTTTCCAGCATCTCATTCCCCACTCTGTATGTACATCCAGGGTTGCCCAGTTCCAAGTGCAGAATCTGGCACTTTCCTATGGTTGGTGATTGCCCAGTCCTTGAATTTGTCAAGGTCTCTCTGCAGGGCCTGCCTTTGAGGGAGTCAGCGGCTCTGCTCAGTTTTGTGTCATCTGCAAACTTGCTTAATATCCCTTCCAGTCCTGCATCCAAGTCATTTATGAAGATGCTGAAGAGAACAGGGCCTAAGATGGAGCCCTGCAGGACCCCACTAGTAACAGTTGATTGCCTCTAATTTTCATTTAACTTCTGCATTCTCCACTCTGATCCCACACTGTAATTAATTTATGCGCTGAGTGCCTCAAAATTAAGGGAGATGACTGTATTAGTGAAAAGAAAGTAGACTGAACTTACATGTTAGACTTCAGTGACAGGTATGATTTCATACACAGAATGAAGGAGCCTAAACAGGAATTAAACAGATGTTAAGAATAAAATCTAGTTGAATGAATTATACATGGTGAAACTGTATATATTTACAGGTGGCTAGGGCTATTTGGAGCACATAGGATATTCACAAGACTGAGAGAAAGATAGACTAGATGTATAGGAGATGCTCAGCCCTCTGACAGGAATTTTCTTTTAAGTTCACCTAAATTTTTTTTTAAGTTCCTCTTAAATCCAGCTTCAATTTAAGCTTACCTGAAAGAAACACAGAAGGATTTATTCAGCAGACTAAAACAGGCATCTAGTTCCATTTGGAATGCCCTAGGGCAAATCACACACGCACATGTGTCTGGCAAATGCGACAGAGGACAAACAGGATGCCTACACCAATCTGGAGCATCTGGATACCACACAGTGTGCCTGAGGACATCTCAAACTAAATACCATTTTTAGACAACTGAATTTGATGCTTATTGCCCCACAAAAGCTTTCAAAACCATTATCCACAATAATGTATTGTAATATAGCAAAAGAAGGCCCCACTTAACTTGGGAATTTTCACGTGAATTGCTCCACAATAAAAACTGGACTTTGTTAACAGATGGATTATTTTCCCATTGTTATCTTTATGTGGTTCCAAATCATGTTCAGTACATCTGCAGGGTATTTTACAGTCCTCATTGTGAATGACAACTCACAAATACCAAGCAAGATGGCTCTGCACTGCCCAGTTCTGCACAGCAGTGTGTTTCACATAGCCAACAGATCAACATTGCCCATATGCCACCACTAAGAGCCCAGATAGGGACAGAAACAATTTCATGAGATTCCTTTGAGTTCACTAAATGTTTTCATCAATTGTCAATTGTACTTTCATTCTTAGTACAGATGATGCATAAATTAATGACTCAGATGCAGACAGAGCTTAAGCAAAGGCTAGTGATTGCTGCAAGAGCCCCTGAGCACTTGAGTACTTCTGTCACAGGCAGTCTGTCAGGGAAAAGGGCTAAGCAGTTACCTTACAGAAGAGGTCTAGCAGAAAAGCTCTTTAACATGAAGTCTGTGAGTCCACATCTTAACATGGATCTCACCCTAGGTAACTCAGTTTGTGTTTCCTTTGGGCTCCTGGTTACGTGATTCATACTTACAGAGATTTTAAAAGCTTATTTCGGACAGATTTTCCCATCAGTTACAATATTATAAATGAAGCATGACTTCCAATGGACTAACATATTTGTGTAATGTAAGCAAAGACAGGGAGAGAAAGCAAATAATTTTAGATTGCCTACATGCTTTCTATCCATTTACTGGTATGCCACTAAATCCCTTCTGAAGTTGTTTCATTTATGCTTCTAGTTAGCAGCCTCTCAACTAAAGAATTTATTTTTGCCTTATTTGCTATTCTTTGGCCCCTGGAATAATCTAAAAGAACTGACTTCAGTATTGTATAAACTAGCTAGTTTATAATCCACTTCCAGTGAGGAATTTTCATTAATGTAAATACTTTAAAGAACTTAGGTGTTCTGCCTTTGTCAGGTTTGAGATTTACTGTTCTAAATCCCTTCAGATTTACCCAGCAGGATACTTTATAGTAACACAAAAAGGATACAAATCAGTGAGCTTAGAGTTAGAACAGGTAAATTAAAGAACTTTAAAGGTTGAGAAAATAATAGGAAAATATTAAACTGAAAAAAATCAGTATCAGTGGTGTGACACTTTTGAAGACAGCTGTTAAACATATGCAAATATTTAAAGGGTAAAATATCTGCTGTGGAGAAAGCTGTTTTGTAGCTGTGTCAAGCTGAAAAGCACAGGACAAACCTTGTGAGAGTATGGAAACAAAGTATTCCTCACTGAGAAAATCCTGTTATGGTGAAAGAAAAAAAAATAGAAGATATTTTAATCTGACTTTCTTTAGAAAACAGCAAAATCTTGAACAGAAGGTCCATCCAGATATTGTGATAATAAATTAAGTATAAAACTGTATGTATATTGGGAGTTATTTTTAAAACAGTAGCAGTAAGACTGGCTAAACAAAATGTAAATCTGATTATCTGAACTCTCATGAAGGTTGTTTTTTTCTGCCACATCAAAAAGAAAACAAAACAAGATAAGCTTGCACTAGAAAACCCTCTTCAAATATCTTGAAGGTGAAAAATCCTTGACAGACTTTAGGACAGAGGGTATGACCTTAAGGAACAGTTTTCAAAGGGCTTTCAGCTTTGGCTGTAAATTGAGTATACTGCCTGCAGGCACAAACAGGATATATGCTTGTGGATAAGATTTTGCTATGTTCTCAGATCACTGCTCAATCAGTCACTCACTTGCACGCAGTAGATCTGCAAGGGCTGGCAAGGACTCCTATAAAGTTGGTATGAGAGGTCATTTCCTTCTCTAATTCAAGCATTTCTGTGCAGACCATGCTGATCTAAGAACAGTTTATTGCACTAACACATTCACGAATGTTCCAGCCTCTACATCTATCAAGACACGATTTCCATGAGCAAGTGTAGACAGCACTAAGCTCCGAATTTATTCCATCAGGAGGCTCACAGCTTGCACTACCAAGAAAATAATGTCATTATGTATTTATAATGCTGATTTTAATTTCATTGTGACTCTATCTTCAACTTACCTCTTTGATTGTCGCTTCCCCAAACCTTTTCCTCTTTTTCTCCTTGTCTTTCATGCTGGTCCTTCTCTCCCTTTCTGCCCTCCTACTCCAGCCAAAAGCATCTGCTCTGAGTCTGCAAGAGGCTGCAGGTTTTACTGTGCTTTCTGGCATCCTTATACTGTGGGTTTATTTTCAAAAGTACTTAAACTGGAAGAATGCAAACTCTTTATTCGGCTTCCTTAAATAGAAATTTCAACTTTCAATTTCCTGCTATTATGGACAAGCACTGCAGGATTTAGTGGCACAGAACAGATGCCATTAGTTGGAGAGAAAGTGTCCAAACAGTGGCTGGGGTGTTTTATTCACGAAAGATATTCTTTCTTGTGATGCTGCAGTGGCTCTTTTAATTAGTTTTGGGAGGTTTCTCATCACCTAGAATTGATGCAAGTACGAAGCCTGAGATTTTCAGCAGCAACTGGTGGCGGGCAATATGTGTAAAGGAAACATGAAGGGAGCTGCAGGGCATGAAGACACAATGTTTCCTAAAAAGCATGCCCCACCAAAGTTTCCCGAAAAATACTTAAACACTCCAAAAATCAACTATCTTTTCTGAAAATCCTCATCTTCACCTTTTATCATGCTTGCACTGTGACCCTGAATAAGTGCTTGGAGGGAGCTCTGAACACCCATCCCCTTTCTCCTCGTAGTGGAGCCTTCTTCCATACACTACCTCACTGAAATTAGTCAAGTCACTTTTACAGTGGTCAAAATTAACAGGAGAACCACAGTGTGGTTCATTGCATTAAAGAAGCTGCCACTATCACTTTAAATAACCAATTTCAGGTGGTGTTTTGTTTCAAGCCTCCAGCAACCACTGCAAAATCCATGTGACAGAAATAACGTCGTCATTCAAGCACAAATCCAGCTTCCTGCCTTTCCTGTGTCCTTGATGCAACTACTTATTTCCTGTCACTTAGCCCACAGATTCTGCTTTCTTTGTATCCAGTATTGTACAAAATGCATTGAGAAATCACTGTGTAGCTATAATTCATTTTTTGTTCTCCCTGCCCTCCAAAGACATTCTCAGGTTGCAGTGAGGGCTGACTGTTCCTTTAGTGTTACAATTGCACTAAACAATGCCAAAATCTCAGAATTAAGAGAAAGTATTAGCTAGAAGTACATGAAAAAATGAGGTAAGTGTAGAAAAGACCACCAAGGATCCGTGCTGGAGCAGACCAAACAGTAACTACAGTATCTGTACAGCTTTCTTTAATTAGCAAAGAAAAAGCTTTTTCTCACATTTCATTGTATTCTCCATAACATGTCTATAATGTGCTGGTGCTTTCTAAAGCAAACACACAGCCCCATCAACTTTTCACACTTCCCCTGGTTTTTGTGTCATTACAACAGAAGTTGCACTATGGGACAGAGAAGTCTCCTCAGTAGACAGAGGGGAAGGAGAGGATGGTGCGACTTTTTACTAAATTGCCGACAGACACAGTACACATGGCAAATTGTACTGCCAGTGTTTTATAACTATTCAGCACTGGCCAAACACTGTCCTCCTTGGTGAAAAAAGTGGGAGCTTTATGGCTGGCTTGCATGCTCATGTCATCTCTCTGACATGATCTGTCAGAGGTTCATATAGCTCACGGGACGCAGTACAGCTGCCTGCTTTTTTGTTCAGCGGACTGTGGTTTTCTGTTCTACATACTAGTCAGGCACAAGCTAAATGTTTGTTTTGGCACAAGCAGGGAAGGTTATATTGTTATACATTAATGGTCTAAGCTTTATTTCTGACACTCAAAATGGAAAATTAAAATGTTTGCCATACAATTCTACAATGTGGGACTAGGAATATGAGGCAGTATGATGCTGTGCCAAAGGAAAAGCCTAAACCAATGGAAACACCTATTTCTTCTTAAGTATTCTGCTACCATCACATCAATATACCACCAGATAAAGCAGCTGTTGTTAATCTCCTGCTCAGTACCTCCATAATCAGCATGGGCCTAATGACTACTATTTGCTACCAAATCAGTCATTGGCATATAGACAACTGTATGATGTTTGCTGTACTGTGCACATTGTTAGGCAGACCTCATTACCAAAGGAGAAATGCTCCAGCCCTGCTGGGTAGGCAGGGATCCTGTCCTGGTTTCCTGGGACCAGTCTTCTGTTGCAGGCACCTTCCATCTAGAGAGCACAACCAGGATTTAGATTGTGAATGGTTTAATTTCTGTGAATAACTTTCTTTATCCTTTAGGTAAACAATAATGTTTCGCAGTTTAAGACTTACATTGCTGACTCTGGGTTTTTCCACACTGAAAGGAATCCAGTGTGCTCAGACCCGTTGACTATACCGAAAAGCAGCTCAGCTAACACAGCAGCACCATCTCCCCAGGCCTACTACACCTGTGCTATCTGCAGGTCTGCTCAGGAGCACCAAGAGCAGAAGCTTTTACAACTATCTCGTCCCACTGAAAATAACTGGAAAAGATTTTGAAGCCTAGAAAAGAAGAGCAGGGATATGAATGAAATAACCTCCAACTTGTCTAATAGTCATCTAGTAATTCTTAAGAATAAGAATTTCTCTCAGAATTGTTCTCTACTGTTCTCTCCCCCCAAAATCTGAATCAAATATTCATTAGCTTAAAAACTGCTTCAGATTTTGTTGTTTTTCACCCTTCCAATTTTGTGCCTAATTCAGTTCAATAATCACCAAACCTATCTTCAAAATATATTTAATAACACTAAGTTAGATTTTCATGTAAAATTAGCTTCATTTTTCCTTACTGTTAATAAAGCCATTAAAAGCATCCTTCAGTAACATAGTGAAAATAGGTCTATTGATTGACTCTTCCCATAACACAAGTTACTAATTGTTACATATGTGGAGAGGGAAGAACAGTGCAGTGAAGCAAAATGTGTGTTCAGGAGGAGTACATCTATGATTCAATAAGCAGGGTATCACTTTTACAAAGCTCACCCATCCTTCATTTGTCAAATGACTGTAAAGAATTAATAAACTTTTTTTTCAATGCAGTTTCAGCTTTTTAAGAAAGATTACAGTCAGTTAGGCATTGTGTCTGATTTCATGCTTCTCTCTTCTCCCTCACTTCAGCAGAGCACAACCACAGGCACAGTGGAGAAATGTTCCTGTGATGTGGTTTCTGAAATTTGTTTGTTTATCTTTACTTGGCAAAGGCTTATTCATTTCCATGCTCTAAGCCAATCCTGCTCCCAGATAGCTGCATGAATGCATTTGAGTTCTGAATTTGGCTTTTTGTGTTCAGTTGGTTTCACACTAACTTTTTCTGACTCAGTGCTCATGTTGGCAAGTAAGTTCAAATTTAGGAAGTAGAGTTGCCACTTAGTGGGTCTTTTTATTAGTAAATAGATCTGTTCCTACTACTTTTATTCTATTTTCTTTTTTCTTAAATTTAAAATCAAAATCTTATTTTTAAGAACTGTTTAGAGTCCACACTAGTTTAAATTTTCAGATGTAAGTAACAGTTCAAGCTTAACAGAGCTCAGTCATGCCTGGTGCCTCCTGTAAGCAATTTACCAAGTTACACAATAAGAACAGGCTTTCAAAAGGAAAACCAGCATAATTTCTAAACATATCCTTTACAGAATGCAGACATTGACAATTTAACAAAGGCTAAAACATAAAAATACTTGGGAGGTCCTTGGTTCAGCTCTGCTACAAGAGGCTCCATTCTGAGGTCAGACTGGGGTGCCCCTGTGACGTTAAACAGGTCCTGAGGCAGACGCCCTGGTGGTACTCCACTGCCACCAGCCTCCTGGTAAACAGTCCATTACTCTCTGGCCTTTGAGCACAACCATCCAACTGCTATTTAACCAACTAGCTGTCCACCCACCTAGAATGTAATGACAACTTAGGGACAAGAATTTTGTAGGAAACTCTGTTGGAAGTCTTTCTAAAGTCAAGGTAAATGACATCCACTTCTGTCAGCTTGGTCAGGTATGATCGCTCCCTGGAAAGTCCATGCTGTCTGTTGCCAAAGACATCTTTCTTCACCTGTCCCAAAAAGTCCTTCAAGAGGACTTGCTCCATGGTTTTCTATTGGCAGAAATTGTTCCAACTTCCATGTAAAATAAATCATATTGCATTTCTTTCTATGCTACTGGATGGATTTGAAACCTTGAGAGTGGATACATTTGGTTAATCACTGAACTTCATTTTAAGGTGGTATCTGCGGGAACCCCATTCATTAAATTCCATTTCTTTCATGAGATCTTTTGTTGATTGCTTGACAGCTGAATTTAAGGCTTGTGTTACAAAATTCCATCAAAACTGCTGAAATCCATGAATAGAGGCGAGGGAAGCTTTTTTTTTCCAGAAGACAAGTGATGACCATAATTCATTCATTTAAATTCATTGTTAAAACAATGCCTTTCTTTTAATTTATTATTAGAATTGGACATATACATTTATTTGCATGCTTTTAAGTGTCTATTGTTAAAGAAACCTGAGTTATGCTTTGAAATGTTAAACACAAGAAAAGGTAGAAAATACATTGGTTTGCATATTATACCTATGTTTGGGATATATGCCCAACCCTAGTATAAGAGCGTCTACTGAGATGTCTGAAATCTGGTTTTGCAGGAAAAGTTCACTAGACATTTCCAAATTCCAACTCAAAAAGTACTTTTTTTTTTAGCATATAGCTTCTCGCTTGCTCCTGTTATTTTTATTCTGTGAATGGCCTGAAGTTGTGTCAGGGAAGGTTTAGTTTGGATATTAGAAAGATGTTCTTCACTCAGAGGGTGGCTGGGCACTGGAGCTTTATTTTCCTTCTTTCCTTCTCCATACCCTTGTAGTTTCATATGATGAAATAGGGATTGCAATTATCCAGGCTGTCTGGGAGATCATTAACAAGAACTCAGATTTTTTTTCTCCCCCTGCCCTCACTCTCTCTGTCACACTGCAGGGAAATACATAGCTTTTGGGAATCCTGCAGTAGATTTGGAGATAGATCTAATTCCAGTCTTAACTGCATATTTTAGGATTGCACATGGATTCCATTAGAAAGAAAACCTGTTTTCTGCTTTCACTTCTGAATCAGACCAGCCACCAACCTTCATGGTCTGTGACTATTTCAGCTTGCTATCATAGTCTTTTCTTGTGGTGCGTGTGTTAAAGAGGGAAAATGGCAATAACAGGCATTTGCATGTCAGCAGAAGCTTGCCAGAATTTAGGAGGACAACAAAGAAATATTTCATTAAGTACTCCTACTTCTCAAAATCCTCCTGCAAATTATACATATGTATATTAAAAAAGAGTCTTGTAGAAAAAGTTGCAAAAATGTTATTATTGTAAAGTGTATCAAAGCCAAGATATATCCTCCCTACTTTGGATCGCTTTTTAGTGAAAAGGGTAGACAACATCCTAATACTTTGCAGTTAGGAAAATGTAGTTCAGTCTCAAGATACTAAAAGGAGTGTAACTCTCAATTAGATATCTGAAGGCTATCTGCAACTGTGCCATTACCCAACAAAAATGAGGATGTGCTTCAACTGTGTCCAGCTTTCATCTTCACAATTCAAAAAAGACTTGCACAGACTGGAGAGGGTCCAAAGGAGGGCCACAAAGATGATCCAAGTGCTGGAGAATCTGACCCACAAGAAAAACTGAAGGAGTTAGATCTTTCTGTCATGAAAAGAGAAGGTTCAGGGGTGACTTAATCAGAATTTTCTAGTACTTAAAGGGCAGCTACAAAGAGGACAGAAGGCTCACTCTTCACAAGGACCCACATGGAGAGGACAAGAGACAAAGGGCACAAGTTACATGAGGACGAGTTTCATCTTGATATAAGGAAGAAATTTTTTCACAGTGAAAACAATCAGTCATTGGAACAATCTCCCCAGGGATGTGGTGGAGTCTTCATTACTGGAGGTTTTCAAGATATGACTGGAGAGGGCACTAGATACCATCAGGGCTCTCTTTCACATGAAAGTTTGGACCAGATGACCTTCCTATGTCTCTTCCAATTTAGGTTGTTCAATTATTCAGTGATGCGATCTACACAAAGGTTTTTGTTAACACTTGGCCATGCATTTGTGCTGGTTTTGGGTTTTTTTGTGTTGGAGTTGGGTTGGTTTGTTGATTTTTGTTTGGGATTTTTTTGGGGGGTGTGTGGGGAGGTTGGTGTGTGTGGGGGGTTATTTTGTTTTGTTGGGGGTTTTGTTGGTTTTTGTTTTTAATGCAGGAATTCTATCCAACCTGAAACTGAGAGGCACATGGGACAATTTACCATTTGCTTGCCTGAACAAGATAACATCAGAGATCTCTCAAAAATGTTTTATTATCTCCTTTATCTCATCCTCTTTACAATTCTCTTGGACTCTAAATCAGAGTTGATAAATTATTTGAGGTTTTGGTTTTGACATGAATGATTGTCTTCTATCTTGGCTCCAACTCATAGTCAGTGCTGAAAAAGCAGCTTTTGTGCCACACATTACCATTCTTTTTGTGACTTCTGGCTGTCTAAAATAGAAAAACTATCAATGTTCCAGTGATCTCTTTTTTCCTTGATGAAGGATCATGCTGATTTTCTTTTTCTAAACTAAATTACTTTGAACATTTTAGTTGGCAGGGATAAAGTAGGGAAAAAAATTCCACAGTTGAGAAATCACAGTAAAATGATTAAAAGTAAAAAAGGATTATAAATATCAACCAACGAAATGTAATTTGTGTATTAAACTTGCATAGATTGTTTACTATCTTCATTTGACGTAACTTTAAAGCACATATCCAGCACATGACCCACAACAACTTAAAACCACATGAAATTCTAGTTATCAGAAGAAAATAGATGACCCCAGAGGATATTCTGATTTAGTTTTAAAGGCTGGAAAAATTGCAAAATCGCATCTTGAGGTCAGAAGTAGCTGGAAATACCCCCAACATTTACAGAGGAAAGATCTTGTGAAAATTTAGCCCAAACCTCATGAATACCTAGGTGTACACAGTTAGGAGATACATGCTAAGAAGAAAATAAGGAGTTCCAAGCTTTGCAAATTAATTTCTTCAATAGCTCATTAAAAATTATAATGCATGATGCCCACCTTGTTACATAAATTTACCAGTCAGATATTGAAATCTGAATAGGACAATTTGGCTAATAGGCTGAGAATTTTTAAATTACTTTTAATAAACAGAGAACGTTGCTAAATGAAAAAGAAGTTCAGTGAAGAGTAACAGAAATGTTCAGAAGATTGGGACTAATTATAAGCTACAATTAAAAGTGCTGAATACATAAAACTTAGCAAAGGTTTACTGAGGGGCAATGTAACCAGTCACAGATATTTTCTTAAAAACATTAACCTCAATATGATATGGATAAAGTAACGTTGGAAACATCAGCGTAAAAGTGTGCAGATGAATTGTGTGAATCAGTTGGCCACTGACTTACAAAAAAAAAAAAGAAAAGAGTTTTTTTGTGAAAAGGGAGGGGAAATTCATAATACTACCATCACTGGGAAGGTAACTACATTTCAAATAGCTAAAGAAACAAGTCAAGAAAGAGTTTCTCACTGTTGCTGTAGTTACCACTGACTATAACAGTGAGCAAGTGTTCTGGGGAATGAGGGCGAGCCATGGCGTTCCCTTGACTTTCTGGATAAGGCTGCTACAGAAAAGATATTCTGACCAACACAACCATGGTCTCACGGCCATTATCCAAACCTCTCTGAAATTACTGGAGTCTTTCCACTGACTTAAATAGACTCTGACATTCTCACATAGTGAAATGAACTTATGGCTAGCACCCAAAGTTCAAGGAAGCCCCGGGGACAAGGTCCTGACCTTTCTATGTCTAACAAGGGAAAAAAAAAAGAACAGTAGGGGAAGAAGGCAGGCAGAACTTATAAAGGAGAATAGCAACTTTGGGGCTATCTCCACCATGGAGAAAATGATAAGGAAGGGAAGGGTGATCACAGAAAGCTGGGTCAAGGAAGAGGGAAGAAGAAGAGCCTGGCACAGAGAGGGAATAATACAGTTGGCAGCCCCTTCATGGAGCTCTGATAAGAGCTGCAGAGATTTAAGGTCCTTCAAGTACCTCTTCCACTTTCCTACTCCTATTGCAAATTCAAACAAAACTGAAAGCACAAAAGCAAAGGATACGAAGACGAAAGGTTTTGCATTGGTGGCAAGAGAAAATAAGTAGGCCAATTATGAGGAAAAAAAAGTAATGCAAATCACAGACATATAAAATGCAGTGTCCTGCATTCATAAGTTATCACTGAAGAGAAAGTTTTTGCTCAGAAAAACACTTTCTGGTTAAAGTGAAGGACAGATAATCAGAAAGATGATTAGGTTATAGGAATGGTATAAATGGTCCTGTATCATTCAAGGGATTCCACCAGCATGGATGAAGCAGAATGGGTGTTCTTAGAAAGAGATCATGAGAAGAGATGGGAAGAAACAGAACACATCAGAAAACTGGTGAAATCCATATTAACTGCACTAAGAGAGCCTTAAATTGTCTTCCTGGGAGATGGCAAGCAGATCAACTCTAACCATTTCCGAGGGCACAGTCCCTCACCCAGGCAAGTGCCATAGTCCAGATGCAAGGTGCTAGTCAGGGATTTCACCAGTAGTGACTTCAGTGGAAGAGTTTTGCCTCCATCCCCATGCCAGCCACTCCAAGCGCTAATATTTATTCAAATAGGATAAACAATAGAAACAATTTTTGGAAGAAATAGAAATTCAGTTTATTAGAACTGTGGAAACTCAGTGCCAGATATTTAAAAGTATAATCAAACCACTTAAGTCCAGCCATAACATTTAGATTCTGTTTAATCCTAATGTATTTTTGTAACTGATTTTTGATGAATCAGTCTTTTAAAAATCTTTACATAAACTGTTCTTTGAATTTACATGCAAATATTATCCTTTATAAAACTAAATATTGGCATATATTCCTACAACAGTTTACAAGTATGATTGGTAACTACCTTTCAGATTATTCCTAGATTTTTTGATGGTAAATAGCATCCAAAGAGAGGGAAATGCTACCTTTTGGGATATCACTAGAAAAAATAACCTTGGAGACCACAAAGTACCCTCTTCTAACATTTTGGCAAGAAGCTAATCTGAACATGGTGGGTTAGCTCGATTTTGTTCAGATTGTTTGCTTAGCATATGCAATAAGAACAGTTTGGGAAATAACCTACCTTACAAATGAGGTACTTCAAAGACTGCTAGAGTGTCACATTTTGATGTTCCTAGTTGGCCAAAATGGTACTCTTACCTGAAACTGAAGTGAGATACCAGATTAGCACCAAATTCAAAACAAGCAACTATACAATTTCTTAAAGACTCACTGAGGTTTCATACCAGGTCAAGTACATTTAGGATGACATAAGCCTGGGTAAGGGACTGTGGACATCCTTCTGCTTATGAAACAAGGATTTCCTACTCTCTTCTGGTCTGTGGAGATTATTCTGGGAAGTATTGGAAAACATTTAAAAGACAACACAGTTATCGGTCACAGCCAGCATGGCTTCATAAGAGGAAAGTCCTGCTTATCAAACCTGATTTCCTTTTATGACAAGGTAACCCACCAAGCTGATCAAGGGAAGCCAGTTGACGTAATGTTTTTGGACTTCAGTAAAGCTTTTAATATTGTCTATCATAGTATCCTTCTGGACAAAATGTCCAGCACACAGCTGGATAAACACATCATGTGATTGGTGAGCAACTGGCTCACGGGTCGATCACAGAGGGCAACAGTGAATGGAGGTGACATCAAACTGGTGACCTGTCACTAGTGGGGTTCCACAAGACTCCATCTTAGGCCCTGTGCTCTCCAACATCTTCATAAAAGACTTGGATTCAGGACTGGAAGGGATACTAAGCAAGTTTGCAGATGACACAAAAGTGGGAGAAGCTGTTGACTCCCTCAAAGGCAGGGAGGCCCTGAAGAGACACCTCGACAAATTCAAGGACTGGGCAATCACCGACCATAGAAAGTTCAACAAGAGAAAGTGCCAGATTCTGCACCTGGGATGGGGCAACCCCAGATCTTCATACAGACCAGATGCTGGAAAACAGTGTCATGGAAAGAGCCCTGGCGGTCCTGGTTGATGGCAAGTTGAATATGAGTCAGCAGTGTCCTGGCAGCCAGGGGGGCCAACCGCGTCCTGAAGGGCATCAGGCAAAGCATCGCAAGCCAGTGGAGGGAGGTGATTGTCCCACTCTGCTCTGTACTGGTGCAGCTTCACCTTGAATATTGTGTGCAGTTTTAGGCACCTCAATATAAGAAAGATATTAAGCTATTAGACAGCATCTGCAGGAGGGCAATGAAGATGGTGAAGAGCCTTGAGGGGAAGTCATATGAGGAGCGGCTGACCTCACTTGATCTGTTCAGCCTGAGAAGAGGAGACTGAGGGGAGATCTCATAATAGTCTACAACTTCCTTGTGAGGGGAAGAAGAGGGGCAGGCACTGATCCCTTCTCTGTGGTGACCAGTGACAAGACCCAAGGCAATGGCCTGAAGCTGTGTCAGGGGAGGTTTAGGTTGGATATTAGAAAAGGTTCTTCACCCAGAGGGTGGTTGGGTACTAGAACAGGCTCCCCAGGGGAGTAGTCACAGCACCAAGCCTCATGAAGTTCAAGAAGT
Source organism: Cephalopterus ornatus (assembly GCA_013396775.1). NCBI lineage: Eukaryota > Metazoa > Chordata > Aves > Passeriformes > Cotingidae > Cephalopterus > Cephalopterus ornatus. The sequence goes on along the minus strand of VZRE01003309.1, from coordinate 68,132 downwards.
GTTTGGATGATACTCTCAGGCACATGGTGTGACTTTTGGGGATGGTCCTGTGCAGGGCTGGTTTGGACTCAATAATCCTTGTGGGTTCCTTCCAACTCAGCATATTCTGTGACTGTTAAAAAAAGGAAAGAACCTTTCATTTTTTATGTGTCATGTGTTGCTCCTACTGTAATGTATGTTTCTTAAACTTCCTAAGAAACTTGCTTCTACCTACTCACATGGAAGTTTTCACACTTACATAATTTCTCTTGTGCTGCAGATATCTTCATCCCTGTCCAGTAGCCTGGAGCAGTCAAATAAGTCAGAGAGACTAGAGTGCAAAAGTCACAGTCTGAGTTAACAGGATGAGCAGAGAGACAAAGATTTGGCATAGCTAGCCTTATACACAGTAAAGAGCCAAAAGATGGCTTGTTAGACCAAAAAGTCTCTAATCTCACCTTTTAAGAGGAGGAGAGATTCAAACTTCATCTTCTGTCACCTCAGATTTCCAAGAGGTCTTCCCACCAGTTAAAGCTATCATTTTACTGAAACATCTACAATATTTATGCTGCATTTTGGTGTGGTCTATAATCACCTGCTCATACAGAGGCTCAGGTCTACTCAACTTTGTTTATATATTTCTCATAGTAAAAAATCACAAAACATTCCCTCTGAGTAAAATATCCTGCTTAACATACAAAAACATATAACTCCCCTCCAACAACATATTGCTACATTATATACAATACTGCAGCTGTAATATCATCTCATATCATTTTCAGTTAGTAATCCTATATAAACACCCTTAAACATTGCATTTGAAATACAAACATATAGGATAAGACATAATGAAATAATACACTATTATTTATCTGTCCAGCATAATGTAACATAAAGACAAAGCAATATTTTATCTTTCTCAGCCAATTAAGTCTTGCTTAAACAGGCACTATAAATAGCTGGGATTTAAGGAGTCAGACGTTTTAAAAAGTTCAGACAACGATACTAAAAATTAGCAAATGCAATAAGGTTTACCTGGGGAGACTTTTAGTTCTTTCTACATATGTTCTTTAAATGTACTTTGTCCCTTGGTGGTGCAGAAGCAAATTAGCAACATGTGAAAACTGGTAAGGAAAACAGAAGGTATACATTAATTTCACATCTAATTATTAATTAATTTGCTCAGGCTCTACAAGAATAATCAGCACTTGAACAGCTTCACTTGTTCCCAATGAGCTGCTGCAGTGTCTCTGCTTAAAATTCCAGGGGGGCACAGCTGCAGTAGGCTGAAGAGTAATGATTACAGGGAGCTTGAGCCTGGGCCCTTCTTCCATAGGACCTGCACCATATGCTCTTATAGTACCAGGAATGACTAGGTCACTAATGCTAGGGTGGACAGATGTGATTTCTTTCTGATAGTTCCATTACACTAGCATAAAACTGAAGTGGTGAATGATGCAGGTGAAATAGCTCCACTGATCTTGTGTTGCTGTAAGACTGTAACAGTGTTAAGACAGTCTGTATTATTCACATTGGAAAAATTATTCAGGACAAATTGATCTGCATAACTTATTATGAACAAAGGCTTTGGTGCCCTGATACAAACAATATGTAGTGTTGGGAGATGACAGGTTCAACTAACTTATTAAATAAAACACAAATTAACTTTGACAAACAAACTATATGAAAGGCTGACTGAAATTTTTCTACATGCTGTCTCTCTTTCAGATAAAGCACTTCCTTGTACGTTTGATCCAGATTGCCTTTCACTCCCTTCTGTAAACCATGCAGGTTTTAATTTGCTGTAATATTTGTCTGACAAAAAGTCTTAAAATTATGCAAAATAAGAGACAATTTGAATGCTTATATAAAGATACAAACATTTTCTACTTCCCATCCCTATTACATTATCCTAGGTATCAGAAATTGATATAAGAACCATCACTGACCTAGAGAAAGAGGCACATGTGAAAAATGGAAAACTCTTCAGATGAGATTCAGAAGGAACACTGGTATAAACAGAACTTGGTAAACTTTATAACCCAAAGTGAAAATTAGGGTGCAGCCTCCTATTGGCTCTGAAGATCCCAAATGCCTGTACACCTCTTCACACTTCAGTCTCACAGTGCTCACTGACACTATCTAGCTCAGCCCTAGAAACTGGGAACTCAAAACAAACCCTCTCCTAGGAGACTTTTGTAATCGGTGACAAGTAGGCTAGGCTAAGCAGGACTTTCTTCTTCTGCTGAGGATTTGTGGAAGGTCAGGATTTGCCAAAGAGGGAGAAAAAGCCCACAAGGGGGAGTTTGGTTCTGCAGAAACACTAGGCCACTTGGACGGGAGTGAGTTGACGGACTGTCTCTACTGTCAGAAGTGGTCATGTATTTTATATTAAACAGTTACTAGACTTAATAAAAAGAAAAGTATCAACATTCCCACATCAGTACATAACCACAATGCTCCAGTCCAGTTTCATCCCTGCATAAGATTTTCAGCTAGAGGAATTTGCGATTCTTTTGGGAAAGGAACGCCTTCCTTCCCTTCCCTGTGGAGCTCACAATATGGATTGCTGAAAAAGGAAGCTTTGGGGTCCCTCAGGCTGGAGGATGTCTAATATGCAGAGTTACTATTGCTAATCTCTCCTCAGGCAGAGACAGGGCACACTCTGAAAAGACACAAGGAGCTTTGCCTAGCTTATTAAAGCAGTCTTGATGGGCACTTACCCTCAGGATACCAAAAGCAGAGAGAGGATGTACCCGCACCCCTGAACAAGGCATTTAAGATTCAGAGTGTGATTTGAAGGACAAGCCTTAATTTTACATTTTCTACCTGAATCTTCCTTGTTCAGTATATCAGGGAAGGCAAAACATGACCAGATTGGTCAAAGACCCATCCAATGTGGCCTTGAACACTTCCAGGGGTGGGGCATCCACAACTTCTCCGAGCAACCTGTTCCAAGTGCCTCACCATCTTCCCAGTGAAGAACTTCTATCTAATCTAAATCTACCTAATCTAAATGCAAATTTATTTAGTCTCTAAATTTCCCCTTTTAGTTAACTATTTCAGTCCATAATGGATAGGAATTGGAATGTCCTGGTTAAAATGAAAAAAAAATCTGCATAGGGGTGAATAAGAGAAAGAATAAATGATTCAGGTTCCGTAAAGTGAAATTCTTGGCATCCACTGCCTTCAGAAACAAGTGAGAATGTGCAATAACTCTCAGGATATCCACTGTGGCAAATCATTACAAACATAAGCTAATTAAAAAAAAAAACAAGTGTAAAGGCCATAAAATTCTAGGAGGGCTTATTTACTGCTTTATACCAAGATCTAAGCTGGTGTAAAATTTCAAGAAATTGCACCTAATTTACCATGGATTATTTCTTGAATAAAAAGTAGGAAGAGAGTAATAATTTCCCTATATTTTTATATTATTTTCATCACCGTGGGTAACCTACCTATAATAAAAAATGCAGCAGCTCTGTTTTGTAATGCTATGTTTATTGTATTGAGTTATATGCAATATAATACATATCAATACTGTATGGTGCATAAGCAATAAAATAAAGAGTATGAAGCACAATGGCATTACAATTATTTAGTGCTATAAACACTATAAAGCATCAGTGTAGCTAGCAAAATTATGCTGAAAACTAATCAGGAATGTATTTTTAAAGTTTTTAGAGAACTTTGTCAAGTACTACTGAGCTGTGAGTATATCTTCCTTAAAACTGGGGTTGAATCCTCCACTGGTGTAATTTGAGGTAGATCCATTAACATAAATCAAGTTAATCAACATACACCAGCCTAGAGTCTACATCCACAAGGATTATTCCCTCCAGCTACTTCCTTATTCTCCAGTGCAAGCCCAAACCTGAGTTAATCAAAAAAGAGTGCACCAAAAGGAAAAAAGACTTTGAAATAGTTATTATCACATTATTAGCATACTTTCCATGCAACAGGAGTGCTCCAAGGATTCCGAGCAGAATAATCAGTCTCCAATCAAGCCATTACAAGTTCAAAAAACCCATTTGACAGATGAGAAAGGGATGAGGATTACTCTCAGCCACATCAAAACAGGATATACTGCCATTTTCTTTGACTGTAAAGCCTAGTTATGAGGTTCCAATGCCCATCATCGAGAGCTGACTTCTCCCACTTCAGAATCACAGCTCTTTCCCTTTCAGCAGCATGACTTGCACACTGCAGGTCTGGTGTAGTAAATAAGACTATTCACAACTCTGGAAAAAAAGATATCTTCTGAATCAAGGGACCTAAGTCCCACTTGTGGATTCAAATAAGCTTCTGAGTCAGGAGAACAGGGACTCACCGTGAGTTTTTTCTGGCAGTTGCCCCAAACAGATATTTGTAAGTGCAATTACCTGGATGGAGAAGGCAGTTCTCAGAAAAAAAAGAATTGAAGAGATGAGTTTTCTGAACTGAAGAAGTGAACAGGAATCTGGACAGGCTGGATTGATGGGCCAAGGCCAAATGGTATGAGGTTCAACAAGGCCAACTGTTGAGTCCTACACTTGGGTCACAACAACTCCATGCAGCGCTAGAGGCTGGTGTAAGAGAGGCTGGAAAGCTGCCTGGCAGAAAAGGCCTTGGGGGTGCTTGTCAACAGCTGCTGAACATGAGCCAGCAGTGTGCCCAGGTGGCCAAGAAGGCCAATAATATCCTGGCCTGGATCAAAAATAGTGTGACCAGCAGGATTAGGGCAATGATTGCCCCTCCATATTCAGCACTGGTGAGGCCACATCTCAAGTACCGTGTCCAGTTCTGGGCCCCTCAATTCAGGAAGGACATTGAGGTACTGGAGCTGGTCCAGAGAAAGGCAATGAGGCTGGTGAAGGGTGTGGAGCACATGTCATATGAGGAGCAGCTGAGGGAGCTGGGGTTGTTTAGCCTGGACAAAAGGAGGCTCAGAGGAGACCTTATCACTCTCTACAACTATGTGAAAGGAGGTTGTAGCAGGTGGGTGTCAGCCTCGTCTCCCAGGCAACTAGAAACACGACCAAGAGGACATAGTCTCAAGCTGTGCCAGGGAAAGTTCAGGCTGGACATCAGAAGGAATTTTTTCATGGTAAGGGATGTTAAAAATTGGAATGGGCTGCCCAGGAAGGTGGTGGAGTCACCATCCCTTGAGTGTTCAAGAAATGACTGGATATGGTACTTAGTACCATGGTCTAGTTGCCAAGGTGGTGATGGGTCAAAGACTGGACTTGATGGTCCTAAAGGTCTTTTCCAACATAAATGATTCTCTGATTCACGTCAGATAAATGTATTTGCAGATTTACGGAATCACATTCATCCTTATCACTAAAATTCATTCAATTATACTGAGATGAGGGTGACATATTGACTGCAATAACGCAAAACTGTAACACATATTTTTTTACTAAAATTAGAATTAGCTATTAGATACATTATCTTAAGAATGATAATTAGATACATTATCTTAAGAAATGTCTGTGTGTTACCAGTAAGATTCCATTGTACGACAGGTTCTGTTACACTACAATCTTAAATTCAGTTTTCATTAAATGACCATTTTTTGTGGATGAAGACATTCAGGACTCTGTTTTTCTTCACCCATTTTTCTTCACGTCAGAAATCATATTTTTTCAGAGAAGCTCCAAAAACTTTTCTTGGATGTAAAAATCACAGACATTATCTAAGCAAAATAAAAGAAAAAGTAAAAACAAGTGTTTTCTGAAGTTTAAATAAACAGTGTTGTTACCAAGCAATGCTTTTACTATTTCTTTAAAACATCACTTTGATGTTTGAGGAGGTCACAGTTTGCTAGGACACAAAATATTTGAAAAACAAAGCACACAGTTCATGTTTCTGAAAGTACACAGAGGACTAAAGCACTGCAAAGGATGGGCCAAATTCTGTATTCCTAAGCCTGTCTTACAAAGAGTAAAGCTTCAAATAAGCAGCAAAGAGCATGACTTGCTTACTTTTCAAGCATTTTATAACATTCCAAAAATGAACAGAACAAAGTTTTCTGTGCGTCACATCTAGCTAGATTAATCTGTACTTCTAGAAGAAACTCTTACAAGCAGGCTATAACTTATATTAGCAAGAGAATATAAAACAACAGCTTGCATAGCAAATGTCTCAAGTATTTGACTCCCTGCAAATATTAAGATTACCGACAGCGCTTGGTTGATGATGCAGGAAGGAAATTGTATTGTGTTTGATGCTGGGATTCAGAACTACAGCAGGATAAGCCACTGTGTGAGGAAAGCTGTAGTATATCTGGATGGATACAATTTTCAGAAGATGGATGGGAAACAGAGGTTAGACAAGCTAAGGCAGCTTAACAGAAAACCACTTACGCAGGCTTTGTGGTATATATAGTGCAATAAAGGAAGTGATAACAATGACACATTTTAGGGAAATCCAAGAGGGACAGAAATGCAAAAAAGGAATAGCAGTCAGTATTTCCAACAGAATACCACATCAGCAGCTCAGAGGAGCTTATGAATGAATTCTGAAATGCCAACGTGGCAGATACAGGAATTAATGCTAATCCTGGGAGAAAATCTGAAAGAAGTTTCTTCAGCAATACTGTACAAAAGATGAACATAAAATTGAGCAATTATAAAAGTATTCAACCTCAGGATATCAAAGTACTGGTTTGCAAGGTAGTACAGACAGTCATTGGTAAGAACAAGAAGAAAGACTGACGATCCTAAGGCACAGGAATATTCATGTACAAATACTAAAAAGGCCATCAGGTTTGTTGAGCAAACTCCTTCGGAAGCATAGCGCAATAAATTCTATCAGCAAAATTTAAAATTATAGCTTTTGTATTCCATACATATTTAGGAGGGAAGATCAATTCTTTTAAAAAATGCAGTTTCTTCCTTACTTTTCTCTAAGGATGAGACATTCAGATCTGAAAGTATGAGAGGATGTCTCTCTTGTACTGAGAAGCCCTTTCTGAGAGAGGTGTTTCTGGTGCAGCAGTACCAGTACTTGGGTCCTTGTCCTGGATGCACTGTGGGAGCAGACCTGGAGCTGACAGAAGGCTTGCAGGCATGAGAGTCATCTGGCATTATGCAGTTCTGGAGTGCAAGACAAAGGGAAGGAGAGCCCTGCTGCAGAGATGTCTTTGTGTGCTTACACTATCCTCCATTCAGATTGCAGCTGGGATCTGCAAATCCCTGTCCAGACAACTGCTAGCAAAATGAAAGGAAGAGAGAGTTCTCTAAATTGTTCCTATTCCTAATGTTGATATAACTGCCTTACCTCAGTAGCAAAAACATTTCACAATAGTGCAGTGTACTAAATCTAAGGCAAAACGAGAGGTCTTACAGATTCTCTTTTAATTAAATCTCTGCAATGCTGGTAAGAGATAGTTGCCCTGAGTGACTCCAGCAGCGATTTTTAATGATTAAGATCAAACGGAGGAATGGAACTGAAAGGAACCCTACAGACAGGCTATAACCTTCCTTCAGTGATCACACATACTATTTGCAGTGTTTTGAAGTGCTAATGTAGCGCCCACAAATGAGCTAACAGTTCACTTCAGAAAATGCATATGATACAGACTTCACTAAAGCTAATGAAATGGATAATTTTAACTGCAAGCAATGGTAAATTGTCAATTAAAAATATTTAATACTTTGGGAATATTCCTTTAGCTTCTGATTTTTTACTGGACAAAAGAATAAACAATTCTATCACCCCAGGTCAACATAATTTCTTTCATGTCCTCTGGTGATATTGTACATTATAGGTATACAACTACAGTATTTATTTCATCAAAGTTTGATTTTAGCATAATAGTAATAAATACAAATACACTTATATTGAAAGAAATGCTGTATTACAGGTCAATAGGTTCAAAAGTCAGACATCCACACAACTTTTGAATATTGCTGCCACCTTCAGGAAACACATGATAAAAAAAGGCCAAAATATTATGTAGAAAAGAAATGCCAAATAAATTGGAGATTTATGATGCCACTTGGTTATTGTACTGTACTTCTGTAAAGTTAATTTTCATAATGGTATATTCTCAATTACCAATAAAGACCTAAGTCCAGTGTTAAGAGATTTGCCTAAGAGCAGTCAGAGCCAGTGACACATATGTCCTTAGCTCCTTGAAGTTTCACCAAGAGAGAGTATTTGGATATATTGTCAGTTAAGCTTATTTTGTCTTTGATTCTTTGAGGCAGTTACTTAGCATTACAGTAAAGATTTTATCACCTGCACTGAACCTCAGTTCCAGTGGTCACTCTTCCATCCACAAGCAGAGCATCTACTGAAAGCTGCATCTTAAAATACAGATGGAAAAATCACTGTCTATATATTCACTAAGTTAAATTTTTAATCAATAACATTCCTGATCGTTATTGGACAGGCTGTTATCAAGTGGGTGCTTTACAATGTTACGCGAGAGTCCTATCGATTTCCTGCCAGTTTCTCACTTCTCAGAAAAAAGAGATCAGGAATAGCAATTTAAGATCTTCAGTCTTTTTGAAATGTCAGCATAACTGAAGTTTAATTACCAAATAAGCAAACTGACCCAATTTTATTTTTTGATTCCTGTTAGAGCTTACATGCATCTCATATCAGTTTAACTGTCAACAGGAACGTACAAAGTCATCTGATGTAACTTTAGACTAAAGTCATGACAGTTTTTTTGCTTGTTATAGAACTGATATAAATTCTCTATGGATGTGTTTTAACACAAGTCTTCCAAGTGCAGCTGATAGTGTGACGTGATCCAGCCTGAAACCCTCATGACGATTTACTCACCAATTCCTTAGTGTTTGTTTAAACAGAAACATGTAGCAATGGGTTAGTATTTCCCCAGAGTGCACAGGGAGGAAAGGACAGATGGTGTCCAAAACAGAAAATTTCCTTTGGAGATTATTTAAATAGATTTTCCCATCAGCAGTAATATTTTAAGCAGTTTCCTTTTGGATATTTATGATTAGATTATGATCTAGTAAAGTCTCAAAACATGTTCATTGTTCCTCCAGATTTGGGAAACTCCCAGGAATGTGATGCGAGAAGGGAACAGATGCCACAGTGGTCATAAAACGGTTGATGAATTGTCTTCATCTTTTATTTGGAGACTTAAGACCTGCCTAAGGGATGTCAGAGGGTGCAGAAAAGTGGTATAGACTTCATGTGCTACCTCCAGAACCAGAATTCACACTAACTTCTCCTTGCCGAACATCAATCTCAGTCCTAGTTTGTGAAACTCTAAAGTGAGGATACCTTGGCTCCTTCTGGTCTTGATTTAGCTCTGAAATGGGAGTACAGAAAGTTGGTTTTGTTTTGTTTTGGGTTTTTTTTGGTCAAGTGTAGTTTGTCCTCCTCTATAGTTCCTTGGTATATACTTTGAAAACTGTATCAGCCAAGGCAAGGCTTAAAGTGGGATTTCAATACGTACTGCTTATGCTAAATTGTTCTATCAGACACTAGAACCCAATTCCTTTAGTACGCCCTACATATGAAGTTGCTGAAAGTTAGATAAATATTCTTGGAGAAACTAATGGCTGTGCATTAACTACATAAAATCAAAATCTCTCCAGACCTTTTAGTGTAATCCAAAAAAGGATGGTTTTGTAAGCAGTTACAATGAAGGGAAAGAGAACAGTCAGAGTAGAGCAGAAGGAAAGGAGAGAAATTATATCCCTGGTGTAATGACATGAGCACCAAGACCAGCTGTTTCCACTACTACCATTAGCTGTAAAGAACATTCCTTTATTTTCCAGTTTTCTCCTTTCTGATCTGCCACATTGGAGACACTGCAGGAACATTTCAAATTTACAGAAATTTGTAATAAAATGGTAATTCAAATACTGGGACATGTTCAAGGTATAGGGAGAGAATCTTTTTAATTAAATTAAACTTCTCAATAATACTTAAATTACTCACATTCCTATAATATTTCACAGTTTAAAACTTTGCTTATCTTATATGCTACACACTCTACGAACTTGTGCATTTCTTGTTTCCTCTAAGTTTCTAAAATTATAGAAGTCAGCACTGTGACTTTCTAGCAATGTTGAAATCTTAAGAAGACTTATTTTTATCTCATGCCTTCCTGAGCTGGGGTTAGGAGCCAGGTTTTCCTGTTTGGACAACTTAAAACATTTGGAATATTTTTACCAATGAGAAGGATGTGTTAGTGTAAGAGAGAGTGGAATTTCACCAGTGTGAAATCCACATGAACAATTTTACAGTGTCTGAAACCTCTCTCATGTGACTGACCTCCAACTGTGTAAACATAATGCATTTCAGAACAGTGTTGTTCACTCTGCAGTATCACCCTCAGAGAATATCTGCCTGGATGCATCGTAATTGTCACAGCAAATGGCATCTGAGCCAGCTTTGCTCATGAGAAAGGGCCCCAGCTTACAACTGCTGCAAAACATGTGGCAAGAGAATCTGAGTGAAATACAGAAGGTGAAAGAAAGATGGTAGAACAGACTGGAAGGATTTCAGAAACACCACAGGTACCATGAGGACATTTTGCTGTGATGCCATTACAAGTGCAATTTTTCTTGTAAGGTGTTTTATAAGATAGGAACTGCATGTTAAAGTAAATGCTCTTTGACTAAGGACTGAACACTATGTACATTGCATTTCTTTATTCCATTATATCTATGAAACGGAGATGTTATTGCTTGAATCAGCGCTTGTAAAGCGATAGAGAAATTAGAAGTGTTGTAACACAGCACCTGTAAGTAGGTACGAGGACAGAAAAGAAGCAAATCACTCTGTTTCTTGGGAAAGAAGTGCCTGGCATGGATGAGGAATAAGATGCTGTCACTTGTAGCCCATTCCAAGCAGGAAATTTAGAAGATGGGGAGACTGCATGGCCAAGCTAACAGGACTCTGGTGAGTTTACTGAAGATCTTGCAAGCCGCAGTCAGAAGAAGACAATTTTCCCAGTTTTGTTTCGTGGGTACCTGAGGGCCCTGGCCACTTCAAAGCACTGAAAAGATCAGTGTTAAAGGTAACCCAACAATTCTGTTGCAACTGATCAAAATCTTATTGCTGAGGAACAAGCAGTAAGACACGTTTATGTTGCAATTCCTTAATCATCACTTTTCAGTGGAAATACTGCAGTTTACACGCTTGGCCCCAACATGTCAGTAGTTCTACTGTGCACATGGATCCCCACACTGAAGTAGAGCTCTATTAACTGGAGCGGCTACAGATCCATTGAGAGGAACATATCACCATGGAGGATTAGCATTAAACGGAAGATCAGCATTAAAAGAACATGTCATCATGGAAGCTTAGCGGTACCGACATTATCAGAATCATTAGAAAAATCTAGGAGTTAAGGATAATAATGTACAACGCATCACCTTACCTGAAAGCACTGACAAACATCGAGTTTTTAGTATAACTAAATTCTGGATTTTTATATTGGACCTAAAAGGAAATGATTTCAAATCAAACTGCCTCTGCTGTTTTGTGTTATGCATTTATTTGTATAACAGGGAAAAAATACTATTTGCTCTTTTTTTTGGTAATATTTCCTTCATCACAGGAGGGAGTGGAGAGTTACAGAGCACCGAAAAACACTTCGCCAATCATTATTTTATTTATTGCTACAATCTGCTTCCCTGCTGATGAAATCTGGGAAGAACAGATTTTGACTGTATTCCTTCGATTTCAATGGAAAACCTGGGGTTCACCACGGGCTGGACAGACAGGAGCCCTGACACACCAGCCTGAAGACAGGGAAGGCCACGTTATCGGCAGCTGAGTGTGCGGGGAGACCCTTATGGCTTAAAAACGTGTCCCAGATCCACCGGGATTTACCGGGACCCTCCGGGCGCCACGCCGCAGCAGCAGCGCCCTCCCTCCCGCGGCGGCGGGAGCGGGCGGGCCGCGGCCTCTCGCGATGTTACCAGGGGTCCTGCGAGACTCGGCNGTGCGGGGCTCCCGGGGCGGGGAGGGTGCGCGGCGCGGGCGGCGGAGCCGAGGCGCCCCGGCGGAGCCCGCCCGCGCCGTCAGCGACGGCGGGGCAGCGGCGCCTGGTCAGGTTTAGCTTTGTCCCCACGCTTTCGAAAGAGACCAGCTGCTCTGCTCCTACGTGGGTTGCCCAGAACTGGTGCGCGGCTGAGTGACGGGCGATAAAGCTCGAGAAGGGGTAGGAATTCTCTCGCGCTGCTCGTATTCTGGGAGCTGCTGTCCTTGGCGCGTTGCTAAAGTTGCCACTCCTGGTTTTTTTCGTTGCCCTGCTCAAGCAAAGGCTCGTGTTTAAGGATGAACAGGCCGCTTCTGGAGCTTCTGGATCGTCCTGTGGGCTGGGGGGCGGGATTTGCGGTTGCCGGGCAGTGCGGGCCAAATGAGTTTGACTCTTGAAAAGGCTACCTAAACTGGGCTTCGGGTGAGGGTTTTTTAGGGTGAAAACCGTGATTTAAACGTGGCCCGGAAACTGAATGAGGGATATGCCTGCTGGGGGAAAAAAAAAAAACAAAACGACAAACACCAGAAAACCAAACACAACAAACCACACACCTTTACAAATGTAAGATAAGTATCTGTTAGTAATCACGTAAATCAAGTTTTCAAAGCAGATACTTTGTTGATTTGTCTCTATGAATAATTTCAGCGGGGCTTTGCACCGACTGCCTTCCAGTATCTGGATAATTTACACTTTTAGAAATGTCTATTTATACCAGAATAATAAGTGATTTTTTTTTTGTAAGTATATTACAAGGGATTTGCAGTGTTTTATTTGTTCTGAATTTAATTTAATACTATTTTTGTTAAGATGATTGAGCTAATATTGAATTATGTTTGATCAAAATAAAATGTTCAGCAACTGCACTACTTATTACAGAGAACTGCTAACTTGGTGAACTGTTACTTTTCAAAAGAGGTAACTCCACCAGCTGGTGCTATATGGCTTTTTTGTTTGTTTGTTTTTGTTTGGTTTTCATTTTTGTTTTGGTGTTTGTTTGTTTGTTTTTCGCAGTTAATAGTGTTAAAGTATGAAACTGTGATTGACTATATTGTGTCTTCCAAGTGTAAGTATTGTTTATTCCCAGATGCTTAGAAAGTCTTTGGTTTTTTAATTAAAAAAAAGTCAAAGATTGCTACTAGAGACATATAAGCTAGAACTGCCACTGAGGGTTGGAAGGATTCCTTGGCATATAAAGATGTTTAAGCTTTTAATTTTGGTTAATTAATTAATCAAGATCAAAATTGAGCTTTTGTCTTTTTTTGCAACCCTTGAAAATTTAACTGATTGTTTTCTGAACTTGACAGATGTTTCCAGTTCTCATTGCTTCTGCTCCTCCTAGTTTTTCCAAGTAGATGAAATTTAATTTGGCAGAACTCTGTCAGATCACTGCAGGTGATTACTACAGGGAAGTTAAACAGGTCTGATAATTCCACCTGCCCTTGCAGAAGCTGACAGCACTTTTAGTCATGGACACAGCAACAGTTCTGAATAGAGGGATCCAAAAATCAGAACTGGATGAGCAGCAGCTGAGAGACTTGTAGAGTTTTCTTATTAAGATACAGTCATTATGCCTGTAAAACTCTCCTTCCTTTTTATTTTTTTAGCCTGCAGTATGGACTTGTGCCTGTTTGATGGGCAAGTCCTCAAGCAACTACAAATAGAAGTATTCAGAGTTTTCTTAATGTGATATTTAAGAATATTGTGCTACAATTTCAGGAGTTTTATTAAAACTGATTTGATTATTTTGTTTTGTGTGAAGTTTTTCTCTCTGTGATCATGTCTTTTGGTAGAAAATCTCATGTTGCTGATAACGGGAAAAAAATCGGTAGTTTAAGGGATTTGTGCTTTTCTTAGCATCTTGGGGGGGGGGGAAACCGTAAACTGTGAGAGCTTGTTCTTTGTCTGTTTGTTTTCTACAGATGTCTAACTTTACAAGTGAAGATGAAGCTCTGTTACAGTCTATGCTTAGACAGTTGCTGCAGAGCGTAAAGGAAAAAATCACTGGAGCCCCATCAGTAGAATGTGCAGAAGAGATTCTCTTGCATTTGGAGGAAACGGATGAGAATTTTCACAAGTAAAATACTCTTGCTGGTTTTATTTTTTTGAAGAAGGTGATATGTATTTAACTATATTATTCCTGGGAAATGTCTGCATTTCATATTACTTTGGAAATATGTATGTATTTATATACAAATAATCCTGTCAGTAGTTAACTCTCAGATGATGCTAATTTAGAGAATATGATTAATTTTGGCAGTTTCCTGGTTTGCTTTTTTTCCCTCCACTCTTGGGAGTATATCTTTACTGTAACAGTAATTTAAGAGCTGTCTATAAGAGAGGAATTTACAAAACTACCTAGCAGTCAACTGATGCATGTGCACATGTAACCTACTAAATGCACATGTGAAGAGGAGCTAGGAGAAATCCTCACTGAGGGCAGTCAGTGTTTTTGACACCTGCCAGACAATATAATCTTGTTTTTCAAAATAAAGTAAATTTTCTGAAGGCTGTTCGGCTTTCATATTTGATTGTTCCATCTGGCCTGTGTTACTGAGCATGTTTATCTTACTGTGTATGTCATGAACATGTTTGTCTTATCTTGAACTTATTTTATCTTATCATGAACTAAACATGTTTATCTTATCTTGTCATTCTTTTAATTTATGTTTTAAATAAAGCACAAATGTATCCCCATCATACTTCTGTTGAATCAGACTTGACAGCGTGACCTCACTTACATGTGATCTAGATTTCTGGAGTGCACACTACTCTTTACTTTCTGTGATGTTCTAACTTGATTTTTTTTTTTACTACATGGGAGATTTTTAGTATGCATTTTACGACAAGCCAAGAGAATATCAAGCTGAAATGATGTTGAAGACATTTTAATAAGGACCAGAGCTCTGTGACCTGGTGGCTTCTGAGAAAGCTGGTTCCCTGACAGTTTTTTTCAGAAGTGGCACTACCTTCATTCTCTTAAATTCACATAGTTTTTAGCATTGCTTTGGCAGTGGTAGAAGTTAGGTAAAAGTAAATAAATTAAATAGAGCTAGGGCTTATCTAAGATTTCACTCTAATTTTATGGCTTTGAAACTTGTATGCATTCTGAAGATTCTTTAAGATGTATTTTAGCTCAGTTTTATTTTGTATTACAAATTGTATTGGATGATGCTTTTGTTGGCACTCTTGTGAATTTTGAGCACCAGGTTCCTGGGTGACAAGCATGAGAGTAAAAGGAGTTGGTTATAAACACATCAAAGATGATGCTAATTGAAAGTTACATGTCATTTTGAAAGAAAAACATTTTTCCTTAAAAGAAGATACATGAAATAAAAAAGCTCAAACAACAAAAAAATCTATGAAATTACTTCTGTCAAAATTTCTTCTAAGAACGTAATAGGAGAATAGTCAAGTTGAGGGAGTAAATTCTACAGCTGGTGGAAACAATGCCTACATAGTTTTTTCTTTCAGAATAGTGAAAGCATGACATCCATTACTCTTTTCTTATATGTTTATATGCTTTTTATGTGGAGGTCCTGCAGATACTTTCTTTTCATGAGAACGGGTTTATGTTACATTTAACGGAAAATCAAGTGACGCTTTAAATGCAGACTATGAGCATTACTCTCTGGTGCTGGAACATTTCTGGAGGTATTCTTATCTTGTTCATCACCCACAGCTGTGCAGATTGGTTTTCACGGAAGGTCGGAGAGGTTCTATGGCGCTTTCTTAATGAGGCCATGGAGAAACTTTCTCCTTGACCTTTAACCTATCCACCAAGTCTGCAAGCTCCTCTGTTAGTAGCGTGTGCTTTTGGTCTGTCCAATACTCTAGTTCAGCTTAGCATTTTGATCAGCACTGTTTCTGCCTGATGCTTATTTTGACTCAGTAATTTTACCAGATTTTGAGGCCTTACTTTATCCTTAATTCCCACTTTGATGTAGAAAAGACAGAAATTCAAGATCCTCAGAAAACTAATAAAAAAAAAAATTGAATTGAGGATTTTAAACTATATAAGTAGCATATTTTCTGTTACATTAGAGGTTTTTTAACACCGACCCTCGTCATGCTTCCTTTTTAAGTCCCACCAGATAAGTCTGACTTCATTCTGCATGTGAAGAAGTAGATCTGTCATTGCTGAAACACGGAATTGTTACAAAATATTTTTAAGGTGGAAGAATGATACAGAAAATCAAGACTAGGACATCAAGCAGACATGCATTTAGTGTCATGACTAGTGATGTGATTGCTGTGTATTTCAGAGTGAAGCAGTCACTGCAAAAACATATACCCTGAAAGTGTTGCAATGTCTATAGCTAATACAGAGATGGAGGACTCAGGGAGAGTCTTTAGTTGGAAATCCCATTCTGATTATTCTTTCTTGTTTTCACAAGTTTCTTTGATCATCTGATCATAAGAGTGCTAATTTCCTTATATAAGATGGCAGTATTGTCAGTTTGACTGAAATCTTCTGTATACTGTCATGACGTAGCATTTCATAAGCCGTGGATACACTTATCTGCTCTAATTTGTAAAATAAGTTTTCTGTGTTTCTTTTAATCTTGTGTGTATAATACATAAATAATAATACCAGAGAGTTATACTGTAGGACAGTGATACGTTCAGGATGCTCCAAATAATGTTTCCTTTGGAATTTTAAATTTGAAATTTTTTGATATTCTATGATTTTTGTCTACAAAACCTTACTTGTTTTTCTGAGTGGACTTTTACTATTTGGTATTGTTTCTTCCTGCAGTCTGCTGGTAATTACCATATTGAAGAAAATCAGGCTGTGATGTGTTTTTATACACTGTTGAAGTGTACTTCTTTGCAAGTCATAACCTTTGTCTTGAAGTAACAGGTCTGCTAAGAGAGAAAATAGTGAATGTTGATATCATGTTGAAAATGTTTCACGGTGAAGTCAGAGGTACCTGTTGCATTATAGTTTTGTGTATGTCTTGCAGCTATGAGTTTGTGAAATACCTTAGACAATATATAAAAAATACCGTGGGACCTGTGATTGAAGAAGAAACAGAAAAATATACTTCTGCTCAAAATCAGGGTGAAATATCTGGCTATGACACACTTGTCCAACATCTCACTAAGAAGACGCGTGAATCAAAAGAGTGAGTATTTACATGTAATTCACATCTCTCTTTCTTCTTGGTCCTAGTCATCCATTCTCTTTTCCATAACTCATTTTTAAAAAGTAAAATCTGAACCAGTAATAATTCTGAACCTGTAAGAAAAATCAGTGCTAAACAGTTCAGGTATTCCCGCCTTACATTGCAATTTGTCACACTTAGTCTCACCCTGGAATTAAGGTTATGAACTATTTCATAAAAAAAATTGGTAGCAAATCTGTGAAGTTTTTGAGGCATTTAAGATTTTAGCATCAGTGGTCATTTTTATGTGTTGCAGAGGAAGAAAACAAAAAGACAAGGCTTTTACTTTGACCTGGAAAATAGATCCTAGGGTGACTGTTTTTCAGATTATGCTGTTTGATTATTTTGTTTCAAGGATCAGGACCTTAGGGTTCTTCTGCTTATTAAAACTGGTAGAAGAAACTCCAATGAAGTAAATATGTCTGTATCTCTTATTTTTATTTGACAGGTAGGAGGATATTAAAGCACTGTATGGTAATTCATATTTTTGATGACTGGAATAAGTAAAAGTAGCCTTAAAAAAACAATTTGAAATAAAATGTCAACATTTTATAATAGGATGTTTTTCTGAAGCCTTTTTTATCTTGAATTGCTTCACTGTGAATATTATTCAATTTATGTAAGTTAGAAAACTCTTGGTTTTGTTGAAAAAAAATTATTTTGTGTGCGTGTTCTGTACTCAAGGTCTTGAATCAGGATGATGAGTTCTCTTCTACTGGGTCTGCTTGGGGCTTATAGCAGAAGAAAAATTGGATGTTGAAACTAGAAGAAACATAAACAGTAACAAAAATGAGAACTGGCCTGTTTTCTCAGGGACAGATTGGTGGATTTACGTTGTTCTTTCTTAACATCCCAGAACAGAATCATGCTAGTGCTATTTCACTGAATGGTTTTAGAAGGGCAAAAAAAGGAATTTTGTTATAATTTTAAGATACAGTTATCTGAAACATTTAAGGTACATATATGTTTTGTTGAGCATTTTGGATTTGCAGTTGGTATTCATTAATTTCTGTAAATTCAGTGAGTTTAGGTCCAATTTGCCTTATGTCATATTCAGTTATTCATGATTTAGCAATTTTTTTTTTACATAGTGATTTTTATGTTCTTTAATATTAAAATCATCTTTGCTTTGAAGATACAGAGAAATGATGCATGCTTTGAAGAATGTCATGATGGCTGTGGTAGAATCTTTGATTAACAAGTTTGAAGAAGATCGGATGCATCATAAAGAGCTGGATAGTAAAACAAAGAAAGAATGTCAGAGTGGCGATTTTACAGACAATTGTTCTGACAGTGACTCCTCGTTCAACCAAGTACAGTGTGTTTTCTCTCTATGTTATGAAATAAGCATGGTACTGCTAAATTGAGAACAGCCCTGGAAAAAGATTCATTCTTCCTATCTTCCAAATTACCTTTCTTTCACTTTGAAATACTAAGGTTATACTTGCCAACTAACCTTTAGGCAGCATATGCTAGATAAGATTAATACTATGGCCATATGCTTTGAAGTAGCTATCCAATATTGTATAGAAAAAGATAAAATAATAGTAAAAGCACTACGTTATCTAACTTATTGTTATTTTAGTTTGGGAACCAAATTACGTGCATTTCATTTCCGGATTACTGCACTATGCTATATTGTTTACTGAATAAATTATTGTAAGGGATTTTATGAAGATACAGGCAACTTTGAAGTAAAGCAAAGCAAAATATGTAATGGTAATTTCACTGCAGTAAATTTAACTTTGGGCAAACAGCAGAAAGCATTTGGAACGTTGACTTTATTGTTAAGTTAGAATAAATGTTGAGGTTCTAATTATAAAAAGTAAATTAGGTATCAGAAAGACTGATGATTTTAATCTTCTGCTGTTCAGTTTAATAAAATATACTGATGATGATTTTATAATGTGTGTTGCAGAGTTATGCGTTCATGAGTCAAGAACAATTGCAGCTGCTTGCAGAAAGACTTGACCCTATTCAGCCTAAGGAAGTGAGTTTAAATGCAGAAATGAAATGTTAATACAAATGAATGTTTATGGCACATTGGAGAACAGACTGTATGTACATAGGATTTGCAGTGTTAATAAATGGAAACTTCGTTGGTTCATGTATCTTGGCTTCAGTGCAGCAGTTGCTCTGCAGTGCAGTATTTCATTGTTTGTAACCTCATGGTTCAAAGAGTAGTGTTGCAGCAGGTATCTATTTTTTTTTTGGAAGTTTATGTATTATAGATTGGCATTTTTAGTTTGAAAAAAGTAGTTCTATGAGAAATAAAGTTTGTCCTGTATGTGTGTCCCTTGCCCTTCTTGGTAACTTCCATGTTGCCCTTTGAGTTACCCCTATCACAGGAGAGAGATGCCTGCTGATTTGTCAACAAGCTACTGCCAGATGGAATGTATAAAGTCCAAGTTAGCTTTGCTTTCCTGTCAGTGGCAGTACTAATTTGTGTCTCTAACCAGCAATCAGCACCAGCTGCTGATATTTTAGAAGCTTGGAGAAATACCAGTTTGAGCGTGCTGTCTCAATACGGTTTGTTTGGGATTGTCTGGCAGTTGAAAAAGGCATAGTAGGTAGGAACTGATATAAACATGGTGATGGACTTTTGTTAGAAAACCAGGTAAAAAGTCTGATGCTATTAAATACTGTTAAAATTTCCTGTGGTTTGTTTTAGTAAGATGAAATAAATTACTAGAGATTACGGTTGTCTGTGAATAGAACTATGAAAAGTTACTTAAAAATATATAGAATACAATACTGAAGAAAATTCAGCAGTAAAAAGTAATGTCTAATAACTGTGTCCACTTCCCTTAACTGACAGATTTAGAGAGCTATATTCACTGATAATAAAATACTTGATTACAAGAAGAAAGTAGAACATAAACCTTATATCCAGTATTGAAAACCTGTTTAAACTGGGTTTGTTGCTTCTTCAAATATATGTTTTTTTCCCCTCAGTGATGTAGTGTTTTGTCTAAATTACCATAAAAGGTATAGCAGAAGATTAAGTATTCTGGAATTCTTTATCTGTTCTACAGCGAGGTTCTGTTTCTTTTTTCGTTCCTAAAAATTATATTGTAAATTAAGTAATTGAGAGGTTGCTCTGAATGGCTTTGTGGTGTTTGTCTTTTTGACTACTTCAGGTTCGCCAAGAAGCATTGCAGATGCTGTGCCTTGCCCCCACCTCTGATATACTGAGCTCTGAGAGTTGGCCAAATCTGCGTAAGCATCTAACGATCTCTCTCTCAGATCCTGATGCAACGTTCAGTGTAAGCGAATGTTTTGTATATAGTTATCAGATATGTACCCACAGTAGAGAGTAATGAAGAGGTGTAAGAAGCTACATATGTATTACAAGTAGTCCAGCAGGGTCCCAAGACATTTTATTATTTGTGTATGTGTCACATAAACTACTTTTTTAAGTGAAAGAACTACATGATTCCAGTAGGTCTTGGTTTAAAGGATTGCAGCAAGTTTTTAATAGAATTTTTTGGCACTCATTTCCCTATTTTATAATGGGAATGAAGAGGTTTGATTTTCTTATAGCAAAAAGAAACGTAAAAAATTGACAAAACTATTCTGTAAAACAGTTCATGTTAATATTTCCTATTTAAGTCAGGATTATGCTCTATAATGATGAGAAAATGATACGTAGTAATATTACACGGGCATTGGTAAGGAAAAAAATGGCAGCTGCTTAGACTGCTTTTAGATTATTTCTTATGTGAATTAAAATTAGTTTCTTTTCTTTGAATTTTAAAGTAATTATGAAAAAAATAGGAAAGTTACCCCAGCTGCTGTCATATATTTCTCTTTCAGCTTAGTTCTACAATTTCTTTTAAAACAGTGCTAATTACAAGTCTCTGATGCATAGTGGAAAGTAGAATAGTGTTCCTTGAGCTACTTCTTCATATCTCAGTGAGGCTTTGCATTGGTGCTGTCAGTTAAAGTATTTGAGTAAAATTTCCTTTGAACTGTGAATTTCTGTAATCCCAAATTGTATATTTTTATAAAATATATTTAACATCTCTACAGATGTGTGTCATATGTAGTATTAAGAATAATGCCACTACATATTAATTATTTTGCAATTACAGTACACAGTTACATGACTGTTTAATACATTGCTTGCTTTTTCACCTTTAGGAGAAAATTCTTAGGTTCTATGCAAAAACCTTTTCTTCTTCGCCTTTTAATATGACAAGAGAAGTCTATACAAGTTTAGGTATGTGCATTTAATTACATTTCAGACTTCATGACTCATGTGATTCCTAAAAATCAGTATAATACCGTCTGCTTTGTCACTGTTGTCATGAAGGTTAAGTGTTTTTTGTTGTTCTTTTTTCTGTTTTCTTTTTTAGCAAGACATTTGGAGTTGTACTTTCTTTCTGGAGAACACTCTCTTCATATTTCGGCTGGTCTGGATGTATCTAACACAGATATAAATCGTTTACTTAAAAAGGTACGAATGAACTTTCTGTACCTTTTTTATCATTACTGAAACATCATGCAATATTTTTTAATTTTAATAATTATGTTTTCAGGTTCGCCTTTTAAATGAGTACCAAAAGGAAGCACCATCTTCCTGGATTCGGCATCCAGAAAAGTATGTTACCTTCAAAACCCTGTAACTGTTTCTTAAGTTAGTCATTTATGACATATAATTAGATGCATGTAATTTTAGCCAAGCATTGATTACCAGATGCACAATGGCTGGTTAGTGACAACAGGGGAAATAAAGGTAGAGAGTAGGAAAATTAGAATAGGGAAGTTGCATAGTAGTCATATGAAGCTGCTTACTTAGCTTTTGAAGTGTTCTAAGTACTTCTCAGCAAAAAAATAATGTCGATGTTTTACAAAGTAACAAGTGTAATATTTAGCACAAAATATGTAATAATTTAGGAGATTATACATGCGTGTTAGTTTCATTTATGGTACTACAAAGAATTAATATCCCTACAAGATAAAGTTAATATTGTTGATATTTATGATTTATCTGAACAAGGTTTTACAAGAAGTTTGTCCTGAATATTCCCGGTGGAAAGACTTAAATTTTTGTTTTCTGTCCGTTTTTTCCTATTTGTGTCGTAAGGTACATGGAAGATGTAGTGGAGAGTACTTTCTCACTTTTGTCGGTAAAACACGAGCCTAATCATCCTACCTCTACAGATTTTTTGGGTCCCATGTACTTCTTGGCTCTGCTAGATATCAAAGCAGTATGGTTTAAAAAGTGGACGGTAAGCAAAAAATCCCCAACCCAACAACTTGTTCTTGTCTAACATGTATTTTGACAAATTTGAGTTATGCTGTCACAGACCTATTGTGTCCTCTAACAACATATACTAAGAACTGTAGTTAAGAATAGTCTGAGGTTTTGACATTTATTTCCACTACTTTTTAGTATTACTCTATCCCTCAATTTCTGTTCAGTTACTAGTTTTCACAGTATTTCTGAGTATTTCCTGTGCTTTCAGTCCCTTTTGTATAATTGATTAACAGCCATCAAAAGATACAACTAGTTTTCTGGAAGAAGTGATGAGCAGGGAAGTACAGTTACATATGACACACTGCACACAGCTTGCTTGCTTCCAGTGGACACTGGAGCTTTTTGCAGCCTGCCATGTATAAACTAGGATTTAAATGGCAATGTCAAAACACATAGTTTAGCATTTCAGCGTAGTTATTGGTTTTCTGTTTTACTGAATGTTCTACTACACTTTCTTCTAATTACATAATTTTTTTTGTCATCTGAAACAATCTGCAAAAAAAATTCTCAGTTGAGTATAATATTGGTTTACATGAGCTGGAGTTTAATACACTGAATACGTGTTGTGCACAGGATCCCTAAGAGAAAAGAATCAGAGATAAAAATGTCTACTTTTTAGTTTGAAAAGCAAAACATGTGTTTGCAGTTGACATTACATCTTCTTTGTCATTTAAGCACGCATATTACAGCAGAAGAGTGGTATTTAGGCTTTTGGAAAAGAAATATAAATCCTTGGTAAGTACTTCTCTTAATATACGTTATTGATTATATATTCTATACATATTTTGTAACTAAAATTTGTTGATAGAACAAGGAGTAATGGCTCTAAACTGAAAGAGGGTAGATTTAAATTAGATATTAGGAAGAACTTCTTTGCTGTGACGGTGAGGAAGTACTGGAACAGGTTGCCCAGAGAAGCTGTAAATGTCCCAATCCTAGTAGTGTTCAAGGGCAGGTTGAATGTGGCTTTGAGCAACCTGGTCTAGTGAACAGCATCCCTGTCCCTGCTCATGTCACAGTTTGGAACTAGATGATCTTTAACATCCCTTTTAGCCCAGACCATTTTATGATTCTATGATTTAGCAAGGCGAATTTACTTGCAACTTACTCTTCTTTTACACGTTGTGATTGGAACAAACATTTTTCCTTTTTTTCTTGTCAGAGCTGTCCCATGTTTCTGTTTCCTTAAATGAACGATTGGAAATGCAAAGAAGGGTATATGACCAGCTCTGAGTAAGAGGAAAATTGCATATTTATATTAGGCGTGAATTATTATTTATTAATTTCCAAAAATGCGTAAAAATGGCAAATGGTGCATGAAAAAATATCATAAATACTCTATGCTCTATTTGGATTTTTGATGGAAAGAGACTAAAAAAACCACAATTGTGTTCTTTGAGTTGTGATATGAAGCACTAAGGATTCAAAGTGTCAACAAGATAAATCAAACTGGGAAAATATATTCAGTAATATAGATGTTAATCCTGTGCAATATCTTGTATGAGCAGATCACTGGGATGGAAATGACTTTTTTTTTCCAATAAGACAAATATGGATGCGAGATGCATTCATATAGACAGGACTTTAGCTATGTTGTGTAAAATCTTGTAATACAAATGAAATATAATGTAAAACATATGGGACTGATAAAACCTTAAGATGGGAGAAGAGGATACAGACAGCTATAAAAGACCTTTATTTTGTTTATCTGTGTGCATATAACAAAGCACAGAATAAAGCATGTTCCATACAACAAAGAGTTTATAATAGAAGGTCCATGAGCGGAGTAGTCTAATCTAATAAGCACAGGGTAAATATCTGATTAAGTTTGGGTTTTTTTCTTATTGTGTAGGTCTGTATGTTTTACTTACACTTGTGAATAAATCTTGGCAGCTGGAAACTGTAATAAATTTAAGTGTTCTTAGATCACAAGAAAAGAGAAAAAATGAACTTACTGCTAGCTGAAACCAGAACAATATGCTTTGTGTTTCCTTGCTAAAACCATGCTTATAATTTTTAAATTTTTATATTCCTTGATTAGATTGTAATGGTATGATAATGATACGCCACTTCTGCAAAGACAAGTAATATCACTGTCAGCACCCAGCAACCAAACTTAGAGTTTAGTAAGTGTATTCAGGACAAAGATTTTCTCTGCGGAAAATGAAAATCTTCCATAGTAATGACAGTATGGAAATAATAGGTTGCCGTTGGCTGCTCAAACCACTTGCATATTCTCTGTGCTCTTTTTCATAGGTTGTCTTAGTGCTTGTCATGTGTTAATAATAATGTATTTTAATAGCCCTGTAAAATTTTGCCTCCTGTTGACTAATCCATCCAAAGCACCAAAATATGACATCGTTGAAGTGAATATTGAAGTTCTTGTGTTAAAGGACAGTACTTGCATAAAGAGGGAATGAGTTTATTGTAAAATATAAGGTATTTTATTATTTTGTGCTTTATTCCACAGATTAATGCAGCTGTCCAGCAATGTCTTGATTATCTTGAATTTTGCAAGGCAGCAGTTAAGAAAAGTTCCAAAGTCAGTGGCTTCTCCCAGCAGCACTGTAGTGAGTATCTTTGCATGTCTCGCTTAATATGCACATATATCCACATTCTTTAGGTCTTTGAGCGTGCTGCCTCAAGTGCAAGACATTCTGTCTGTTGTTTTTGTTCCCAAAACGTTGTATGACTGTCTTTTGAGAGAACACTAGTAGCAGTGGTTAGTTACTTAAGCTGTCTTCATATGCAAAATGATCCACCTGTGTTGCAGGTAGTAGCGAGGTACTCTAAAGGAAACTGAAAGAGTAAATATCTGATTTTTTGCTTTGTTGTTAAAGGTGATAAGCAGAATTTTTCTTACACTGGACAAGAATTGCAGTGCATCTATTTTGTTCATTCACTGTGCCTCTTAGGAAGATTGTTGATCTATAAACAAGGCCAGAATCTCTTTCCAGTACAGCTGAAAAATAGAAAAGGTAAGGAGAAGGTTGAGGAAAATGGAACCTGTTGAGAAACACTTTGTCCATCCTTGATATGTTTTCATTGCAATGTTGTGGACATTGTAGAACAACATTCTGTTCAGTTTTGTGCCTGGAAACTTTCATAAAAATGGTATAGGTAATTTTGAGCACCCACATAGTTTTTTAATCCTTGATGGATGTGGTTGAGTAGATTGCTTATGTATTTAGTTTTAATTTATTTATATTAATATATTTAAGATATTAATTTCATGTTGAAGGACAGTTGGATCAGTGTGTAAGTATGCGTAATATTTCTATCAAACCAGTTGATGTTATTGGTTGGAAGAGGGACATGTCCAGGGACCAAAACTGTTTTTCAGGTGTCAAACCGAATCGATATTTCAAGCTAATTGCAAATTGAAAACAAGTGCTCCGAGTTTAACCTATTAATTAAGATAAAATAATGATAGGAGAATAGTTTGGTACCCATGGAGCAGAGGTGTTAATAGGGACAGAAGATAGGAGATGGAAGAGCCATTGGACATCCAGAAAACTCTACATAGAGTGATACGTTGTGCAGGCTTGGCAAATGCAAGTGTGTGAGGGCAACTGTAGCATTCCATTACTGTGCTTTCTCTGTTACTTCAGTATAGAATTCAATACTTTACTGGATACTAATTCTGAGCCTTCCCTTTTGACCCTCTGGTTTGAGTATTGGGGCTTGATAGATCCAGTGTAGAGAAGTTGTAAAAAACATCTACTCATATAGTGCTTTTGTCATTTATGGATTATCTGTATAATGCCATTTGAGCAGGGATCCATGGGTGGTGGTTGCTGCTTTTCTCTCCCATACAAATGTAATAATCTTGTCATCTGTCTTCTTAATAGCGCTCTTCTCAGCTTCACAGATAGCAACTATTTACTCACAAGTTGTCTGATTTATTAGCATTATTAGATTAAATCTGGAGCAGTAGTTCCCATCTTGCATTTAGCTACATTTGTTGGGTTTGTTTCAGACATGAGGAAGAGCTGTCTGACAGCCTGTCTTTTTTCTGGTTGTTTCAGCTAATCTAAAAGAAAAAGAATGCTTTTTTTCAACGGCTACCTATATTGACCATTCTCAAATGTTGACTGACATTTGTTTCAGTGAAAGACATTGTAATATTTCAATTGGCTAAACTGAGAGCCAAGATCAAGGCTTATAAGTTGATAATGAAATACTGTAATACAGTCCCAGGGACATCCACGTCCTTTGCTTTATCACTTCTACGTAGTTGATTTCATCAATACAGCAAAGTGTTCTTAACATATATTCACAAAATCCACTTTATTTGGAAAATTAAAGTTATACTTTAAGTTGCAGATTAATTTCCTGTGTTTTTTTTTTTGATAGATAGTGTATCCATAACCGATATGTTGGTATTATTTACTCAGCTTATTTATTACTCTCCAAGTTACCCAAAGACAGCTTTGACAGCACATACAGGTAAATGCTTTTTTTTCATTATGTGCTAATATATGTAATTATAATGAGGCATGGGATAACTTCTTTTGCAATTTTTAATTTGTGTCTGTTATTTGTACAGATTTTTCTCTTCCCTTCCTTCCTTACCTTCCTTCTTCTCTTCCCTTAAATCAGTGCTTAACAAAATTGTAGTTCAGAACCAACTAGATAAAACATGTAGAGATATTTGTGTAAATTGTGATATAAATAAATATTTCCTGTGTTCACCAGACAGTTACTCTCCAGAAGGTCTTGTTATGGAGATTCTTCAAGTTTTTTGTGATCAAACAGGATGTGTTGCTGAATGTTTATATACAGACGCAGTGATTGATGCCCTACTTCATCCTGTTCAAAGTTTGCTGAGTGGCACAGAGGTTTGTAGTAATCTTCCAAGAAATTTTTACATCTATAGAATATTCCCATTTTTCTGTGTAGATTTATTTACTCACATGGTATGGTAGCCTATGTGGTGATTTTCTACATTAGCTGTTGTAGAATGCATTAAATAGCTTAGGCTGTCATTATGATTGATCTGACAAACTTTGTTTTCTTCAAGTCTTGTGAATGGTAGCAAAAATTGTAATGTAGTGAGACCGTACAAAAATACTGCTTAATTTTTTTGGTTGGTTTTGGTTTTTCTTCTGCTGTCATTTGCAATATTTCTTGGATAAATATTTGCTTTACCTGCTATTTGAAAGGCAACCTACTTTTATTTTTAAATTCATTTGGCAATTTGAAGTTAAGTGTTCTCAGTAAGTATTATATGTAAAATATATAATTCTTCATGGGAAACTACTATTTTCTGAATTGATAAAAAGAAGAGGGTTTTTTTTAAACACTTCTGTAAGAATTATAAAAATATTGGGAACATTGTCTGTAGGTAGTTGAAAATCTAGTATAGTTTCAGCCTGTCCTGTTGCTTTTGTTTTGACTGAGATGATTTAATTGATCCAGGTGACTGTAAGTCTCAAGACAGGCTGTGGGTCTGAAATGCCTATGGAGGAGCCTGAGCTGTCTTACATGAAGAGACTGACAGAAATTATTGGCTGAGAAGTTTTGAATTTACATCCTAAAACTCAGTTTGGGTCCCGAACTTAAGTATCTCATCTAGGGTCTTTGAATTTTGTCAGGGTCCTTTGCTGACTTTTTCAGTGCAGTTTATTTTCCAGAACAGATTCTTCATATTAAATCCTGAAAATATTTTTACCCTATATAGAAATATTTCAGTGCTCTTTCAAAAGTGTAAGCAACCAGTTACAAGTAAATATTGTAAAGTATGTATTTCTCTACATCTTAAAACCATAGTCCTGTACAAACTTGATCATGCCAATAACTTAACTCTTCCGTGGGCTCTTCTGTACTGAGTGCAGTAGCATTACTTATACATTTTATTGTAAGTCTGACTATGTATGCTTTTGCAAGACTAGCACTTAATGTTGTGTAGTTTTTACTATACATGCCAAAAATGTAGTGGAAATTTTTTTAAGTAAAAAAAATGACCAAGCCTGCGTATGCTTTGAACATTGATAGCCAAATCTGAAAACAGTACTAAGGCAATACTTCATTGATTTGCTGTCATGGAGGCCTGTGTAATACCCCAGGCAATTTCTGTGGTCTCATGATACTCTAAAGTGTATACAGCTGTCTTTTTTATTATACATTAGTAGTTACAAATAAATTATTTCAGCAATTAACATCTACCCTTTTTTGTTGTTGTTGTTGTTGTTCTTGTTTCTGCTGTGCTCAGCTATCTCTCATAAGTAGCTGAACTCTAGTAACTGGTCTGCTAAAAAAACCAGCTCATGTCCAGGAATATTTAATGCAGTGTAGCTGCAGAAGGCTGTGTATGTGTTGTGAATCTGGAACATGTCATATTCGTTCTGATGAAAGTGCAAATTGTTTGTATTGCATCTGGCAAACCAATAGCTGAAAAAGTAGAAAAAGACAGACTTACCCTCTTTCTCTTTTACAAGAATTTGAACTGGTTTTGTTTCCCAGCAAAGCCATTGGCACTTCTTAGACACCCCGTAATCCTAGTTCTGGACCATGCCCGGTCTCAAAGGGAGGGCTTAGGCCACACACTCTTCTTTCTTCAGCTGGAGTTGGGGAGTGGGTAGCTCTGGACCTGCACGTGGGGCTCCTAGGTTGTATGGTGGGCCTGATGAGGAGCCACAGTGCTGTAATTTTACATTTGAGCTCTGAGTTCACTTGGATAAGTGCAAGCCTTACTGGCCTTTTAAGCAGAGTTGTATTGTATATCTGTAGTAGAGAGGGGAGGAGAAACTCAGTGAGCAGGAGTTGTCAGAAGGATCAGTTTGTGGGCAGCAATATTGACCTTTTGGACTCTGCAACCTCTCAGTTGCTGCTGAAGCATACCTGGTGCAGAAGATTGCATTCACATTTTCAATAAAAAAAGTATTTGTTTTTGTTTTTTTTATTTATTTACAGCTTTTCTTGATGTTTCAGAGGGAAAGTAAAATAATAACAGTCTTGAAGAAAAAGTTCTTTCCTCAAGTGAGGTGGATGTAGAAGATCTTTTTGGGAACTGGAATTCCATTTCTCGCCAAGGAGTTGCCAGTGCATCAAGGAGGGAGTTAGCATGTTTCTCACCCTGATTGCACTATTGTGCTTACACCCATAAATGGGATATAAAGAGCCTTTCCACATTCATGGTGGGAAGGGAGAAGAAGTTTAAAAATGCCTGTTCTTTGTATCTGTGCAGTCATTGAACTTCTGCTAAAATAATTAAAAGTGGCATTTGGGAAGCAGATTTCTATGTGATGGCATTTGAACATAGGCTGTTTACTTACTATGTTTAAGCCATTAGGAAATCAGCAGAAAGGTGACCTTCAGGTACCGAAGACAGACTTGAAAAAACGACTTTCACAAAAAATAAAATTAAAACTTCCCATTTTTCTCTCTTCCAAATAGGTGTATATAAATTGTCTTGAAGCCACTTTAATTGATGTAGCTGATATTTTGGCAAGGATTACTGCTTCAGAAGACGGTCTTTCTCTTCTTCTGTATGGAGAAAATGAAAAAAATGCCCAAGATAGGTAAGACTGTGTTAATGAGTGGCATTAGTGAGCACTTTTGTGAATTACATTATTCTTATGAGACTCGTTTTCTTTCATTTGTCTATAATGTGATACATTTTGTTTATGTTTGAAGTAAAATATCTGATAATAAAGTAAAATACTAAGTGTTTTAGAGAGTGTATTATGAAGGTATTTATGTGTAGAACCAGGTGAAATGACAACGTAAAGAAATACTTATAATAAGGGAGATTTCCATGTATTTTTCTAATTCATGTGAGAACTTTCCTTTCTCTGAATGTAATTCCATTAAATTCATGGTGCTACTGTTCAGACCAATGGCCTCTTTTTTCCATTTTTCTTTGGTTTTAGAATAATTATTAAAATAACCCAAATTTATTGAAAGAATAGATTTAATGTAGCATTCACTTTTCAATATAGCTAGTTAAGACAGATCTTGTATAAGAAGTGCACATGTGTAACATTGTGCCTCATTTAAGATCAGTGTGATCCTATGGATTGTATATTGTTGGCTGATGCTAAAACTTGAAATGGCAATAAAATTGAGATGAGCCTTTGAAAGTAGCTGAGCTTCAGGTTCTGAAAATGTTTGGACTCTATGTCTTCTAAGTGGAGAAGTCTCAGAATTCTGTTTTTAAGGGAGTGGTAGTAAGGTAGTATTTTGGAGAAAGCTCTGTCCTTGGCATTACAAATGTAGAATCCTTGAGAAGGACATCTTGGATAGGAAAAAGTAAGAACAAGAACAAATTTTATCTTGTAGTGATACACTTAACTCTGACTAAGCAGAAGCAAAAATGATTGTCTGGTTACTCTTCGGAACTGGACTCCTATAAAACAGAGTCTGTGTAGTTCATGGTCATGTGGGCTCGATGGAAGACAAAGGATGTACTTTTGCATTGCACAGACCTGTTAGCCAAAGTAAAATCACTTGCTGTACATTTCTTCTGACTGCTGTAGCAAGTTATAATATAGTTTACCTCTCCATAGTGGATCATAGTCTCTTTCTGTATTTTCTTTTCGCCTAGAAAAATATAAAGTAGTTTAGTCAGAGGATTTGCTTCAAGGCTTATTGATTACTACAAAACAACATTTTAAAGTGTCATTTTCTTTCTAGTCCTACAGCTGCTCATGTAATTATTCAGTTCACAAAGAAACTTCTTCATGATGACATTTCTCTTTTATCTGGATCTGAGCTTTTGCCAGTTGTTAAAGGAGCTTTCGTTTTTATGTGTCGTCAAATGTGCAGAACTTGTGAAGGCCTGCAGATGTTAATTCCTTATGGCTTGCATGAATCTATTGCAGAGGCCTGGAGAAAGGTAAATCTTGCTTTTGGATTGGGGAAACTAGAAAAAGTCTTACTGTAAGAGGTTCAGCTTTTGTAACAGTTGTTCTTTGCTTCAGGTTGAGTAAATTTAAGTAGTGAGATAGTGCTTGAAAATGTAAAAATTAAGTTCTACTTTTCAAATTTTCCTTCTGTATGTGAACCTAACAGAAGCTTAATTTGAGACTTCTGTGTCTTAAGACTAAAACAGGAACTCTAAAGATACATCAGTAGACCTGTCATTAGTTGTGCTTGATGTACTTGATGACACGATAACCACTGTCCACCAGAGATCTTGCTGTCACTCTTGGTTTGGGATATTTTGAAAGGAAAGACTCCTGAGGTGTGCTCTTACTAATTTTTGTTAAACTAGTTGGTTACCGTGAGAGTTATGGAGAAGAAAATGTAGATTCCAAATATTTGATTTAAATACTTAGATGCCATTGAATTACCCTCAAAAGAGACGATAATGCGAAATGCCAAGTAGGAGTTCTTGTCTTACCTGTGTACAGATATCTTAAGAAATGTAGACTGTCTTTCAACTT
This sequence comes from Cephalopterus ornatus, assembly GCA_013396775.1. NCBI lineage: Eukaryota > Metazoa > Chordata > Aves > Passeriformes > Cotingidae > Cephalopterus > Cephalopterus ornatus. The sequence continues at coordinate 36,374 of VZRE01003309.1, read as the reverse complement.
CAGTTTGATTGCTAGTCAGTGCTTTTTCTGCAGGCAAGAAAGAACTTGAATCAAAAAGTTCTGTATATTCTGCTTTCTGTTATCACAGAATCACAGAACAGGTAATACTGGAAGGGACCACAGTGGGTCATTTTGTCCACTTCCTGCTCAAGCAGGGTCATCCTAGAGCGTATGACACAGGTTTCTGTCCAGACAGTTCTTGGATAGTGAGGGAAATTCCACAACCTCTCTGGTTTCTGTTCCAGTGCATGGTCACCTGCACAGTAGAAAAGATCTTCCTCCTATTCAGGAGGAACTCCCTATATCTCAGTTTCTGCCCATTGCCTCTTGTCCTATGGCTTGGCATAACTGAGAAGAACCTGGTTCCATCATCTTGGCACCCTCCCTTCAGATATTAGTGTACAGATATTAGTGTACAGCCTCTTCTTGAGGCTGAACAGGCCCAACTCCCTCAGCCTTTCCTCATAAGAGAGATGCTTCAGTCCGCTTATAATCTTCAGTTCAGTTATGAATTTGCTGAACAAGGTATATGGATCTCCGCCTTATTCATTACACTTTTCTATTTTCGTTGTTGTGATAGTCATGTGCAGTGTGAAAATTGTTATGTATTACAAAAGTTTACTTCAGATGAAGAAATGATAGTAGTTCTTTCAAATGCAGTTTTCAGAAAGTTCACAGTGAAGCAAATGTTGGAATCATTAAAATAACATTGGCACCATTTAGGTAAAAGCAGCAAACAAATCTTCAGCTTTGGCATCCAGCTAAACTGAAAGCATATTTAAACTACAGGTATTAGGACTCTTAGTGGAAAATAACTGTGTTGTTCACTTCATACTGAAAAATGGAACCATGTCCTTTTTTTTTCCTCTGGTGACTGTAAAGTATTTTCTTAGAGAAGGATCAGACCAAGCTAGAACAAAGAATTGGCTAAAAGGCTAAGTTGTTTTTTTTCTGGAGGCAAGGAAGTGGAAGGGAAAATTAAATCAAGGTAAAGAGAACGGAACAGCTATTTTTCCTCTTAAATGCTGTATACTTTTATTATGATTAGACATTTAAAAAATAGAATCACAGTGTAAACTGAGGTAGCAAATATCAGGAAGATAGAACATAAATAGAAGAGACTTAAATCACCAGCTTGTGGGTATTTCTCACTGCTTCAAATATGAATTGTCACAACAGCATACATTTTTATTGCAAATAAATATTTTATTAATTAGAATCATAATTTTATCACAGCAAACAATGTTTTTCATCAAAGAATGTTGGTTCTGAAACTTACATTCTTCCTTGCATTGAAAAATGGAGGTTTTTTCTTGAATTAAGGAGTTTAGTTCACTTGAATCATGCTGTAATTTACATAACTCATCAATCTGTCCATCTTTTTATGCTTTCCTATTATGTAACTAGTCAGTCTTACTTGAATTAACGTGTTGCTCTATTTAATGTTTATCGCAGGCAGACTGTTAAAAGCTTTTGATGGGCATTTCCAGTTATTTGCTGTAAAACACATTTACACATGTACAAAAGACTTCTTTGCACATTAAAATCCTTTATTATGATACAGAACATTATTTAGAGGAATTGTCTTGGCACATACAAGATAAGTAGACTGACTGTATTGAATTCAAAAAAAGAAACATCTAACTGGCAAAATGCCATTTCTTCCCATCACTTTGGTGGTCAAATTGAGTCTGAAGTATGATCAACATAGTCAGGACTTCAGGAATCAACAAGATAGTACAGGATAGTTCCATTTTCAACTCTATCATGTTACTACTTTATAAGTTATTTTCTGACATTGTTCAATTTAAAAACATCTGCACTTTATAAAAGATTCTACCATTTATAGTGTAGCAAAAACGGTGCACTTTGATGGACTCTTTCCAAGCAGTAGTGTCAATTTTTAAATGGCCAGACTGGTAATTTGTTTTCTTTTCTTTTACACGTCTCTTGAAGTTTTAAGACTGACAGAAAAAAATTTTTTTCTTGGCAGATTCTGATGAAATTTTGGGACAGAATTTATGCTGATGATAATAAAAGGGGAACAAAAGATCCAGTACAACTGACTAATTTAATAGAGAAATCTTTTGTGGATTTATTACATCAAGTTTATAAGAGAGTAAATTAATGACTGCTAACTTTCATTTGAATTGTGCAATTTGCTTTTTATCCCTAGAAATATAAACCAACTTAAATAATTAATTTTAAATATACAATGTCTTTCGCATGAGTTATTTTCAAATATAATTTAAACTATGAACTCCATCAAGTATAAAAACATGTATATATATTTGTCTGTAGCTCTATCTCCATACCAATATAGATAAATTTATATAATTTATAAATAAATAAAAAGTGGCAGAATTAATAAATTTGATGTTGCACTGTTGACTCCAGAGGGGCTTATTTCCGTTACCTGTGACAGAAATGGAGTAAAGAGTTGTGTTACGATTTTTTTTCTTCTTTTTTTTCTTTTAAATGCCAGTTTTTGCTTTGGGAATCTACAGGTGGGAAGTAAAGAGGTTTTATTTAAGAAATCTAATAAAAATTTTAAAAATGTACTAACTTTAGTTTATACCCAAGAAAGAAGGAAAATATAAGCTTGTCTGGAATAAAAAATGTAGTGGAATAGTGTTTCCTGTGCCAAAGACTAAACTAAAACTTGATCTCTGTTATTTTTTTTCTTTAATATATAACAAGAGAATTAGCAAGATCTGGAGTTTAAAAATAGTGTAAAGAAACAGTAAGGAGCTACTTATTTATTTTTTATTTTACAGACAAGTTTGCTTTCAGAAAGAGTATCTACTCCTGTAACTGGTGCAGACTCAACTTCAATAAGTCTGGAGTCAAAAAACATGTAAGTTTATGCTTAATTTATGCACATGTACAAGTGTGAGCACACACTCCTTTAACCACAATTGAGACATTTTGTAACCCCATGTCTTTGTTTTAGTTTGATCCCAGATGGCAACTAAATACCATGCAACTGCTCACATCCCCGTGGGATGGGGAGGAGAATCAGGGGCAAAAAAAAGGCAAATTAAAATTCATGGGTTGAGTGGTATGAACAGTAATAATTGAAACAAAGTAAAATGTAGTAATACTAATAGTAGTAATACTACTAATGATAATAATAACAATAATAGTAATGGAAAGGAGAGAGATAAATAACATACAAGAGAAACGAGTGACACATAACACAGTTGCTCACCATTCTCCGACTGATACTCAGCTCATCGCTGAACAGTTATCGTCCCCTCCTAGCCAAGTCCCCCCGGTTTATATACTTAGCATGATGTTCTGTGGTATGGAGTGTCCCTTTGGCTAGTTCAGCTCAGCTGTCTTGTACTCTCTCATGGCTTCTTGTGCACCTGCTCACCTGCAGAGCGTGGAAAACTGGAAAGTCCTTGACTTGGATAAGACTACTTGGCAACAACTAAAAACATCAGTGTGTTACCAACATCATTCTCATTCTAAATCTAGCACTGTACCAGCCACTAAGAAGGAAATGCACTCTTTCGCAGCCAAAATCAGAACTTTCTTTTTGCAAAAATTATAGTGGTAGGTAGAGGGAATAAAAACATCCCAGCGTAGGTCTCAGTAGAGTTACAAAATTGTTCCTGACCTTTGAGGAATTTCTTAGCTTAGGGAGTGGTATAAAATTGACTTATAGTTGATTCTCTTTGACTACCGAATTTAGTTTGAGGAAAATGTGAATTGGAAAGCACAGAACACAACAGCTGTCAGTTTATGTTAGGGCTTTGATGTGGTGCTAATTTAAAATGCTGTTCTGCTGAATCATATTTACACCTTCGAAGTAGTATGTAGCAAGATTGGCCAGTGTTGGTGTTAGTGCAGAAACTAGTTAGTTAAGTAGATTCTTATTTATACTTCACCATAGATTTAATGTATAATTTGTAAAGACACCTCAGCAATTATTACTGTAGTCTGCAGTGGTGGCATGTGGACTGGTTATAGCAATTCAAATCTAGTAGCAAAAAGAGATCTAGGAATGCAGAGCTCTGACTCTACCATTGACATAAGCAACAGTGTCTTCCCAGCATCTAAATTTTTCATTTAGCTATGGAACAAGATATGCTGATAATTTTCTGGGTGAAATCTTTGCTTCTGAACATGACATGCAGGAATTCTGCAGAAGTGATTAAATTTTGGGGTGATGGGTCACTGCTGTTGGAGAAGCTGCATGCTGCTTGCTGATGATGTGACTCAAAAATGGGAAATGAGAGTCTAGTAAGCAAATGCTTTTAGAAAAGCAGGATCACAAGAGTCTAGTGATACCTGCATGAGTGGTACCTAGTCGTAAGTGATGTAAATGATTCACTTTTCTTTGCAGGGCAGAAGGTATCATCATACTTTATTCTTGCAGTTGCTATTTTTCCTGCCATGTCTGTAGAAAATATTTGCCATTTACTGCTCTTAATACATGAAGCTATTGTGTAAATATAACACCTTTCTTCATAATTCTGTACTAATCTCTAGCAGGAGCCTTTAGTTCCTCAGTTGTGAGTCTCTCATAGTGTTTTTACATTGTTGAGAAATTCTGTGCCTGCTTTGCCAACTCATAACTCCACATTAATACCTTAAGACTGTATAGAGCCAGATAGTAAGTCATACATATGTTTAAGGATGGCATAGGTCTTTTGGATTCCCCATTACATCATCTTTCTGTTCTGTGTTCCTACTTAATCTTAGTTTTGCCAGGATGAGTTTGAATGTTTGCACAAAATACATTCTCATATATGTTATCTTTTTTTACAAATGCTTTTTTTAAACTAACATAAACTTATAAAATAAGCATAGAGTTCAGTGAGTGAAGTACTGTTGTTTTTCAAAGTTAGAAATAGTATGTTTTCTTTTTTTTCCCCATGCTTTTTTACATATAATTTTTAATTACTGTTTTGTTACTCTTGCAGTTTGTTATGGGAAGAGACTTTGTTAGATGCCTTGCTAAATTTTGCAACCACACCCAAAGGATTATTTCTGCTTCATAGTACAGGTGCCATGAATGACTGTGTGAACTTTATGTTCAGCAGTTTATCAAAAAAACTCCAGGTAAGCATTACAGAGTGTGTATGGTTTTTCTTTAGTTTTTAATGACTACAATGAAAGAAAGAAGAAAGAAACTAAATCCAGAAACCATGCTATCACTTACTTTTTTGCAAAAATGAATGTAAAATGTAGCTTATAATCTTTGATATTGGTGACACTCTGAATCTAAGTTTGTTGGATGTTACTCATCTTCACAATTCCAGGCATATATTTAGTTTCTCAGACTTTTTACTGTAAAGTTTGAAATGCTAGAAAAGATATTTTTTCTTTTTTTTTTTCTTCTAAGTGCAAATTTTTCTAGACCAAGCTGATAGGTGATGCTGAAATCTAGATATGCTAGACAGTACTTGAAATATAACAAAAAAATCAGATAATATGCATTTTTAGGGCAAAAAAGTAATGTCACAAGCATCCTAGTGAATGTGTGCAAAACCCATTATAATGCTAATGATTTTATTTGCTGAGGTTACATGTCTCAACCATTTTGTGTTAAGTCTTTGTGTTTAAATTTTTAAAAGATACTTGATAAAGATGTTTGGTTTGGAATATGACCCTGGTAAGTGTGCAGAAGATAATATCTATGAGCTGTTCAAGTCTAATCATGAAGTGGATTAAATTCTGTAAACAGGTGTAGGAAAGATCAATATGTAAGAGATCATTTGAGAGTTTCATGTCTTCTGAGTAACTAACACTGTGCTTCTGTATTTGTTATCAATAGACAAATGAATATGAAGAGTTTGGTATTCGGGTGATTGTTACGCAAATGGCAACAACACCAATGGGTGCAGTAGCTCTACAGAGTTCAGGTAAATTGAGAAGTGATGTTATAATGAATAACTACATTCTGTAGTCTCGTGTATTAGAAAAGTGAGAAAGATATTAAAAAAGGTAAACTGAGTGGAATAATTACGCAGTATTAACAAAGACTGCTTAAATGTCTGGTAATTTCGTCTTAATGGAAATTTATTCTCTCCAACTTTCAAGTAACTCATTAATCTTGATGACACATTTTGGGGTTTGTTTTACTTTTTCTTCTGAAATGATGTAAAGTCTTAACTTCATTGGTTTGGATTTCCAGAAATTTCCTGTATGCGTGTGAAGACATTTATACTGCTTAAAAATAAGTTAGGAACAATTTGCAAGTGCTTCTTATTGATCAGCAGATCAGAATTAATAACTGTTGATGTCTGTAATTTGTGTGTACATTTCAATGGTTACTGACTGCTCAGAGAGTGAGGAACTGCAAAGGCCTTGAATCTTCTCTCCAGGTATCTAGAAGTGGCTGGTGTGATGACTTGACTGAAAGACTTGTCAGAAAGGCAGGCAAATTCTGCCAAGTCAAGGAAACTGACTGTTAGTTGCTTATTATTTATGCCTCTGGGATTTTTCGGAAAGCAGGGAGCAGATCTACTTGAGGAGTTACCCATCTGTCCTGTTTAAGGTTCTCAGCCAAATTGCTTCTTACGGGCCTTGGCGTCAAAGACAAATGATAGACCAAACAGCATTGTTTTTCAACCCTGAGAGGTTGTGTAATGTATGTAAAGTTTCTGTGAAGCCTATAACTTACCTTTGGAGATTTCAGAGTTAGATGGCTATCTTCCCTCTTCTCTTTAAATATTTAACATTTTAAATTCAGCTAGTAATGCTTCTCGTAAATTATTTTTTTTAGCCCTTAACTTTTCTTTTTGGTATGTTTTAATTTATTAATGGGTTATAGTAAATCTGTATGTTTAGAACCATAGAGACAATACTAGCTAGGCCTTGATCTGTTGCAGTTAACTTGTTAAAGAAGGTCAGCAGCTCATTTATATGGAAGATACATAGATATCATCCTAATCAAATGTAATAGCCTTTGGAAACTGTTGCTGTAGATTTTAGATTGAGTATAAGCAGACCGCTGTAAAAAAGTAGTTTTGACTAAAGTAACCCCCAGGCAGTCTGTCTTACGAAATTTTAATCTGCAGTGTAGAGAATTTTGAGAATCTGAGTTAGAAGGGTAGTGTAAAATGTTTTTAATATGAAACTCAGAATAAAAATTTTCTTTAGGCTTTATAAAGGCACTTGTAACTGAATTATGGTCTCTTTTGGAGTGTGGAAAAGATGATTTGAGGATAACCCAACCCAAATCTACTCCAGTTGACCCTATTGACCAAAGCTGTCAGAAGGTGAGAAATTATTTTATCTTATTATTTAATCTTATTTAATCATAGTAAAAACCCCCTAGTGCTGTGTTTCAGATAGAATGATACCTATCTTTCTTTAAATTTTTATTGCATCTAACCCTACTTCTTTGCACATGTGTCAAAGCCAGTGTAATACACTAATCAAATTATGAATGATTGAAAGGATACTTGTGTTGCTTGGCAGGTCACAATGCCAAGGATTTACTGTAAATTAATGAATACCAATCATGACAAAACTGAAAGGCCTAAGTATTGGCCATCAGCTCCTGTCTCTGATTACTGTAGTAAGATCAGGAAGAGTGATGTGTTTTAGAGTATTCTGTGTGATTTTAGAATTATGTGATGAAATGCTGTAGTTTTCAAAATTGCTGTACAGTGTCATAGATAATACACATGTCACATATAATACGTATTTCACAGACACTACTGCCCTTCTAGATTATACAGATGCGTGCCAGGGTATGCAGTCTTATTTTGGGCAGCTCTGTTTATGTCAAGTTCAGCCTGTAAAAGATAAGAACAATCTAAATGGGAAATAATTGCTAACATATACTTAGTTATACTTAACTGATTAATATTCTCTTTTGTCTGTCCTTTTTTCTTTCTCTAGCCTTTTTTGTCTCTGATAAACTTGCTTACTTACCCTGCAGTTTTTGAGCTCCTGAGTAAACGAAATATACCAAATAAACCAGTATATTCATTCCGTGAAGTACCCTCAGATGTTATTGTAAGTATTTTGAAAGAAATATGAATTCTTCTGTGAAGACATATTTCCTAAGAAAATGTTATTTTTTTTATAATAGAATAAGTTGTTTTCTCTTCCTATTGAGAGATTTTGAATTTTTCTGCATTTTGTATTATATACAGCATGAGGGCAGTATATGCACATATCACTTCATGTTAAGTTAAATTTTCATTCTGAAATCCTAAAGATAATATAAAATTTGATGCCTAATTTAAAGGTCAGCTTTCCTGGCTTGTGCTAGAAGTGTGTTTTTCCGTGGAAAAAAACCTGACATACATAAATCCCTCTGTATGTGCATGCAGTTACATGCTGGAAAATGTATATACTTGTATTTCATACAATATTGCTCTATCATACTATCTGTGGATTTAAACAGAATTTAAAAAAACAGCAAAACCAAACTACAAAATCCCCATACATTCAGCTTTTTTTAAGAATACATGATTCACACAAAGAAAAATATCAGTAATTGGGAAGTTAGAGCTAGGCATATTTCAGAAAAATAGTTTCACCGTTTCTGTATGTAGCATTATTTTGTATTTGATCATCCAACTGCAGTCCATTAGGGGTTTTTTTTCTCATATACAAAGCAGAGACCAGTTTAATTTGTGACCTTGAGTGGCAATTAAAATCAGATTTTTTTTTAATGAGCTAGCACTTTAAATTGCTGTTACGCTGAAGTGTCTGTTTAGCACAAGCTCTGGATTGGTGGTAGCTTAGGTTGTTTAGACAGAGTATATCATAATAGTGTATGTTATGTTTGGAAGGGATTTTTGAGTTCTTCTTTGTAATGTTTTGATGATTTCAGGAAGAAATGGGGTGATAAATTTCATTTTTCCAATCCGCTTCACCTTGGTATGTCCACTAGTAGATAGTTCTGTTCAGTCATGAAGTTTTTTAAGCTACTTGGAGCAAGGCAGACAGATGCATGTTGAAGGTGATAAATATTTGAGAGCTTTCAAGTTGTGGTAGATCTTAAGTAACGGTTTTTGTAACTTTTGAAAGCCAGTGTTGTTTTCACTTCTGAGGCACTTCAGTATTTTTATGGAAGTCTCTAGGTTTCCAGACGTACCAATACCAATACAATTGCTCAGAGTTCCCTGAGCAGTTACAGATGTTTTTTGGTGGGGTTTGTCTCACTTAACTACTGTGCAGCAGTTGGTTTTGTAAACCTAAGATAGACTTCCAACATTATGTAGTTAACAAAAAGTAAATTGTCAGATCATCTAATGTTACTTGAACATATAATGGCTAAGTAGACTAAGTACTCAGAAAACTTCTGCAGTTGAGCAGAAATTGAGGTTTGTTAGAATCATGTTTTTGGGCAGTGATTGCAGAAAGTGAAAGATAAAAGATTTTGACCAGATATAACTATGGTTAGAAAGCAAAGTAAAAGCAATTTCTATGCCACTAGAAGATTTGGTTGGAAGACCTAATTACTTTGTGTGCTTCATTTTTTTCCTCTGTTTTTGAATCATGTCACATTGCCACAGAATCTGACTTGTTTATGCTGAACTCTGTGTGATAATATGCAGAACCTAATCATCTTAGTATGCCCTTTATTTCTTAAACACATTTAAACATTTATTCCTCCATTTTGTTTTTATCTGACTAGTTGCCTCATTAACTGAACAGATTATTAGTTGTGCTTTTACTACTTACTACTTTTACAGCTGTTGACTAACCAGGTTTTTATTTTGTGCCCTTAGGAAAATTTTTCCTAATACATTCAAGATCTCTCTTTGCTGTGTTTGGCATGTAAAGATATTTTAGAAAATGGAGCACATAAATCAGGGTCCTTCTGCCTGACTCCAGTCGTACTTTGAGGGTATCTACTGTACATGTATTCAAGGGAAGTGCAGATCTATCCGCACATTTTTCTGGTGGGAGAGTGTGTTAGACCTCATTCGTTATCTTCCTTCCTAAAATCTCAAACCAGAGTTTGGTCTCCTTTCTTAATTGTTGTCTCACTGTGCCTGCTCTTTCCACTCTTTTGCATGCTCCAAGCTTTGATGTATAAATGAGAGAAGGACGTTGTTGCTAGAAAAATATCCCTTAGCATTTAAGTCTTTGTATGTGCAAATATCTAAAAAAGTCTTAAACCCCAAGCAAATCAATTGCTTACATTACCAATTTTGTGAACAGCCTTGGGGTCCAAGTTGAATTGTTTTAGTGTGAATTACATATGTGGAAAAATCTGTCTCCCTCACCGCCCCAAAAAATCTAATAGGAAAAATAAGCTTTCATCATATTTTAAATAAGAATGCATTTTATGAAGCCAGTTTACTCAGACAAGTTCTAGACCTGCTTTTCTACTATTTTCAATTTTATTGATTTCATGGAAGTATGGATCTTAACTTTTCTCTCATATTATATTGAAATAACTCATTGATCTAACTAGTTGAATAATAACTCTCCCTGCTGTCTCTGAAACGGTACTTAAATACAGAGGAAATAAAAGTTTTGATTCAATCCAGATTAAATAAAGCTCATAAGGGCCGTATCATTTGTGTCTTCTGAGCATAGCACAGCAATCTGTCTCTGAGGTAACATCAGCGGATGTTTTTTGCTTTTCTTAGTCTTTTAATGAAATTATTTCTTAGAAGCAGTTTGGATATACAGTGAACCAGAGGTGAAGATAATCAGGTTGGATTTACGGAAGAAATGGGAAGCAGCCACAGGTCTATTACATGAGATGCTCTAGGATAAGGGGTGTAAGCCTCAACATTTGAGCCAAGCCTTGCTACACTGAGAATAAATGGCTGTGTCTTGCAGCATGTAGTACTAACTAGTGTTAGAAAGGGTATTTTATTAAAGCATATACTGTTCTTTTCATTGAAATAGACATGTACACGTTTCAAACATACAAAACTCAGTTTAGCATTTTTGTTGTGGTTTAATACTAAAGAACTAGGATAGTTAATATGCAAAGATGTTTTTGTATTCTTAGTGAATTAAATTTTTTAACAGATTTCTTTTTTTCGTAACTTTCTGCATGGTTTGCTTTTGTGATTGACTTCTGAGTGGAAAGCACCTCTTGTTACAGAAATAATTTCAATGGGTATTTCAGTAATGGTTTTCATTTAGCAGTAAACATCCCTATGAAACTATTATGTGCATAAAATATATAATTATACATGTTTTTTTTCCCTTTCTCTTCCTTTGGCAGGATATCATTGACAGGCTTATAATTTTAAATTCAGAAGCTAAAATTCATTCCTTATTCAGTTATGAACAATCCCATATATTTGGTCTGAGGTAAGTTGCTTGGCTTTTTTTATTCTCTGGTCACATTAACTAAATAGGATATAACATGCTTGGATGTGTTACTTCTGACAAGATAATATTGTTTGGGTTTTATTATGTATGAAGGTGAAATTCCCCTCTTTTTTAGCATAAGATTAAATGAAAAATGACCTGCAAAATGAGAACAGTGATGAATCCAATCTTATTACCTGTAAATGGTTATATTGTAATACGAGAAGCAGTGATAGAAATTCCATGCTATTTTGCCTACTTGATAATAAAAAATGTGTTGTACATCCACTGTAGTGTATAAAACCAAAAATCATACCAAAATACTAAAATAAACAAATTACTGTGTTTATAGAAGAGTTTGGTTTATGTAGTCTCCTTGTACTTAAAATTATTTTTTTAAGTCTTGGTTTAATTATCACCAATTTCATCAAAACTTATTTTGAGGAGAATACCATTTGATCCCAAATATTTCTAGAACATGAAGATACACTTAAAGTATGCTCACACTGTCATGCTTATGTTTTGTAATATTAAGTGCCTTATAATATTTTAACATTGAAGTTAGTTTATGCATTTTTATTCTGTTTTCCAAAGATGAATATATAAATCCTTGAATTCGCCTTTTTTTTTAGGAACATGTTTTGTGCAGCTGAAATAAAAGATCATATTGGAGTGTACTTCATAGTTTGGAAAACTTAGATAACCTTGCTTGAGCAGTTGATTAAGTCCTGCAACATTAGCTTTCTGCAGCTGTATTTGTGTTTTGATATCACAGTAAAATTATTTCATACTATGTATGAATAACCATAAGATACGGTATAATTTGCTGATAAGGATGAGCATGGAGGAGATGAACAATGGCAGGGTTTGGAGTTGGGAGATAAATAATTTTGCCATATGAATCAGAAGTGATAAATGCTGCTTTGGAGGAAATCATTAGTTTATAAAGGAGTGAGAAGTCCTAAGATGAAATTTGAAAAATAAAGTACTGTTTTTCATTTAGGATTAGACTGACTCCGTAAAAAGCTTGACAGAACTTCCATTGATTTAATTAGGATTAAGAGAAAGTGAGATGGTTTTCAGTTTGAAATAACGGGTGGTTGAGCAGCACCAAACCTGGCAGAGTTCAAGAGGCGTTTGGACATTGCTCTCAGGTGCATGGTGTGATTATTGGGGTTATCCTGTGCCTTGCTAGGAATTGGACTCAGTGATTCTTGTGAGCCCCTTCCAACTCAGGATTTACAGTATTAAGACTTGCAAGATACACAGTTCATTTTACAGTTCCATGATCTTTCGTGTGAGCTGTAAAACAAACCTTGCCTTGGTTTGCTGCTTGACCAACTTCCATCAAGAATACCAAGTTCAGCAGCAGTTAGATCAAATAATATCAGATGCTTAATGATCTGAAAATTTAGAAATTAGAAAGAACAAAAGATCTGTGTTTCTCTTTGCTGCTATGTAGAAATGAAATATATAGGTGTTTTTGATAACTGCAGCATTGAAAAACAGATTTTGTGAAATATTTGTCTAGAAACATTTCTTCTAGACTTATTACCAATAGTACAGCCAAAGCCACATTCCTTTAATTGTTCACACATCTACACAGCCATATACTTTCTGTTTGTAAATGTGCCTCACCTAGAGCTGAGTGCTGAACTTCATATCTGTTTAACTTACAGGGTATATTCCAAAGGTCCGGCTTTTCTTGTTCAAAAAAGTTAAAAATTTACTTTCTTAAATGTTAAACAACTTTTGCAATTCAAAACTACCTTTTTCTTCATGTGTATACTGAGCTTTAGTGACTTAAAATTATTTTATTAGTTCTTTAATTACATATAAAACTTCAAATATATAAATATTTCCGCTGTCTGTTTAATCCAGAATGCACAGGTGTATCTGTTTATGCTTGTAGTGTTAATGCTGTATTTTCAAAGGGAAAACATAGGGAAGCTAGATATGGTTTGCAGAGCCAGCATCTCTCTCAGTGCATTCATACAGACTAGGGCCTGTGTGATAAAGCATCAAGGTAAAATACTCAGTTCCACAGCAAGCTTTAGCTTAGTTCAAATCTATGTTGTTTTTTTCTTTTTTTTTAAAGTTCTTGGCCTAGGATGGTTCTTTAGTAGTTTCACAGATGTAGATTCCTTTAGTTACAACTGTTGTGTGTTTCTGGGATGAGATTTATTCATTTGAAAGTAGTTTTAAGCTAATTTGTAAAAAAAAAAGGCAAAAAAAAATATTAATTACAGGTAAACTTCAGGCAAGAAGTTAGAGGTAAGAATAGAAAAGTACAAGTATGAAGACAGTTCCTAATTTGTATGTAGAAAGATTTTCAAACTGTCAGTTCACCTTTCAACTTCAAAGCAGATTTACAGTATGTAGGAGTCTCCCAGTCGGCCTGTACAGATTGATAAAAGAACACTGAAAGCTGTCTCAACCACTCTTTTGTACAGGCTGAAAATCTGGATGCACAGGCACTAATGCAAAAATTCTCAGTGCTTTCTCTGTTTTAGAAGATTCTGAACTTAAATGGCCATCAGAGCAGAAATCCTAGAGAAAGGAACGTGACAGCAGTAATGAAAGTAAATTTTTAACATACTAAACACAGAGAATTTTCTTAATTTAATAGTCCGATTTGTTTCTTTGATACAAGTGTTCCTATCAATCTGATCTTAGAAGGTATTGCATATAAGAAATAACAATGTTCTTAAAATGTGACGCTAGAAGTCTTAACCACCTCCCTTTCAAGACCAAGTTCGTTGAATTTCTGTAACATCTATTAACAAAGGAATTAAGAAAACAGCAGTAAAATACTTTTTCTTTCAGATTTATGGTTTTATATGTTATCAAGGCAACTAGTATTGCAGTACAGTGAATACATCCATGAGTTTTGAGTTTTAACAGCCTGCCAAGAAAGTATATGCATAATATATATATTTTCAAAGCTTCTGCCTAAAACCTTATTCAGGCATTTGCATACTGCTGTTCTTTCTATTCAGAAAATGAGTTTTCTGTGAATGTTGGTGACACCATGTTGTTGGCAGAATTGAAGTGTGGCAGAATAACAGATTTGTACCTTTGATAATCAACCTTCTGTCTCTAAAAAATATCAGTACTCCAAAATAAATTCAAAGATAATCTTTCAGTGTTGGCTTGAATACAAAGCAGAAGGAGAAACAGCGTTACTGGGAATATGCATAGACTGTGGGCAGTGGGAGGGGATCAGAGTGGGCAGCTTTGCAAAAATTTACTTTATTTAACAGTGCTTTTTTAACATATACTGTTCCTGGAAATTGTTTTTTTCCTTTTTTTTTTTTTTCATGCATATAGGATAATATGACAGTAATAGGCATCAGAATACTTTAAAGAGGAAAAGTAGACCCTTTCTTTCTTTGGCTATCTTGTATGCATACATATGCCACTATTGAATTTATGTTTTTCTTTTTTTCCCCCCAGTAGCTTATTTTGGCCATAAATCAGTAAAACTCCTAAATATTGTGCGATCAAAAGATCTTTTGTATGTACGTTCTGAATTGGAAGAATCTTTGTTAGCCACACACTTGTTCACCGAGTGCTAGTGGGTGTCAAGCAGCAAGGATAGCACTCTGTTCAAGAATTTGGCTTTCTGCAGGGAGATACTTGGAAGACTCTGAGGGTAAATCCTGTTCTTTCAGATACGCAAATTGCGACTGTTTTCTTTGTCATACAAAATACCATGGTGAATATATTTCTTATTTATAATGCTAGTTTTCTTTATTACCGAATGGGTTCAGAAGATGATAAAAATGCATTTTGTCTATTTCTGTTGCCCTACAAAACTACTAGATAAAGATTTAGGAAAGAAAGTTTAAATAGCTTATATTACACTGACATATAAATCAGTCTCTTGAAATTTGCCTCAAAGCAGTATGTCTTAGTGAAAATTTCATCTAGTGACTCCAATGAAATCCAGATGAATGAATTAAATCCTGAAGGAGCTGGGAAATGAAAAAGAATGTGATAGGCCAAAGATAACTTTGTGGGTTTAGGAAATACAGATAATGCCCCTGTGTTCTTTTCCTTTCTTTTTTTCAACTGCATTTTAAACACCCCGCCTTATATATGATTGAATTTTAATAATGAGATATCTTCAGCATATGAAATAGTTTGTTCCCGTAATTGTACTTGCATTATATGTATTGTTAATTAAGAGGAGGTGTGATTTTAATGATTGCAACACAGTGGGAGAGCATTAATTATCCTGTTTTCTAAAGGTAGAAGACACGAATTCTGATCATTCTTTTTCTTAAGGGCAACATGCTGTTTAGATTTAGTCTCTCTTTCCCTTTCTCTATTAAAAAGCATTTTGAGTAGCAGAATCTAAAGGTAAAAGAGGACAGAGTCTGTATTACTGTGATTATTAGTGATGGGGGTTTGCATCAGGATTATGTGGGCATGCTTCCACATAATCTGTGATCATGTAGTTATACAGTTAATTCAGTTTTTTGTTAGTTTATATGTTAATAGTAGTTTTTTAGGGTTATTAATTTAAAACAATTTATTATTAATAAAATAGAAACATTCAGATTCTGTGAGCAGATTATGTCACTTATTTTTCTTTACTTCATGGAGGGAAATCAAAACACTTTTCTTTGGAGTCCTCTAGGCTGTAAGTGATGCTCACGAAAAGCATTTTTGTTTAGCTAGGGAAACTTTTACTACCATTGGCAGTCACTTTACATGTGATTTCTAGGTACTTCGGGTAGCAAAAGTGGTGTAGATGCTCTTTTGAAAATGTTTTCTTGTGGAAAACATGATAAGGAATACATCAGTCCCTGAGCTTTCTTACTGGGAGAAACTTGACTGCCAGACATCGGAGGTGTAACTTACATATCCAGAAGATCTCATATTTTTTTCAAAACTCTTCTTTGCCTTCAGTGGAACAATTACAGGTCTTGGTCCTGAAGCAAGACCAAGTGTAGAGATACCTTCTCTCTGCTCATTACTGATGCCTTTTGTTCAGTCTGCAAAGGCAGTGTGCAAAGGCCCTTTGTATTCCAATGCTGACTAGGTCGCTTTTACCTTCTGTGGGGTTTTTTTTTGATAGCCCTTTGCCTTTCTCTGCTTGTTTGGCACTTGATAGTAGTTGCCACTCGCTGTTTGGATCCACGTTTTCGTTGAAGCTCAGGCTGTTACTCAAAGCATAATAGAGAATAAATCAGTTGGTAATGTAGGCTCTGTTGTTAAACATTTTGAGGCTGTCTCCCTTGCTGACAATACTGGAATTGTTTCATGAAAGTTTTGTTTTGGCTTTCACTGTTGGTATATGTACTTGTTTAGAAGAGAGAGATCCTACTGCTGCAAAGAAGTTCCAGTCCTTGTTTTATTCCGTGTAAGTTTTTAATCTTTATTCCTGCAAGAGAAAAAAAAATCTTACCTTGTCCCCCAGCTGGAGGAGAGCTCTCTACATATGTCATGCTGTATATTTTGCACTGGCCTTAATCAGACATGCCTATTTCTAACAGAAGGCAGTAACTGCAAGCCAAAAGTAAACCTTTCACTAAGGACCAGTTTTATCCTCCATTTCAGAATCACATCACTGGAACACCTTATAGACAGCATAGACATAAGAATTTCATGTTTAGTTAGCCATTGCATGCTTCATGAACAAATACATTACAGAGATTGTAGTATAGTTTACTTTGAATGTTCTAGTTCCTTTTTTCCCTATGGTAGATGGACTGCTGATTATAGCATGAAATTTTATCTTCTTTTGCTGGGCTGTGTACTGGCTGGGAATGAGTTAATTTTTTTAATAGCGGTCTACATGGGTTCTGTGTTTTGAATTTGTGACTGTGTGGTGGTTTGACTCTGGTCGGATTTCAAATACCCATCAAAGTCACTCTCTCACTCCCCTCTACAGCTGGACGGAGAAGAGAGAAAAAACAGCTAAGAATTCATGAGTAGAGATAAGAGCTGGGAGAAGTCACTTACTAATTGTCAAAACAGACTCAACGTGGGGTAAAGCTTAAATTGATTACTAACGAGATAAGAACTAAACAGTGAGAAATAAAACAGTCTTAAAACACCTTCACCCTTCCCCTGACCTTCCTTTCATGTTCTCTCTCCTCTCCCCTCAGCAGTGCAGGGGAACAGGAAAGGGGGGTTGTGGTCAGTTCTTGTTTCCCATGGGGTGCAGTCGAGTCTCTGCACCCCTCTGGTTCTCCATGGGCTGCAAGGGGACAACTTGCTTCACCATGGTCTTCACCACGAGCTGCAGGGGGACCACATCTCTGAGTCCTTTCCCTGCTTCCGTGGGGTCCCTCCCATGGGAGACAGTCTTTGATGGACCTCTCCAACGTGAGTCTATCCCTTGGGCAGCAGTTCTTCCCAGTATGCTGTCCCGTGGGTCACTCCTCCATGGGCTGCAGGGGGACAGCCTGTTCCACCATGGTCTTCACCATGGGCTACAGGGGGGCCACAGCTCTGAGTCCTTCCCCTGTTCCCGTGGGGTCCCTCACAGGACCACAAGTCCTACCTGGGACAAACTTGCATGGGTTTCTCTCTCCGTGGGCCACAGGTCTCCTACAGGACTCTGCTCCATCTTTGGGCCTCCCACAGAGTCACAGCCTCCTTCATACATCCACATGTTCCAGCATGGGCTCCTCCATGGCTGCAGGGGCCTCTGCTCTAAGTCCTTCCCCTGCTCCTGGGAAAGGGGGAAACCTCCTGCCCCTCCTGCTGCACTGACCTCGGTGCCTACATTGTTGTTCCCATGTTCTCCTCTGCTCTTCCCAGGCTGGAATTTTTTCTGCCCAACAATCTCCTGTGTTCTTAAATATGTTATCACAGAAGCATTACAGTGATAATTGGCTCAGCCTTGGCCAGCAGCAGGAAATCCCTCCTGGAGCTGGCTATCATTGGCTCTTCATAGGACAGGGGAAGCTTTGAGCAGCTTCTAACAGAAGCTACCCCTATAGCCCCCCCTGCTGCCAAAATCCAACGAAATAAACCCACGACAAACTAAAACAGTATTGATACCACACTGGCATTTCCACTGACACTGTGCAAGCAACTGCTCAGGAACAGGGCTTTCTTTTTTTCTCCCACTCCCCAGCAAGTAGGCTTGGGGTCTGCAAGAGGTTGGGAACGAACAAGGCTGGGACAGCTGACCTGAGCTGACCAGATGGATGTTCTATACCATATTATATCCCCCTCACTAATAAAAACTGGGGGGGGGCGGGTGTGGTTTGAAGGTAACCATTGCTCAGAGACTGTCTAGACATGGGTCTGCTTGTGGAAGGCGGGGAGTGAGTGAGCATCTGGGTGGGTGCTTAGTTGCTGACTGCTGTCAACCCACCACAGGCTGTCATTC
Organism: Cephalopterus ornatus; assembly: GCA_013396775.1. Classification (NCBI taxonomy): domain Eukaryota; kingdom Metazoa; phylum Chordata; class Aves; order Passeriformes; family Cotingidae; genus Cephalopterus; species Cephalopterus ornatus. Next base: position 17,764 of record VZRE01003309.1, on the reverse strand, counting down.
AAGAACAGTATCTTGCATCTTTCACCTCCAGCTGAGCATTTGCCGACAGTGAGAACAGAGCATCAGATTGGCTTTGGAAAGAACATATGTTATGAAAGTAAGGAAGATTGATGTATTGGAGTCTAGTGGGAACTGCAGAAAAATAGAATTGGGTTTACCATAATAAAGGTGGCATTTGAGAGAGACATGATTTGATGTTAGGGGAAAAAAAAAACAACTTGAGAAAATGGGAATTCCTTAAAAGGAACTCACAGAAAAAAATACTGAGAAGTTTGGTAATAAGCTATCCTCTTAATATGTGTTTGTAGCAACTCGGAGAAAATCATGGGCAGTTTAATTATATTATTTTCAGGTGAAAAATTTTAAAAGATGCAACATAAGAAGTAGCAAGGTTTATATACTAGCTGGTTTATATCCCATGAAGGACCTTCTGTTCTGTTGTAATTAAAGGGTTCATTATGATTCCACCTGCCAAAACCAAAGAGATAGTTGGTTTGTGGAGGTACACAAGTACTAGTTAGAATGCCTTTTTTCAGATTAGGGGTTTCTACAGTGATGTGTAAGTTGTGAAATTGTAGTTGATGGAGTAGAATCCAGGGAGCACCTTCCAAGAAAGACAGGGATAGGGCAGAAAATGCAGAATTCAGAACAAAATTACTTTCTGCTACCATATATGATACGTATTTTAATACTTTTGATTTTTTTTTTAAATTATAGTTCTATAAAGGACTGCTTTCAGATAATCTTGATTTGTCTGCATTACACTTTGTTCCTATCAATATGGTATATCTTATTAGTAGTGTTCCCAGAAGTGTATAATCAGAATTGAAAGGGAGATGGAAAATTGTGTAGTACAACTTCTGTACAACTGTAGTGCAACTACTCTGCTCAAAGTGAGTTCAACTAGAGAGCATTATTCAGGGCTCTGTCCAGTCTGTTTTAGAATATTGCCGAAGCTGGTGATCCTGCAGCATTTCTGGGCAATTTGTTCCACTGTTTCACCACTGTCACAGTATGTTAAAATGGAATTTCCTGTCTTTCAGTTCATGCCCACTGCATCTAGTCCTTTCAGTGGCTATCACTGAGAAATCTGACTCCATTTTCAAACTTTCCTGTCAGATTCTTACACACATTGACAGGATCTCCCCCGAGGATCCTCTTCTTCAGGCTGAGCAGTCACCGCTCTCTCAGCCTCTTTTCCTATGTCAAATGGCTCAAACCCTTTATCGTCTTCTTAGCCTTTTGCTGGACCTGCTCCATTGCATCAATCCTTTTAGTGGGGAGCCCGGAACTGGACCCAGCACTCCAGGTGTGACCTTACCTGTACCAACAGAGGTGCAGGGCCACCTCCCTTACTTGATCTTTTGGCAGCACTCTTTGTTACACAGCGCAGGATGCCATTGGCCTTCAAGGCTGTGTTGCTGGCTCATGTTCAAAATGTTGTCCACCGGGAGCCCCCAAGTTCTTGTCTTCACAATTGCTTTCTAACTGATCAGTCACAGCCTGTACTGTTGCGTGCGGTCCTTCTGAGGTACAAGACCTTGTATCAAAGCCTGCCTTCCAATTTTTAGCAGTATTCAGGTTGAGAATTCTATCTTCTGCTTTCCAAACAAAATTTTAAAATATATCTCAAAAAGATATGCTCTGATTTTATTGTATTATATTTGTAAAGGTTTTATACCTTTTCGTAAGCATGTAGTCTTTATAGGTGGAATATTGAGATGGGGAGTCTGATCCAGTTCTTAAGTTCCAAATGTAATTAAAAAGCACCAAAAAAGTAAAAACTCCACAGCCATATTCAAGTATGTTTACAAAGATACACACAATATGACTGTTTTTTTAGTTGCAAACTTTAGTCTGTACATTTATGACTTTAGAACGCACAATAATGGAATATTACCTTTAACCAAATAGATGTACTTCAGTGATAGCATTTTTAAATGGATTTTTCTGTGTAGGTGAAAATTTCTTTTAAATTCCGAAGCAGCTGCTGCTCATGTTAGATCTTGTATATTTTGCCATTTATCCTACCACTATCCCATCTACTTAATTTTATTTGCTTATGGTTGGTTGGTTTTGTTTTTTTTCACTCTGTCTTGTCTACCAGAGGAGATGTTATAAGGCATTCTCAGCCGCCAGTCTTCTCCCAAGTGGTTTTTTAACTACTGGAAACACATCTTTGCCATTTATTATACTTAAGAAATTATTCATCTTCATAATGGTTTCAGTGCTATTTTCTGGATTTTTTCCTTATATAATAATAATAAAAATTATAGTTGAGCTGTTATTTCTTCTTCTGTGATTTAGAAAGGTACTGGAAACAAATCAGTGTCACAAAATAATTAATGTAAAATAAATAAAACCTGAAGAGGACTGAAACTGAGCAGGTCAAGTTGTATTAAAAAACAACAGGGAAAAAAAAAGAAAGAGACCTATTTTCAGCTTGACTTTATCCTTGGCCACAAGTGTCTGAATTTGCAGGTGTTAAATTATTGAAAGAATGGCTTATGAATTTTTGCTATTGTCAGTAGAAGCATATTGGAATTACAGGGAGGAAAATAAGCATTGACTAACAGACTAGAAATTTAAAATAGTATGTATTTTCTAGTTCATATCAAGTTATATGTGAATGCAAAATATAATGCTGATCAGACTTAATTTGTTGTGTGTTATGACTGTGATAAAACAGGAAATAAAAACAGTTAAAAGAATGTTTAGTCATAGTATTTTTCTTGAACAGGAAGCCCTCAATGAAATTATTCTGTTGTGGTCTTAGAGTGAATAGATTAGTTAAAAACATGACATGATTTGGGTTGCTATATGTCAGGTTTATATGAAAATATGTTGGAGTACTTTTACCATTAGTTTGTCCTGAAGTTATAAAAGAAATTTGTATATAATATACTGTCTTGTGCTCTTGTGATTATTAATTTAATTTACCATTGTTTTATGTTTCTCTGGAAAAAAAAGAACACAGAAGATTTGTTGGTTTTGTTACACATTAAATCTTTTATTGCTTTTGAACTGTGTTAAATTTGAGTATACAGAGGGGCTTAAAAATCTGTTTTCTAAAGGAGAGATCATTTTTTTCTTCCTGCCTTCCTTCCCCTCCAGACAACCTGATTCTAAGTTGCCTTACCAGCCTATTATTATATAATTTCCTTACATTTCACATGGAATGTCTTACAAAGTCGGCATGACTTTTGTTACTCTGTAATATAAAATCTAAAGCAGACTGAGCTGACCAGTGGGTATTTTCTCTGGTTGTTCAATGCACACAAAAAATCTGTTGGGAACCATTCCCTGTTTGCTTAAGGTCGTGCCACTTCAGTGGCTAAAAAGGATGTAAAAGAGTGTCCCTGACCTAGTTCTGTCCGGGTATTTTTCACATACTTCAAGTTGGTCTTTTTTGTTGGTTTTTTTCCCCCTCTCTTTCTGTTGTGAGATCTTATAAACACGTTCACCTTTGTCTTATTGTGCATTACTGGATTCCTGAGTGATGTGCTGTTGTTTCAATGTGTCCTTCTGCAGGTTGTTAAATGTTCTGTGCTGTGAGCTCAATACTCTTTTACTCTTGGAGACTCAGTATAAAGTGTCACAGGTTTTACTAACTGCTCAGGAGGAAAATGTCACAGAAGCTTCAGAAGGACCAGGGTAAGAAGTGACCGATGTAAATGTTATTTTAACTATCCAACTCTTCTCCTGAGAACAAATACATGAATGCCTTAGTGGCTTCAGACATACAAATGCTTTCACTTAACCTGGCTACTAATGTGCACAGGTTTCCTTGTGCAGGTTTGTCAGCAATCTTTAATTATGAAAAGATACAATGGTCTTCTCTTTCTCCCATGTCCACACCGAAAGTATAAGAAATAAAAAAGCAAATATTTTTCTACTTTTTATTTGTATTAATCTTAAGTTGTTTCTTAAACAAAAGTGTGCATATTTGCAGTTGTAAATATGCCTTCTACTTCTGTATTGTTTTTTAATTTTATGTATTTATTATAAAATTAGGGTATTGCTTTCATGTTTATGAATGAAAGACATCGTGTACTTTGGGGTTTTTTTGAAAAGGTGGGGGTTTTTGTTCTTGTGGTTTGGTTTTGGCTTTTTTATTTATTTATAACTTAGTCAACTCTCCAACTTCTGTGACTTTTCATTGCTGTCTTCTAAATAAAATTACACAGCACATCCTTTCAAAAGGAAAAGTATATTTTTGGGCCAGAAGTGGACAGACATTTAGTTACAGACATTTTTTCCTTTCTCACAGCATGCTTAGTATTAAGAATTTTCTTCCTGCTGTTTGTTATATGTGACCATTACAGAATGTAAATTAAACAGTATGGGCGAAGTCTCCACACATATAGATAATAGTTATTTACCATTTGAGGATGAAACCTACTATTTCTGTACTGAGGCAAAAGTTTTATTTATACCTGGTGAATAAAAACTGGATTTTTTAGCTTTTTTGTATCTTGGGCTGCACAGGAACTGCAAACAGCAAGTTGTCTGTCTTTTAAGTTATGAATAACTCTACTTATTTGTGACAGCAAAAGTATACTGGTAGGCCAAATAAGGAGCAAATTTGGATGGTCCATTAACTATTTCTACCCTAATTACTGAACACATGGGCATAACAAAGCTTGTGAATTTTCTACTCTACGTGTCCAGTACTTGCTCAAATGTTTCTAATCAGTAATACATAGCGAATACAAAGTTAGAATAATGCTCAGAGATAAAATACTTCACGTTTCTGTTTATTTCCTTATGTCTGTGTGTATTCTAGGTTGCCTTTTAAGTCCAGTGTCTTTCCTAAAGTATTCTTTTTTATTAAAGTTTTTTGAATGAAATAGTCAGTAAATCAAATTCTAATTTTTGGAGTTTTTTGTGTTTCTCTTGGCTTTGTTTGTTTCTTTTTTCCACAGAGTTTTTATAATTGATGGTCTATCAGTGGAGAGAAACCACATTCTTGTAAGGATAAATCTGATTGGAGGACCACAGGAAAGGATTTTGCCTTTGAGAGCACTAGATAAGGTTAGAACCTAAAGTTTAGCAGTTTCTCTTTACTTTACTCCTGACTTCTTAACTGAACATTTTTGCTGATAATTCAGCATGTGAAAAATTATTTAACATTAAGAAATACCAGACCACCTTTAGCTTTATGAAGTGCTACTATTTAAAGAAGTGATGTATTGAAAAAATACGTTGTTCCCACTATCTGGGGATTGGCAGGTACCTAGGACATACTGCATTCAGGTGACAAGTGTATTTTGCTCCATTTTGATGTTACTTTTAAGTGAATACAATTTTACAATTTGTAATTTTTTTGCTTTCATATTTCTGTGTTTTCTTTATTAGCTTTCCATTTGTCTTCCATTTATTTTATCTTTTTTTGATACTTGGGTTTTCATATGCAGTACCTAATACCTGGAGCTTTCATCAATGCTCTAACGATAGAATTTTAAGCAACTCCTTTAAATGTTCTAGTTCTCACTGGCTGTCAGTCTCATAAAGATGAAATAGAAATTACTATCAGCACAACAAAGACACCTAGATCAGGGGATGAAATTGGAAATACAGTTTTGTGTTTTGTGGGGTTTTTAAAATTTTTAAAAAACTTGAAATTTCCTCTGTGGTTGAAATAAGAGCTGTACATATCATAAAAAACTCTGGCTCAAGTACCTTTTGGATTTTGTATCTTTTGTTTAAGTTATGGAACATCTCATTGCCAATTGTAATATCAAGCGTAATTTTGGTGCATAGGCAGTAATTCTGGGAACTGCACCTTTGTGTGATAATTGCGCAAAAGCTATCAGTTCTTCTCCTAAATTAATTTATTTGTGGTCCTGTTTCTAGGGCAGTGATCCATATCCTTGGCCAATGTTTTCATCGTTCCCTTTGCCAAAGTGCTATCTTGCAGAAATTCCTAGGAAAGCTGAATTCAGACAAGGTACGTGCAAAGCACGCAAGCAGTGTAGATGTCACTCAAGCATCTTGGTCAATTTTAAAATTTTCTTTTCCTTCCTCCTTGCCCCTCCACCCCCCCACCACGTCCCACAGATTATAATCTATTTAAGTACTTCAGGATATTTTATTGTTGGCTGCATTTGTAGCTAAATAAATTGGTTTGGTTTTGCTTGTCTGGCTTTGTGCAACTGTCAATCTGCAAAGCTCTGTTTAGTAATCTAATTCTTATGCAAACTCCAAGATTAACCTTTTGGCTTGTCTCAGGTGGGTGACTCATAAGGTACATTTGTATCATCTTTCTAGTAACTGAAGCAAGACAGTATGGTTAAGCTACAGATTTTTTTTTGTACACTATTTTCGTCATTCACATCCCTGTGTTTACAAAGCTTGGTGGTGTGTGAAATAGACAGCTTTTAGGATAGTTGGTTCCCACATTGAACATTAATTTGGAATGTGAGCAGACTGAAGAATCCTTTGAAGAAGTTACTAGTCACAGCAGTTTAATTCAGACAGAGAAACCTTTTTAAGGTTTTAGTTTGCATAGACAATGCAAAAGAATCTGGTGAATGGATTAGTAAATAAATAATTCATTGTATTTGTTCATGTTTACTATATCCTTGAGATGTACTTATTAGAAATTATTTGCTAATTTCCTTAGCTGAGACAGATTTTCAGAAGTGGTAGAAATTCTGTATTAACTGTAGAAGAGAAAATAGTCTGTTTGTAAATATCTAGGAAAAAATAACTTAAAAACGTGATTCCCTGCTCTCACGAGAGGAGAGGCCATGTAGTTATAAAAGAAGGGAGTTTTCTGTATCTTTTCCAGGCTTCCCAAGGCAATTTTCGTAAGACAACAATCAGATAAAAAGAGGGTGCCCAGTTGTTTTAAATCTGTCTTCAGGGAGGCAGTAGCTCCTCTCCTGGGTTGGAAAAGCGTATCGTATTGTATCCCTCAGAACTTCTGTGTTCTCTTGTTCAGAGCAATTCTCTTGCTCATCCTTACATACTGGGATAATGGAATAATGATAAAAGTTGTCATTTTTGCGGATGACAGCCAGCTAGGAAAACTTGGGTAAAACTTTGGTTAACAATAAATTTGCTGAAACAAAGTTTCAAAGGTTTGCAAATGAATTTGATGAATAATTGAAATAATGGTATCAAAGAAGTATTTCAATTTGAAATGTCATTTTTGGTATTAAAGGTATCTGAAGTAAAAGATTATATAACTGCAAAATGAACAGAACATTTAGTTTCAGAGTCAAAATATTTTGTGTTTGTTATTTGAAAAAAGGAAAACAAACACTGAAAGTTCTGTTTCAGTACTCAAAAATCACAAAACTCTGAACATATGATTTGCCAGACTGAAGCTTTTGGTATGCGTAAGTTATTTTGAAAGAAAGTGTTGGAATAAATAGACCAAAAATGAAAGGAATAAAATTCATGAATCACTATTCCACTGCTTGGGAAAACAGACATCAAGAGCAAGAGTAGAAAATGGAGAATATCTGAACTGTATAGCTGAAGAATATCTTCAGCACTACAGTATGGCAGTCATAGAAGTGCTCTTTCACAAGAGAGGTTAAAAATATGATTATGAGAAAGATCTGTGAGATACATTTATACAAGACAGAAGAGCACCTTTACACAACTTCTTTGGTGTTGTGAATATTCAGAATTCATGTTGTGTGTTATGTGCTCAGCTTGCTCGGAGGTTTAAGAACAGGTTAGAAAAACACTTGTTAAATTTTAATTCTGCTTCAGTGCAAGGAAATGGACGGGGTTCACATGGACTTACACGAGAGTTCTGCAGCCATGAAAACACTTGTACATGGTATGAGTGGGAATGCATGACTGCTTCATTGTATCTGTCACCAAGGATGGAAGGCCAGCACAATGTTTCTGTGGTTCCCTGAACCTGTCTGTGTTCAGATTGAATGCTGCAGTGTTCCGTTATGTAACCTTTGTGGTAACATTCCTGTCCTCTTTTTTTGGGCATTTCTAGGACATGAATAATGAAGTCTACTAGATTTTTAGCACTATTAAAGAAAGTAAAGGGGTTTTGGCTGAAAAAGCTCTAACTGTAGGGTTTATTCTGCCTGTCCTGACCTCTTAACTTGCCTTCTCTCTTATTGCCCATGTGACATGGGCACCTAAAGAGAAGCTTACCTTTTCTTTCTGCTTTGAAAATGTGTCCTGTATCCATCATATGGTTGTGATGTCAGGTGTAAAAAACATAACCTGAGTTGATATTTTGTTAATGTATCTATAGAATAGATATTGGAGATGGCCAGGGAGAGTTAAATAATAATAAGGTTTACAGATGTGCTCTCAAATATGACCAGCAGTGCTGGTTTTGACCCTCCTTTTAGACAGAGTTGAAGGACAGCTGCAATAACAGAACTTTTGTTTCCCAGAAGAGTGTCTTAACTAATGGAAGGCGTCTTTCTGAGTGCAAGCTGAAATTGCTCACTGAATATTTTGGAACTAGTGTAGCTGAATTGAGGTCAGGAAACAGGAAGCTTCATTTCCACAGCTCTAGACCTCATGTAGCCTGTGTTTGGTGTAACACAAACCATGGAAACCACTTTCACTCTTACACAGAAAGTAGTGTGAGAGGGGCTGATACTAAAAAGGACTTATTCACACTGAGTTTTCTATAAATAAAACATAAGAAATGAGTGGATTTTTTAATTCCCTTTCTAAATTCTTTTGAAGGGGCATTGGAATGGGCTGCCCAAGGTGGTGGTAAAGTCACCATCCCTGGAGGTATTTAAGAAGAGACTGGATGTGGCACATACTGCCATGATCTGGTTGACAAGAGGATGCTAGGTCAAAGGTTATACTTAATGTCAGGGTTTTTTTCCAACCTAGTTGATTCTGTGATTCTGTGACAGTGGTAAACATATAACACTGGCACCTTTTTGGGTGTTTAGTTTGGAGTGGAAAGGGATGAGAACTAATGAGCTGTAAGAAAAAGCAGAGCAGTGCTAACTCTCAGACTGTATAGAACATGTGTTTTTCAGCACCAAGGCCTGAAGGCTGCAACAAAGGGAACACTTTTTTAACACTCTTGCTATTATTCTGTGCTATTGGAGGGCTCAGAGACACTGGCAAGTGGATATTTGAACTCATTACATCAAAAATTAATTTATTGTAATTTATGTTGGTAAAATTAGTAATTGAATTGAAGCATTGGAGTAATTCCTCCATTTCATTATGACACTTTGAGTAAGTAGACTTACTCCCAAAGTATATTTGTACTTGGGGAAAATCTGTAGTGCTTCATTGTTTACAACTATCTGCACTGGTTTTGTGGATGTTAGGCATTTGTCCATGTTGCACATGTGTCTGTTGGAAAGGATTTATAGAAAAATAAACTCACTTGGTTGTGTATTAATATACACGAATTCTTTCAGCCAGTACTTTTTGAAGTTTGAAAATATTGGATAGCATTATATTAATGATTCAGTTCTGTCTAAGATAATTTATAGTGAAGCTTCAAATGATTTATTTGAATCATTATTTACATGTGGAAATTAATTATGCCATTTCCACTTGTTTGCACTGCAGCAAGACACCTGTTGCCTTTCTTTTGTTTTAATTGTTCAATTATTATTTCATTATGATAATTTGAGGAAGAACTATTAAATGGTTTTCAAGGAGTGATAGTCCTTTATTATTCAGGAAACAACTATGAAAAAGTTATTTTTTTTTTTGACTTGTAATATTAACTGTAGTGTAGATTTTTAAAAGTTAAACTCTTTAGAACTCTATTAAACTGAAATATTCACTGTTCTATTTGCACAGAAGATGTTTTCCTTTTCTACTCCTAGCTCTGCAGTTATGACAGTTGGTAATGAGTGTGACTGAAGAAGTGTCCATAAATGTTCTGCAATGATGTGTTCACTGCTTAGCGTTTCCCTGAACTTAGGTATCCCACCATTCATTAATCTTACTTTCTTTTGGACTCATGCAGTCCAGAATTGCTACCAAAAATCTGTAGCAATGTTCTTAAAGTATTTTGATAATTTATCTCAGCCACTGTTCACTGAGTTCTTTGCTTTGTACTTTTAACTTAAATGGGAACATGCTGCCATGTTTCTGTTTTGGTTTTGTTGGAGGGCTTTTTTTTTTTTTTTTTAATTTGTTTTGGTTTGTTTGTTTTTGTTTTGGATTTTGTTTTTAAATCTGATCTCAGCCCTGGTTTTTTGATACCTATTTGAAACTAGCAGTTACTTCTTAATTTTTATTCTAAACTTTCTCTGTTAAAGAATCAGCTATATTAGCTTTCATGTTATCCCTTGTAATTTCACATAAATGTATTTATCACCTGCACTTCTTTGTCTTGTCCTCGTTTTTATATTTGTCTCAATATTCATGTATGAGCCAGTTATCTTTTGCTTTTAAGTGCACTAAGTTAATGAAAGACGAAATAGCAGTAAGTGAACAGGTCTATGAGAACTGTACATAGGGCTTCCTAAATTATATATCCTTATATGGATTTGTTTTCATGTAGTAATCAAATATAATATAGTCAGGTTATTGATTGTCGCTCAGTTTAGATTTTGAATAAGAGACACATGGATTTACAGATCTTAGTTTCTTTGTCACAGAAAAACACTTTTATCACAATGCATAATCAGATGAGAAGGGGTTTGTTGCGTTTCCGATGTTTTCTGAAATATTGATGAATTTTCCTAGGTCTTACTTCCTTCACGAAAGCTAGCTGAAGAATTTTTTGAAGAATTATAAAGCAGCATCTTTTAGGGAAGGAGGTCAATTTAATCTTGCAGTTATGGTGTGGTGGTTCAGATTTCATACATGTAATTGTAGCTTATTTATAGTGCAGTTTCATAGCTTCATAAACTAGTAAATGTGATGGTAGGTTTTTTTTTCACGTGACTACACGGAGCAACCAATGCTAGCACAAAGGAAGGGATGGAATGGCAAAATATAACCACATATGAGGAAGAAAACAGGAGTGCAGCAGATTAATTAAATTTACATGAGTTTCTTTTCACTCTTCTTCTGTTCCCTCACCTTCTGTCCTTTACCCCATTCAGCAGTTCTGGTATTTCTTCCAGAAAAGAAGTAAAATCATTAATTTAGGATAACTAGTAAACTCATTTAATGACATACCAGAAGAGAGAAGAAAGAAAAGCAGAACTTCTTTTTTTCAAAATTACAGAGTGTTTAGAACACCACAAGTGGTGGTGTGAAAGCCCACGCTCAGTAACAAGCAATACCCATAGCCCAGGACTGCGTGATTGTTTGAATTCCAGCTCTGTGATAATACTGTTGGCCAAGTTATAGTTACATTCTGAATTGTAAAAGTGAGATGATGTTTATTTGCTATCGTGAGTTTTTTGGAAGCAGTTTTCATCCAAAAAACCTCCCAAGGTTCTCTTTTTTTTTTTCTTTTTCTTTCTTTCCTTTTTACTGTGATGACCTGCTGGCAGAAGTGGTAGTCCACATTTAAGGACAAGTTAAGGGGAGCAAGTGGTTTACCTGGAAGAAAATGAGAAGCAGCAAGTTTCCACAGTATAATGCCAGTTACAGAATGTAATGAATGTATTAAATACATGACCACTACAGAATCTTGGTTGCATGGTTCTTAAGCTTGTTTCTCTTGTCATTTGAGTTTGAATATTCTTGTGTGCTCTCTGAGGATCCTAAGTCTTGCATCCTTCTTGACTGAGAGAGAGGAAGTCCACTGATTATATAAAAATTATTTCCTATTTTCAGTAGGTTGCTTACCACTCCCTGTTCTGATGACAGACAGAACACACACCTATCTGCACTGGTTATCTTCCAAGTTGCTTAAGATCCTTCTGTTTTATATACTACCTTCCCAGAGGAACCTTAAGGCAAATACAGTGGTCCATGGTATTTAGCAAAAGTTCAGAAAATACTGTTAATCCTGCAACCTTTGTTTCCTTATCCTGTTGTTGGAGCATAAATGAACATTGTAAAAGGTTACATATTTAAAGAGTACAATTTTGGATTCGTTGACCCTGTGGATAGTAGCATGTGCACGTTTCAGCAATCACAAAATAAAGATTTAAGCTTGTAAAACCTACAGGAGAGGAAGAATATTAGAGAGACAAACTATGCAAAGAAAAATCTAGGGACCACACCAAGAAGCCAGGAGGAGGCAGCAGAGATGCCATGATCTTGAAATCCTGCTTTCTTGAAATTATTGGAGGATACTTTTTAGTAGTTTTATTTCCTTCAGAGGATTCAAAGTCTCACCCTTGTCTCTGGTAAGTTGACTGATTAAATCTTAGCTTGTAGTTTCTGGTCCTTGTCTGCCAAACTGTTTTAATGCAACTCATTAGGAAGTAAAATAACTATTTAACTTATACAGAGGAGCGTTGCTTTGCAGTTGTAAGATTTTCTTCAATATTCACCTGTTACAGAAATAACAGAAAAGCGCAGAGAAAGAACTAGAAGTCCTACTGACAATGCTGTAAGAGTTAAATCCTTTTTCACATTAAATTTTGATAAATAGGCTGTTCTAAGCATCAGTGCATGTTGTTTGGAAAGAGACTGAGGACTAGTTATTTGAGGATAACAGAGACATTTCAGATTAATTAATTTGGAATTATTAATGATAATAATTAAGTTACTATAATAAACTTATTTTGAAATGTTATGTATTGTATAATAATTTCCAATGACAGGGATACAATTTACTAATTATAAATCATTAGGGTCTTAGATGAGCTTAAAATAAATTATGTGCAAAATTGAAATTCTGTTGAAAATACTCCGGTAATTTTAAAAGAATAAGATAGGTTGAAAATAGTATTTTGAAACTGAAATGCCATAAAGAAGTAAAAGTAACAGCAAATATTTTAAATAGTCATAGACTGGCTCAAACAATTGTTGAAGCTTTAATGAGAACTTACCTTTCATGACAGAATTAATTTCTATTGTGTCCAAAATGTAGAAACAGAACAAAGAAGAGCTTGCAAGGTCAGAAGAACCTTCATCACCTTAGTGAACAGTTAGCAGTAGTGTCGGCTGCAGTCCTTTCATAGTGACAGGAACTGCGTGGTCCCACAGCAGAGGGAATGTGTACAGCTGGAACAAGTGCATGTGGATTTACCTTCTCACAGACACTATCTTTCTATTTTTCCTCTCAAGCTGACCAGAAAGTATTTCATAGCAGCATCAAGTACTCTGGGAACCAAGCTGCCTAATGAGAGGCAGTCTAATTGACTGTTTCCATTTTGTAGGAGTTTGATCAGTTTTATCTTGCATAAAATTACTTTATAAAATTACTTGGCATTTGAACTTGAAACTTGTTCTGGCTTCAGAAGAACAATTTAAATAGTCAGTCATTCCCAATATATTAGCATTTTTAAACAAATGTTGCTTATGATAAGAAATTATTTGCTCTTTAATTTCCCAAAGCATATGTATGCATTATTTTAATTTCTATCTTGCATATAATTTTCAGTGCGCTGTGTCATCATGCGTAATGGTAGCTTGCTAATGGTCATTGTTCAGTGTGAATTCCAAGACAGACATTTTGATTGCAGAAGATTTTTTTTAATTAAAGAAAGAATTCTTAAAGCTTTAAGTACAGACATCATACTGTTGAAAGCCAACTTAATATTTTCATGTATGATTACACATGCTGGTTCTGCACTTGTCACTATGGTTCTGTTTCCAAACTTCTGTTTGTGACATTTAGTTACAGAGACTATGGTATTTTATTCTAGAAAATTGTTAAAGTATGTGTAATTTCCTCTAATTTAGTAGAACATAGAAGTGAAAAAAATCACATCTAGCCAAGAGAGAAGAGAACATAATGTCCTTTTGTCATGGCATCAATAGCAATTTTAATTTTGAAGGCATGTCTCCCAATTGTAAAGAGAGAGTGTGTCTTTAGTAGCAAGGTAAGAGTAACACTAAGGAGCAATCTTTGAAGTTCTTTCTTTTCATTAAAAATAAATATTTCATTAAAACTATCTCACAAGTTTCTTTTATAAGCAAGTTGAACATGTAATGAAAAACATTATATTTTTGCCTCATATATAACAGTTATACCAAAAGACTGTGTTTTAGTAATGCTCAGGTAAAAAGTCAATCATTCAGGAATTAAAAAAAATGCCTAAATTATATTGTTTCAGCCTCTGACAGGACCAGTAGAGAAACTGTAGCTCTGGACTGGAGCATGTTGGGTACACCTAGATTCTTCAGAAAACTTAATTAAAATTTCTGAGTGTCTCCAGAAGTTAACACAAAACTTGCAAGGGTACATTTCAGCAACAGCAAAAGTATACTTTTAGTCTAATGATTTGTCCCAAATTTAAGTCTTTGTGCTAATGTTGAGAAACACCGGAGATTATCAGCAAAGCCACTGTAAGAATTCTCATAAGACAAGGAGCTCAATATATTTTTTGGCAAATTTACTTGATAGGTGTCCTAGCAGCCTGAAGCACATTCAAAATAGCAGCATCTGAGGGAAACCTGCTTACAGAAGCAGAATTTTTTTATGGAACACTGTTATGTTGTTGTCTTATCATGCTTCATTTCATGTTCTACAAAATTATGCTGCAATCTCACTAGGGAATGAGATGCTGGAAAGCAGTGTCATGGAAAGAGACCTAGGGGTCCAAGTTGAATATGAATCAGCAGTGCCCTGGCAGCCAGGAGAGCCAGCCCTGGGGGACATCAGGCAAAGCATCGCCAGCCGGTCGAGGGAGGTTATTGTCCCTCTCTGCTCTGCACTGGGGTGACCTCACCTTGAATATTGTGTGCAGTTTTGGTCACCACAATGTAAGAGAGATATTAAGCTATTAGTGTCCAAAAGAGGGCAATGAAGAGGGCGTAGAGCCTTGAGGAGAAGTCGTATGAGGAGCGGCTGAGATCACTTGGTCTGTTCAGCCTGGAGAAGCGGAGGCTGAGTGGAAACCTCATTGCAGTCTACAGCTTCCTGGTGAGGGGAAGAAGAGGGGCAGACACTGATCTCTTCTCTGTGCTGACTAGTGACAGGACCCAAGGCAAGGGCCTGAAGTTGTGTATGGGGAGGTTTAGTTGGATATTAGAAAGAGATTCTTCACCCAGAGGGTGGTTGGGCGCTAGAAGAGGCTCCCCGGGAAGGTGGTCATGGCAACAAGCCTGACAGAGTTCAAGGAGTGTTTGGACACTGCTCAGACACATGGTGTGACTCTTGGGGTGCCCTGTGTAGGGCCAGGAGTTGGACTCAATGATCCTTGTCGGTCCCTTCCAATACAGCATATTCTGTGGTTCTGTAATAGGGAAGGCAAAATCCGTGCACACAAGTAAAACAAGAAATTAATTCACTGATTCCCATGGGCAGGGAAGTCTTTAGAGTTGGCCAGGAGAGCCGGGCCCTATCACATGTAACGGTTACTTGGGAAGACAAGTGCAATCACAGAATCAGTTACGTTGGAAAAGATCACAGAGAGCATCGAGTCCAACCTTTGACTAAATACCACCCTATCAACTGTAATCATGTCAACATTGCTCTGAATGCCCCTTTTTTCCTCTTCCTTCCCCCCTCGTTATATACTAATGACGTCATATCATGTGAAATACCCGTTTGTTCAGTTTGGGGCAACTGCCCCAGCTGTGTCTCCTCCTAGTTTCCCATGCACCCTCAGCCTCCTTGCCAGTGTGGCAGTATGAAGGCAGAAGAGTCATTGACTCTGTCTAAGCACTGCTCAGCAGTAACAAAAATGTCTCTATATTATCATCCCTGTGTTCAGCATAAATCCAAGACATAGTCCCATCCTAACCACTGTGAAGAAAATTAACTCTGCCCCAGCCAAAATAAGCACAAAAAGCCATCAGTAGGTAGAATGAATATTTCTGTTTCGTATAAAGCAGAATGTCATCAGCTTTAGGACTTCTTCTCCAGTTTAATTCTCTTAGGATATGGGATATTTATGTTGTTTCTTTTTCCAAAGGTATAAAGTCTGCCAAAAATACCCATGGGAATGGGGTTGGAACTAAATACCCTTTAAGGGGTATCTTTCTATGATCATTACGGAATAACACTAATTTTTCATTTCTTTTAGATAAAGATCTTGACAAGCTCTTAACACTCTTAAAAAGTCCAGAGAAGCCAAGTGGGTGGACAGAAAATTATAGACAACAGTTCTGCAAAGTCATGAAAGCCAGATCGGATAGTATCAGTGGACCAGGTGAGTATGACTTAATAAATTTAACAAAGGAAGCAAACAGAAGACCACTAGTAAGCAACTGTTCTTTAAAATTTCATTGAGGATTACATTAACAGTACAAGTAGTCAAAAATTTTGCATTGATTTTGGAAACTATTTCAATGGGATTTTCCCAAGAAAACAGAGTTTGTGCTTTATGTCCTATTTTTCTCTTGTTATGACCATAATCCCGCTGTGTTTTAAGTGGAATTTGTCACAGAAGGAGGGCTCAAATTAGAGTTTTTGTTTCAGATCTCTAAAGGTTCCATTATTGACATGCTGAAAAAATGAAAAAGAGAGCCTGAAAGAAAACACACATTTCTCAGAGATCAGTGAATGACTTAAAATGGGTTGGGAAATTATACTAAAAGCCAATATCAGTAAAAAAATTCATAATTAAGCCATACTAAACATCAAAGAACACACTCACTCAGGTTTTTCTTACTTTTCACATGTATTTTCTAGTGACCAAAATGCAGGAACATTGGTGCAGATCAGTTAAAAAACCAAACCAGCTAAAGCAAAACATTGATCATCCATATGACAGAAATTGTCAGTGATCAGACATAATAATTCACTTGCAATACCATATAAACTTGTGCAGCAATAAAGAAGCTAGGTGTTTTCAGAAATTGCTGACTTCCATTTCCATAAGAATTACGGGCTTCATCTATCTAGCAAGGGCAAAAGGACTCTAGCCCATAAGTTATCAGGGCTGATCGGGAGAGCTTTAAACTATATTTGAAGGAGGAAGGGCTTGAAACCAGGCTTTCCAGAAATGAGCCCAAGGGTGGAAAGCCAGAGTTAGAAGTGATATCAGCAGCCCAGCTGAAGTGCATGTACACCAATGCACGCAGCATGGGTAACAAACAGGAGGAGCTGGAAGCCAGCAGGAAAGTGGTGATATAGTTGCCGTCACGGAAATGTGGTAGGATGACTCACATGACTGGAGTGCTGCCATAGATGGCTACAAGCTGTTCAGAATGGAAAGGCAAGGTAGGAAAGGTGGAGGGGTGTCTCTATGTGTTAGAGAGTCTCTTGACTCTGTAGAACTTGAAGTCAGTAATGATAAGGTTGAGTGCCTGTGGATCAGAATCAGGGGGAAGGCCAACAAGGCTGACATCCTGGTGGGAGTCTGTTACAGACCACCCAGCCAGGATGATGAGGGTGATGAATTATTCTGCAAGCAGCTGGCACATGTCTCAAAATCACCAGCCCTTGTTCTTGTGGGCGACTTTAACCAGCTGGATGTCTGTTGGAAACTCAACACAGCAGAGAAGAGGCAGTCTAGGAGATTCCTCAAGTATATAGAGGATAATTTCCTGCTTCAGCTGGTAAAGGAGCCTAGCAGGGGTGGGGCCCCACTAGACCTTCTGTTCACAAAAAGAAAGGGGCTGGGGGGAGATGTGGTGGTTGGAGGCTGTCTGGGGCACAGTGACCATGTTTTCAATACTCAGGGACACAAAAAGGACCCTTAGTAACACTTCTGCCCTGGACTTCCAGAGGGCAGATTTCAGCAGACTCAGAAGACTGGTTCAGAGGGTGCCTTGGGAAACAGCCTGGAAAACAGAGGAGTCCAGGAGGGATGGACATGCTTCA
>VZRE01003308.1:186548-308024 GCA_013396775.1 Cephalopterus ornatus | reverse complement strand
ACCCCCAGCACCGCCTCCGTGTCTTCGCTCACCCCGGCCTCACACTCTGGCTCCCACCTCTTCGGCTTCCCCCCGACCCCACCCAAGGAAGTGTCCCCAGACCCCAACTCCACCAGTGCCGCCTCCCCTTCTTCCTCTGCCGGGGCTCGGCAGGAGGACAAAGACAGCATCAAGTACCAAGTGTCGCTGTCGGAGGGGATGAAGATGGAGAGCGCCAGCCCGCTCAGAAGCAGCCTCACCAGCATGGGGGCCCAGCCCTCCACCCACCACCCCATCCCCACCTACCCCTCCTACGTGCCGGCAGCCCACGACTACAGCAGCAGCCTCTTCCACCCGGGCAGCTTCCTGGGGGGCCCCGCGTCCAGCTTCACCCCCAAGCCTCGGAGTAAGGCCAGGTCCTGTTCGGGTAAGTGTCGCAGCCCGTGGCCTCCCCGCCGCGCACCGGCCGCGTCCCGGGTGCGGGTGGTGGGTGTCTGCGCTGGCTCTTGGGGTGAGGGTGCAGGCTGCTGCGAGGCTGGGTGCTTGTGTCGGCCCTCTTCGGGACGGAGGGGAGGGCAACTGCTTGGTCCTGCTCTTCTGGGTTTTTAAATTAGGAGATGGAGCTTGGACCAGGCTCCTGTGGGTGCCAGCGCACCCGGGCACCGGCCCCAGGGCGCTCGAAGGGGCCGTGGGGCACGGGACTGGGGCAGTCTGAGCCAGCAGAGCGTGTTGCACAAAGAGAGATTTAGATGGGAAAAAAAAAGTGTTCCTCGGAGACAGGCAGGCCTCAGCCTCCCGAGGAGCTCAGGCCCGACACTGCTCCCCCAAATCAGGCAAACCCCTGCAGATGACATGCGGGGACTTCCCGGTGATAGACAGTTCTCCCTCCATAATTTCCATATCTCTTCATTAACGCCACCCAAGGCCCCAGCGCAGGATGAAAGCGAAACTTCCCTGGCCGGTCCCCTTCACATCGCGAGGGCCTTCTTCCCTTCACATTTTACAAGAGCAAAAGTTCAAATACAGTTTACATACCAGTGCAAAAGACTAAGGTGTCCAGTCATTGCTAACTTATTCCAGCCTAACTTTAACTAGAAAATACTCTATTTTTTTCCCCTGCCCCTGAACCAGACATATCTTTGCTTCCAAATGACTGCCTGCAAACCTTTCCCGTGTTCACAACCACTCTTTGCATTTCTTCCCAGAAGTGCAGTCCTAAATCAGCAAATTAGGCGATGGACCAAGTTTTGATCCCACTTTGAAATCACAGCATTTATAACAACTAGAGGTTTTAACTAAGACAATTTGTGTAATTCTTCTGACCTTCCTTGTTTAACATCCTTACCAATGGAAGAAGATTAACTAAAATATATTGAGACTGAATTTAAACAACCCTTTAAAGTACATGCTCTATAGGCATTTGTGCATGTATTCCATTGCACATATTTGCTTATGAGTACACTACATGTTTTTATTTAAGTAGACAATAATTTAGAAATGTGATCTCTTACGAGTTTTGCAACAAAAATACCAGCTATTTTACAAGCTCATCAGCTCTGTTTCAAATGGCTCCTTTGAGGGGAAAAATACACTCTTTCTTTGCCACTCTTTCAAGGCAGTTGCTGCTGTGTGTACATATTTTTTGCTAGTGCAGAGAGAAGAAACTAAAGGCAACTGGCAGCCTGAACCTCCTGAGTTTGGAAACTGATTCAAGATCCAGGTCTCTGAAGATAGACGGATCTTGAGTAGCTTTTTTATTTTTATCCTGTAATCGCCAATGATTTTTAGATGGGGGAAGCAAGGAGCTTTTTTTGTTTTGTTTTACAGTTGCCTTTTTTTTTTTTTTCTTCTGTAAGGGAGCTCCCAGTGCAAGGAACTGGGGAAAGTTCGTGACCACTCAGTGTTTTTGTAGGAAAACTAAGACTCACGACACAACGACTCCTGCAGCTTCCTGCCCTAGGAGGGACAAAAGCTACAAATGCACCGCCGCAAAGCTCCCCTCATTTTTCACTCTGGACTGTGTTGTTTAAAAGCTACCCACTCCCTAGATTAAAGGAGACACAAGCCCCGCTGAACTCAACATGGCCTGCTTCAGTTATTAGCAAAAAGAATTTCCTTTCCAGTTAAATACTGTAGGATTTGCATAAACTATATTAAGAGAGCTTTCTATATTAAGCAGACCTGCCCTCGAACCATCCGAGGCAAATGAACTTTTAGCAGAGAGCTTTCGCAGGCAGAAACAGATATCTAGAAGTTGTATGTTGGGTTTTATTTAAAACAGCCATTCTACAATACTGTGTTTAGCAAGTTGTGCTACTAAAACTAATAACGAGGCAGTAATAAGGTAAACTGCTCCCTACCAAATCCGAATTGGATTGATTAAAAGTCACAGAAACAGAAAAGCACTCAAAGCCCGTTTTTTACAGTAATTTCCAGAGTGCTTGTTGAAACTGAACTTTCCCAAAGATCAGCATTAACAGCGTTTTTCTGCTTTTAGAACAAAAATAATAACCGAGCCTCTGGCATTCTGTATCCATTCCCAGTCTGCTCGGCTCTACTTTCTCATCCTGCAGCATTTGCAACAAAAAAGAAAGCACAGAATGGGAGGTCTTTTGGCTTAGATTTAATTGCAGAAAACCTCTTCTTTGACTCTCGCTTTAACATGTGGTGTGTTTGCAGGTGTGTGTGTGTTTGTGTACACGTGTACGTGTGTATTTGTGGCAAGAGAACACAGGATCTAACCGGATCAATAGATACGGGAGGGGAACAGTGCCCAGTGCAGACTAAGGGAGTTCTCGTTACTGAAACGGTAACTTCCATCTGACACAATAAGAGTTTCACTCTTTCTCACCTTGCAAGAGAGCGCTGCCCACTTCTGATCATGACATAAAATACTCACCGGAATCTGGGAGTTCTCAAAACACCGAGCTTCTTGCTGCATGTGCTGTAGATGTCACTGCTGTCTGAATGTGCTTGAATTAACAGACTGTTTTGACTTCTGAAAAATGCCTAAAGGACAATGCAAAAAGCTTTTGTGAATTTGTTTTTAAAGAAAGAAATCCGGTTTCTTCGTGTTTCCATTTAGAAGGCAGAGAGTGTGTGAACTGCGGAGCAACTGCTACCCCTCTCTGGAGAAGAGACGGCACTGGGCATTACCTGTGTAACGCCTGCGGGCTCTACCACAAAATGAACGGTCAAAACCGACCTCTCATTAAACCTAAGCGGAGGCTGGTAGGTGTCTCTATTTCTCCTGGGTTTGGGGATAAATAAGGCAAAGGGACCACACACAGGCACAAGCCAAACGTGTCTCATCTCTGCTCAGCCCCTGCGT
The DNA here is from genome assembly GCA_013396775.1 of Cephalopterus ornatus. Taxonomy (NCBI): domain Eukaryota; kingdom Metazoa; phylum Chordata; class Aves; order Passeriformes; family Cotingidae; genus Cephalopterus; species Cephalopterus ornatus. Next base: position 304,714 of record VZRE01003308.1, on the reverse strand, counting down.
GGAGCCGAGCTGTACTGTACACGGGGGTCAGTCACGGCGAGGTCACTGCTGTGCCTCCGGGCAGATCTCCCCCCTCCACCCCCGTCCCGGCTCAGACCACCGTGCCGCCGAGCGCCTCTGTCCCGAGCCTCCCCGCCGCTCACAATGCACGCGGGATATCGTGTATCCGTCTCCCCGTTTATCCTTGGATGACAGCTTTTAATTTAATTCCTCATTTATTTGATCTCTTGGGACGTTTTGGGCACCTACTGGGAGCGAAAGGGTTATGAGCGCAAATGTCCTCCACCGTGTACTAAAAAAAAAAGTTCCAGCTCCAAAAAAACAAAACAAATCAGATGAGTCAAAGCTACTGCTCCTTACTTAATAATTATTTGTATAAAAGCCATGAAGTAATTTTCACTCTTATATTCCCTGGCAATACTAATATTGGTTCCCTCCCCAGACAATCCCCTACTGTTAAAAAAAAATTCCTATTATTTTTCCATGGAGTCACCTATACTTTGTATTTTCATTTGAGTGATTTAAAAAAAAAAGTCCTTTCTAAGCTCCTGGTAGTAGTTTCCTATCCGGATATCTGTACGTTAAAGATAAGGAAACTTTGTGTATCTGTTTCCTGACTCTAAAAGCTTTTGAGAGTTTCTATAGGCAAGCCTTGCCAGTCATGCTTGCTGTTTTGAAATTTCTAATACACTCTACCCCACAAATAATGAGTAAAATGCTAAGAATAATAAATATATTTTTTGGAGCTTTGTGATTTATGGTGCCTAAGTCTCGTAGCTATTCGTGGGCACGTTTCAGTGAGGTTTGGAGAGCAGAAAATTGGCATTACTGCTCTAACACTGGGATAGGATACAGAAGATTTCTGTCGTGAGTCAGAATTTCAACTATGCAAGCTTCTTAATGACTTGCCTTCTAAAGTGACTGACATATAGAAAAATGTTAAGACAACAGTGTAACATTATCGTCTCTCAGGCTCAAGTGCTTTCCAGACTGAATGGGACAGGCCATAGAGTTAAGCAGCATAGTTGAGTATCAGTAAGCCATCTCAAATATGCAAACATAGGTCTCCACCTTCCAGTGTGTTGGGAGACTGTTATACTTAGCTCACTGTGCAGGGTTTGGGGGGCACTAAAGAGGTTGTCTTTTAGTGTAGTTGTTTTAATGTTTTGTATTGTTTTAATTGATTTACAGCTTTGTTTATTGCCCCTTTTTCCACTGTAGTTTGCTTGTTTACGGGGGAGAGGAGATGGCCGTCTTTGGGAATTTGTTCATCTGCCATGCAATAGCAAAGCGATCGTATTAATAATGTCAGCGTTTGGATGTCTGGCATTAATTGTGTTTGGGTTGCATGAGTGCATTTGCAGTAGGGGGTACCCCCTCTTTCTGCCTTTGGCCTGTTCTCATGGGCGAGTAAGGGACTGAAATAGATGAGTCTCCGAGGGCCCGAGTCTTGCCTAAAGCTGCTAAACCGTCTATCAGCTTTGCGAAAGTTACAGAGGGCCTTGGCGTAAATCAGGAGCAAGTGAGAACAGAACCCTGGGCTCCTCTTTGGCGAGAGGGTCGGGCCGTGCTTCCAGCGGCGCCAGCTCCCCACTGGGGCTGGCAGGCAGGGAAGCGCACAGAGTTCTCTGGGAAACCCACCGCGCCGGGACTGGCTCTGTGCTCGTGGAGATGCCCTATGCTATTGGGAGCTTTGCTGCTGCTTCACCCCACGGCTCTCTGTGGCTAATTGCAGAAATATCCAGGGAACAAGGTCCCCAGGGAATGACCACGATTGATACGCTTTAGGAAGTAAACTCTTAATTTAAGAAAATATTGAGTCCTCAGCATTAATTCAGTATCACAAAATGGACTGTATTCTGACCACTTACAGAGGTGGGGCTGAAGCTTTCTAATACAAAATTATTTCCCAAAATACGGGGTGCAGCTAGTCCGTCCATAACACTTTATACATTACCATCCATGCACAAAGAATGCATTATTGTGGGGTCTGCTAGACAAGGGCCCATCCAGGAATCACTGGCTGCCTGCTGTTCACTTTTCCTGTTCTTGTTTTGGGACGCTCTGTGAATGTTTGGGCATTTTTCTGTCCCCTCACCTTGGTTTCAGCAGAACAATAGTTTTAGGAAAGGGTGGTGGATTTTTGGTGGTTTTGTTTTCTTTCAAGACAGTTGTTTGAGGGCTTGTCAGTCAAGGAACTGAGCAGGGACAGAGGCTGCAGACGGGTCAGCGGAATCATTGCTGCAAGGCATGAAATTTGGTTTGCTAAATATTTAAAGAAAGTTGGAGCCGGTTTTGTTTTCTCCCTTTCACTTGTAAATGCAAACTGAATTTTCAGTGATGGCTCTGATAAATACTGCACCCAGCTAAGTAATGTGGTCGGTTTTCTTTTGTGTCCACCTTTCAAGGGCCAGAGTAGGGGTAAAAATCACATTCTTTAAGATCATTCCCTGTTTTCAAACCCAGTCCCAACATTGGCACAAACAAAATCGGTCATTAAAGAAAAAGAAAAAAGGCAAATGCATTTTCATGATGCATTCTAAAATCTTGCAAAGGGAAAATCCGAAAAAATCAAATTATTTTTCCTCCTTCTAAAATTTTTGTTCACGGAGTTAGAGATTCATTGTTTCTCTCCTTACTTCCTCTGCACACACAGTGCCACTGGGCTTGAAACTGCAGCATGCATAGGTGAATATTTAAATTTAAACAAAAACCTAACGGCTATAAAATGTAAAAGTGACAGCAGCTTTCCTCCAGCCCTGATGCTCTGTCAAATCTTAGTAACTAGTTCTTCCCAACCTAAATCTTGAGTCCAATTTGACCTTACTCATGATCTCCCTCCTCCTGGCGATACATTTTTAATTTTCTTTTTCTTTTGGTTAGTCAGCGGCCAGGAGAGCAGGGACTTGTTGTGCCAACTGTCAGACAACCACCACGACCTTATGGCGACGTAATGCAAACGGGGACCCAGTTTGTAATGCCTGCGGACTCTACTATAAATTGCACAATGTGAGTATTTACTCATCTCATGTGTCGCTGCTTGCCTGGTCGGGATTGATGTCTTAACTGCATGGTGTACACTAGGCTTTTATTGGTTTCAGGGGTTTGGTTGTTGTTTTATTCCTTCCCCGTCTCTAAGGTTCCCTTGGGAAGTGACAGCCGTTCTTTGTCAGCATAGTGATGCTAAGTTCAGTGACATTACAATGTATTAGCTTGGCTTCTAACGCTTGGGCAAACCAGGCAAAACAGAGCTACCACACTTGGTTTGAACTATGTTTTGTGTGCCTTTTCCCTCCAGGAGGAGAGGCCATTTGGAATGGGCTCTGTGCAAAAATGAATCCTGATGGGCTATCTGCATTCTGACTTTGTAAAAATAATTATATCTGAGGCTTTGTTGTGTTACTTAATTTTTTTAAAGAAATTATTCCTAAGCAGGAATTGCTTGACGTGTTGGAACATTATTTAAGCTGTAAGTAACAGAGGTTACTGGTACAAGATTGCTCATGTCTTAGGACTGAATTTGGGTCAGCATGTGCCTCCTAGTTTGATCTTATATTAGGAAATGTATGAGCACTGAGGGTAAGCCTACGGGAAAGAGAGTCATCAGCTGCCAAATTCAGTTCAATTTGTTTTTCATGTCTAGGGGTTTTTTGTGTGTGTGGTTTTATTAAACAAATCAATATAAACAAGTTCTACAGAGAGAAACACCATTTTTTTTGGCCAGAAAAAGGTCTCCATCCAGGAAAAACACATGGGGGCTGTCCAAATATTTTCATTTTTGCACAATAAGGTCATTTTGTCTGCATGAGCCTGATTTTCTCATTTCTTGCAGGTGAACAGGCCTCTGACCATGAAAAAGGAAGGAATTCAGACCAGGAATAGGAAAATGTCCAACAAATCAAAGAAAAGCAAGAAAGGCTCTGAGTGTTTTGAGGAACTGTCCAAGTGCATGCAGGAGAAGTCATCTCCCTTCAGCGCTGCTGCCCTTGCCAGTCACATGGCACCCATGGGGCATTTGCCCCCTTTCAGCCACTCTGGACACATCCTACCAACACCTACCCCCATCCACCCATCCTCCAGCATCTCATTTGGACATCCACACCCATCCAGCATGGTTACAGCCATGGGATAAAACCTGACAACCAAGAGACCCACCCAGAGATTGAGAACATGGGGCTTTGCCTAAGATGACACCAAGTGAGAAAACGTTCTGCCAAGAGGAGAATGTAGGGATGGAAAAAGGGCATCTTTGCTCCCATGTGGTTTTAACTCTTAATGCTGGTCTAAAACCTGGCAAATGATGGGTCTTCTGCAGAAATGTGTAGTGGTGCCTGTAATGCACTTTGCCCCCTCAGGTATAAGAAAAAAGAACTCACCTGTTTGATACTTAATGATCCAGCAGGAAGCAAAAGGTGGCAGAAGCTGAAGGAAAAAGCTTGGAACTGGCTTTCTTTTCTCTCTTTGTTATTACTGTGAATATTGTAAAGAGATGTAAGCAGCCTCCCAGGATGGAATTGGCTCACTGGAAGCCAGACATGCTGGATTTCTATCGTGGACTCTATTTGGGATGGGGAAAAAAAAGAAGAAAAAAAAGGAAAAAAAAAACCAACAAAAGGACATCTTTATAAAACCGTAATTTTTAAAATCAGACACAAAGTCATATTTATTTTGTTTTCCGCAAAAAGCCTCAACCCCTCTGATTGCATGTTTTTGTGCTGTCGTTTGCAATGGCTACCCTGTAAGAAAATCTGCCTTTAAAACAAGGAGGAGAGGGAAAACATACTCGACAGCCCTCTTGGATTAGCTCCATCTATCTTCCATACCAAAATTACTAGTAAGGGGGAAAAGATTTTGAGGGGGAGGAACAAAGCAAAAACATATCCATAATACGGGATTTTAATGCGCCCAAGATGGTGATTATTTTGACACAATTTCTTCATTCTTTTCCCTAACATGAAAGATTTCTTTAAAAAAAAAGCCCCTCTCCCAACTACCCTGTTGCTCTTCAAAACAGACACCTAGATTAGACAAACTGCGGGGGAAAAACTCTCGGGAAGGCAATCCCGCACTAGCAACGGGGCGAGATACAGGCAGCTCACTTCTAGCGCAGCCAAAACCCCATCACAGGGCATAAGAAACATCCAACTCACAGACTTTAGAGGTTGAAGCATTTTTGTTCTGTTGTGTTGGCAGCTGTCCGCTTAAAAATGCAGATTAGCTGCTTGGGTAAACTTCGGGCAGTGTGGCCACCAGGTCCACACGCAGCCAGCCAGCGCGTGTGCTGTCTCGGGCATCCAGGCCCCGGTGGACTTCACAGGGAGGAAGGGCAGAAGTGGGGTTGAGATCACTGGAGAGGGGAAAAAGAGAGACAATCAGTTTGAGCTTCACACATCCGTCAAATCCCAGACGCAGCGACAGCTGATGAGACGAGGGAAAGCATCGTTCTGTAAGGGGAACGTTTGCTTTCCGTAGTGGATTTTATATGAAAAAAAAAGAAAAAAGAAAAAAAAAAGAAATTTAAATCTCCCATTATTAAACCATATTGTACATAAATGACCGAAAACAAAGCTATTGCCAATGTGAAGTGTATTCTATTGATTGTTATGATCTGATGCCTCTCGTGAACACAAGCTCCAGTATAACATACAGTGTACATATTTAGCTATACTTCTGATGAAAATGCCCCAATGAACAGAGGGGTTTGATAACGTAAACCACGTAAGCTTAACTCTGTGACAAGCTTTTTATTTTATTTTTTTAAAATTTTAACTATTTTGTTGTTGGGGTTTTTTTTGTTTGTTTTTTTTTTGGTTTTGTTTTTGTTTTTTTTTGTTTGTTTGTTTGGTTTTTTTTGGATCAAGCCAAATTGTATCTTTACTGCAAAAGTCCTGCTTTAAAGAAAAAAAAAACGGAACGAAACAAAAATGGATGTATGTTAATTTTTTTCTAAACATGTAATTCTAGTATTTTATAATTAAGAACCAAGCAGCCATGAAAATCCTGCTTTCCTCCTTTTTTTTTTTGGTCTGCATAGGCATATAGGTGCACTTTGTAAAGAAGTGGAAATAAATGGGAAACTAAATTGGTTGGGAGAAATCATAAGAATTTTTAATCTATTGAGGTAAAGAATTAGGTCCTTTTTACTTTTTACCTTTTACAATGGTACAGTTGTACATTATTTGTACCCAACTCAATTCTGTAGGATTTGAGCAGAGGGGAAGGGATGTGGGTGGAAGACAGGGATTACTGATACAGTTGACAAAGTGCAATATATTGTCAGTCACTGCAGCATAGACAACGGCAGTCGAGATTTAAATTATTTTGTACTTGTATCAGCATAAAAAAAATTTCTTCAGTATTTTCTGGTTTTATTTTTAATTTTTATTTTGCTTATTTTTGGATTAGTGAACTAAGTTATTGTTAATTATGTACAACATGTTTATATATTGTCTGTAAAAAGTGTATGCTTTCCTCATATTCCTTCAAGGTGAATATTGCTAAGAATAATAAAATACCTTTTTTGTGAAACTACCTGTGCCCAGCTTCATGTCGTAAAAGCTGCTTTTAATAGGGAGAGAGGAAAAGTTATTGTCATCATTGTTGCCAGTAGAATTATTAGCTTAAACTTTATGCAGAGCAGTCTATGATATTTCAAAAATCTACCAGCGTAGGACAAAAAAAAAAGTAGTTGAATGATGTAGTATTAAAAGCACAGGTACAAAAGCTCATTCTTTGGTGGTGTTTTGGGGTGATGAGGTCATGCAGTTCAGTGTGCTAAAGTTTCTAAACCAGTTTAAAATCTGAGGCAGCAGCCACATTGCTGATGAGGATTTGCGGTTTCTCTGAGATACTTTTTTTTTTTAAGTGTTGGGAGAAAATACTTTTGAATTTAAAACACATTTTAAAAGCACCATAAACGTAGAAAAGCAGCCAGCTGCTTAATGGGTTTCAAGGCAGGACCTGTATTAGACGAAGCAAAGTTCTCCGAAGGAACACTCAACCTGGAAAACTGTTTCCCTCCTTTTGTCACCATCAGTGGCATGAAGGGAGCATGGGGGGATTGCCAGTTGGGAGCTGCTCGGCGCTGTCCTGGGAACAAGGGGTGCAGCCGTGGGTGCAGGGGGGTGTGCACAAGGGCTGGCACGTGAGGATGGAGAGGAGTGCTTACCGGACAGATCTCCCCTCGCCAAAACTTTGCGGCTGCTTTCATCACACACTCGAGCCTGACCAAGGAACTTCTTGGGGCCATACAAAGTGAAGTGAAGCCTTGCAAAGCACCCCCGCCCCGTGTCATCTGTAGGGGTGGGCACTGCTCCTGCTGAAACAGTATTTTTCAAGAAAACTGCTAATGAACTTCGGGTTTCCTCCTTTGACCCCCTGGGACATGTGCCTCACTTCTGTGGAAGCCAACCTGTGGATAACTCTTTACTCATTAAGGAAAAAATAACCTGAGTTCCCTTTTCAGCTGCATGTAAATTCGGTTCTGTGGGTAAATTCCAGCCCTTCCTATCAGTGCTTCTCTTTCCCCATGCAGCCTCCTGCCCAGCCCTGGTTGCAAGCCCTGGTAGTGAATAACACGGAGCCGCAGTAGCTCTAGATGTGCTGAAGGAAGAACACGCAACTGGGATGAGGCCTTCCCGCATCATTTCAGACGAGTTAATCATCTCTCTAACTTGTTTAGCGAGGCTTAGTGCAAACATCCATTAAAAAAAAAAAAAAAAAAAGGCAGTTTATAGCATACCGTGCAAGCTTCATTTAAAAAGAAACATGTTCTTTTTCAGACAGGTTTAAAATGGGGTTATAGCTAAACTCAGCCACTCTCCTTCCATCTTCGAATAGCTGAGATGGGAGAACTAACAACATCTCTTTAAAATAGTTTAGAATAATCAAGCTGTTTTCTTTGGTTGCACATTACACACACGTTCAGGTTGTGAGGAGGGCTTACCTCGGGGTTGCCTCTCTGCAGGCATTTTGCCGGGTCGGTCCAATCTGCTCACAGAATCGGGGACATAATCCATTGGGTTGTCTGTCAGGAGGGGTGATGCCTCCCCCAACGCCCGGAGGAGCGTGTCTCTCTGAGCAGGGGCTTCAGCAGTTCCTGCAACACAGATAATAAATAATCCCATGTTTGTCAGGTGGCACTAATCTGTGAAAGATCAAACCATCTCTCTGCAACGTGTGTATCGTGTTTGTCTCCAGACATTTTGCATAGCAGAAGAAAAACAAACAGCAGGGAATGGAAATGGAGCAAGTGTGTAAAGTTCAACATAAAGTGTAAGCACAGAGCAGATATTGAGGCAACAAATTGGGATTTACAGTCCTTTCACTACCACCAAACACTGGGGGACAGGCTTTTTGTGAGGGGGGAACCCTGACATTACTTGCCTTTGCTTCCCGTTGTTGGGATTATTGTTTTAAGCCGTGCTTAATTGTCATGTCTCCACGGCCACATCAAAAGCCAAGAAGATTAGGTTACAGGGAGTGTTTGATGTCAAAATACAAAATAAATAAAAGGAAAGCTGAAAAGGTGCCGTATTTTCCAGGATGTCTAGAGAGGCTTTTGCCTCAAGAATCCCTTTTTTATTATTATTGTTTTGCAAAGGTTGCACTTTTAGTGACAAGATTTCATTTACTTCCTTTCAAATGACTCCACTACTTTCCTGCAACAGCTCGAAAGGGTTAATATCTCCTCTTTGATGGCAAACATGGTATAATTAACGCAAACTTCTTAAGTATCCTGGTGACCTGTAGATGGCCACATGAGAATTTTGTTATTTACTGACTTGCCAAACGTTTATTGCTTATAGCAGGACAAGTGGGAAGGAGGCATTAATTTTGATGCTGTTATCTGTGATTGCGTGTAAAGTTCATAGCAGAGAGTGCCTATATGTCAACTGCAATTAAACATTTTTCTATTTTTTTACAATTAATTTCATGTTGGTGGAAGGGGTTGGACCGGCAGATTTGCAAACTGAAATCCTGCCCATCCGCAGAGCAGGCGTGACAGAGCCAGACACAGGACAACTTCCCCTTACCTGCAGGCTGCAAAAGAAAACAGTCTGGCGCCATGGAGCATTTGATCCTTGGCTTCTCCGCAGAGACAGTCAAATCAGTACCAACTGTGGCAGGGCATAGAGGGAGATTTTGTGGTGTGACATCTCCCCTTGCAAATTAGCCTGAAAAAACAACTAAAAATGAAGCCAAAAGTGGCCATCAGGTGAGTATGTTCATTTATCACCAACCTGGACTGGATTAGAATGCATGACCTAGAAGTAAAATGCTTTGTTTAGCCCAACTCCCTGGGCCATCTGGTCCTTGCAAGTAAACATTTCTAAGTGAGATTAAGTGACTGTTCTTTAAGCATGGTGATGTGAGTGCAAACCAGGCTGCTCTGGATCTAACAGATCAAACCTCAGCATCAGGGCAGCCGACTGGTGCCAATTCAGAGATACCATTTGCTTGAGCAGCTTTGGGTGCAATTCCCCACGGTGCCAGCTTTGCAGTCAATCCCCATTCAGTCTGATGCGTTCCTGTCAGATCCAGAGCTCGTCCTAAATGCAGGGCTCAAATTGCACCAAGGTCCTGCTGGGAGGTCGAGGGCCCTCTCAGAGGAAACTTATGGGAGAGACTGCAGAACTACCCAGCATTTGCAGTAAGAACTAAGTTGCATTTCTGAGCACCGAAAGCTCAGCTGAACAAAGTGCAACTGCAGGATGAGAGATATAGCACAGAAAACATCCAGCAGGTTGAACGACAAGGCAGAACTAACCTCTCCTTCAGGGAAAGGTTTCAGCATGCCACAGGGACGGAACTGCTACTGTTTGGTCTATAAAAACTGAATCAGGGAAGTATAATGTTAACCCAGCCTATGCAGCAATGCCAAGCAGAGAACAGCTACCTGCCTATATCCTGCTCCCATGCACCTCTGTGTGTGGTTCTGCACTCTGGGCTGCAGGGAGTTATTTGGAGAAAAGTTGGCTCTGTCTCAGGAGGGTCAAGAGTCTGTGTAAATCATTTGGAGTTGGGCCTATCAGTGCCAGAGTGTGAATATGGACCCTTGTTTCTCCTAAACATTTCAGTGCTTCACCAAAGTCTTCCCCAGTGCTTCTATTTTGCTCTGGCTCTTGATTCAGCTTCTGCCTGCTCTCTGTCAGGCAGAGAGTACATGGCAGATTTCTTTACCTGGGACATTTTTTAATCTATTTTGGTTGTGATTTTTTTATCTCTGGTTCTTTAATTCACTCCCACCTGCCCACATTGGCATTCTGGTAGCAGGTTATACTGCTAGAGTGATTTCAAGGCATCCCTGGAAAATCCCTACTGGATTTTGCTGTAAAATTCAGATTAATTTACCATCTCCTGCTGTATTTCAGCCCAGCCATTATTTTTATTTTTCTCTTCTTTTTTGTTGATCCTTGTAAAATTTGGAAGCAAAACCACTCCATTTTGAGAGTTAATCTGTTAGAATAGAACTACATGAAAAAAAATGAACAGACCAAAATCATTCACATAACCTTTGAGCCCACGGGCACTCTGGACTGCACACTATTTATCTCTTTCCAAGCATAACTCCCGCCAACACAGGGAAGTTCTTCATGAAAAAGCACATCTCTGGAGACAGACCACTGCCTGACTGGTGCCAGGACTCATCCCAATCCCTCGCACACTCTGATAACAAGCAAAGTTACAGCACTCCATGCCTCAGTTTACCCTTGCAAAACAGGCATAAAAAAGACATGACCTGCCCTATCAGCTACATACAAGTGTTGACTTGCTCCAGCCCAGCAAACTCCTGGGCAAGTTCTAACAAATGTCAGTGTGCGGTGTGTACTGATAGGCACAGGGAAAGGGCACAGCACTCTCTAACTTGGAGGCTCCTCCCTGCCTTCGCTGTGGAGCTGTTGCACTGCCATTTGCCTCTCTGTACAGCTGTCTGTGGCAAAAATGACACACTGGAGAAATTAGTCATTGAAGTGCATCACCCGGCTGATTCCAACCACTGTCCGTGCACACACCAGGAGAGCCCCACGCACCGCCTCCAGCCCCGGCCCATTGTGAAGCCGCCCTTTCGCCATCTCCCATGCTGTTGGCCCCTGACCTTCCTTTCACATGCTCTAATGGTCACTAGAAAACTGCGAGAGAACACAGTTGCAGTATTAAATAGCCCTAACTTGTCTCCAGGCCTTTCCCCTCCTCCCCCTCACCTCGGTCTCCCGCGACTTAACGTTTAAACCAGCTGAAGTTTACAACAAATCAAAGCTCCCCATAGGCCCAGATTGTCTAAATACGGAAAACAGGAAGTGAGTAACCTTCAACGGGAAATTGTTCATCCGATGGAGGCCAAGACCCAAGGCCCGGCTCTTTCCAGTCCTGCCCCAGCCCAGCAGACACAGTGTGTACCGAACGGACACCCGGCGTTTCGCAGGAGGGAGTGGTTTGGGGAAACTTTTGCTTCTCTTGCCGTCATGTTGCAGCTGCTTCAAGAAAGAAGGGAGTGTTTGTTGCTGTAGAAGGGCAGTTTGGGAGGGCTATTTTTAATAAGATTGGGGATGGGACGGAGAAGGAGACAAAGGTCGGAAGGGAAAACAGAAGATGTGTGAATCCAAACTAAAACTGTCTCTTGCTTCCTATGAAAGTGAATATGTCAAGAGAGAACTGCAAATGGCATTGGGCTGCTTCCAGAAGGGCGGGAAGAGATTTTGTGTGACAGCCCACTTCATGATGAAAAGGAGAGCACTTCATTTCCTAGGCAGTGAGAATAATAATTTATTTTTGTTGAGTAACTTGCCTACTTCCCCCAGCCAGGAAAGATCCCAAATTATTTTACCGGCTGTTTATCTAAGGCTTATATTATTCACTCCTGAATTGCAACCATTAGCGGGGTGGAACACAGCAGCTGTTTAATGACTCAAAACAATGCCCCTTTTTTACGGAAGGTCATATTAAGATCCTCTCTAACTGAAGGTGAACTTCTTGCTACGTGACGCGTCCACTGGAATAAAGCTTTGCTCACAGTTACACTTCTGCCAGAATCACAAAACTGCCAAGGAAACTAGGATGCACAAACATATCCAAGCATGCCTGAGTCTTTCCACTCCAACTCTGGACAGTGCTAATGAAGCATGTACCACAAAGGGACTCCTGGGTCACAGGCAACTCTTCTGACCCCCTTGGAGCCTGTACCTATGCTCATATACCAGTTTTACACTGGGTAGTTCACGGGATAAGCATCAGCAACCAAGCCTATAGTCTCTGATTTGAGAAATGGGCAGAGAAAAAGAAGGCACAGCTTGGTTTGGAGTTTAGTACCACTGTCAAGGAAATGTGGGTTGTTTGGTCCTGTCCTGGTTTCTTGCCCCAGGACTGGGAGTGCTACAGACAAAGGGCACTCCTGGGCAGATGTGCACACATGGGACAGTCTCCAGAACATATTTATACAGAAAGCACAGCTGGAATCAGACCTGCCTGACTGGGATGCTGCACCTCTGAAAAGACTTGGGCTAGAGAGAAATCTACAGCAGTGGTAACTTTTGAGGAAGACAAGTTAGAGAAGAAGTTTCTGGTTAGATCTCTTTGCTGCAACATTTAAAATATTGCACTGAAATTACCCTTTAAAAGTATTTTTTAAATACTGGTTTTAGGCATAAATATTTTTCCTCTTACTCCTTATTGTCTTTTTCTGCAATGATTTCCCCAGATTTCTCGGGATTTATATAGGCGAGTAAAACTGGACTCGTGGTATTTGCTTCACAGAGATTGTCTCTCTTGCATAAAGATGAAGTTTAGTTGGTTGTTTTGCTGGCAAACCAGCTGGCTGGGAGAAAGATGCTCTTAATCAAACGGCCTCACTGCCTCTCCAGGGAGAACTCTGTCTTTTTTCCCATCACAACAGGTTTCTTCTTTGTTCTCTGGTGGGCAGGTGTTGTCCCTGTGGGATGTGAAAAAGGGCAGGCTCTGATCCCATTAAAGATAGCCCCATTGGTAATATATAAGCGGGGCATCCCTAGGTTGTGGGAGAGTATGCCTGTCTTGCTTCACTGGCTGGTGAATAATAGAGCTGGCTCTCAATGATACTTGCAGGGTTTTTAACAAGAGTTCTGTTCTCCAGAGGGACAATGAAAGGGAAAGGAACCCAGAGGGTGATGGCCATGTCTGGTATTGCCAGAAATCACAGCTGGTCCTGCAAGTGATGGGAATGGGGACAGTGCTTCTACCCAGGAAAGATGCAAAGAAATGCTCCCCTGCTGCATTATCTTCTTGCTTTACTCTCTTTCTCCACCAATTCTACAGCAGGCTGACTTTGAGGGATGTGGAAGTCAATTTTCTTCCAGTGGAAGGAAAAACATGGATAATCCCAGAAATAGAAACACTACTGTAACCCCTGGTCTCAGCCACTCCTTGGATCTTCCATCTTGAGGGTTACAGCAGCTCTGATCTTACTTCCTGGGAAGAAAGTCTGTGTGTGTGGGCTAAAGGAGCTCCAACCACGTCCCTGGCCTGGATGAGGTGGTCAGGGAACCAGGGCTGTGGCTTGCCCAGTGGAGCCTGTCTGCCTGCAGTCCAGACATAGCATGGAGTAGCTTTTCTTCTGCTGACCTTGTGCTCAGAAGAACTGAGATAGCAGGAGCGCATTTCCTTCTTCTGTGCTTTCTAAAGTCATCGAGGAGTTGAGTCCACTGTACCCAGGAGCTACAGACACCTGAGACCTAAAATAGGCTCTACACCTGCTTAACTCAGAGCCTTAGTGTCTTTGCCTACTTAGTTCAGCAGCATTTTTTCTGCATCACATAGGGTTGTGGCAATCCATTAATCTGTGTTAGTGCAGGCCTTGGACATGGCCATGTCCCAAAAATGGAAACTTGAAGCTGGATACATGCAGCAGGCAAAATATGCAGCTCTGACTGCAAACTATACCATAGGCACGTTTGCACATTATGCACCAGCACTGTGGGCCCAGAGGCTTGTCCAAATGAAGCAACAGCTCTTACAGACACTGTGTCCAGGCACAGGCTCTATGAAATTCTTTTTTTTTGGCAGGATGCCTTTGGCCATTGCCATTCCAGCTCCACCAAAGCTGTCCATGAGGGACACACACCTGCTCAGTAAAGATCCTGCATCCTCGAAAGAGTTAACCTGGAGCTCCTGACTCAATGCCCAGGAATGCAGCCACCTCGAAGAGTCTCACTGAGGCCAGCCTTGCACACTGCCTTCATGGGAGTCTGCACAACTCAGAACTCAAGGGTGGCTGCACTCAGTGGTGTCAGGACTGACAAGAACAGAGATGTTACTGTCATTTTAGGCAGGTGACTACATTTTAACACACTCTTTTGACTTCCTTTTCTTATGTTCTTCCTTAGTGCCACCTGGAAATTACACTTCTTTTGCCCTATGCACCCTGCACCAGTTGGACATCTTTTCATCTGCACCCTCTTCCTTGCTGCTCTCTTTCTGATGTTTCACTCTTCCATTTACATCCTGGCTGAATTTACCTCTGTGGCTCATAAACCAGCCAGCGTCCTTTACATCCACTGCACTGGGTCCTGGGAAGACTGCTCGTTCTCCTTGCAAAGCCACCACTTTGGGCCACTCCACTCAATCCAGCTCTGCCAGAAATCACCGCCCCTTCTCAGCATTCCTGCAGGCTGCTTTCACTTTTAGCTCTGATGCTGAACAAACCCAGCTCTCAATTCGTGTACATGAACATATGTATTTATACACATACCCCCCACCACAGAAAGAGACCAATTTTGCAAGGTTTAATATGCTCTGAGTTCTGCTGTGGACTCTTCCTCTTTTGTTGCAGCTGCGGTTTTAGGGCAGGCTTTGTGGGTTTGAGAGAGTCCTTGGATGCCTTGGGAAACATTCTGCAGAAGCTCACTTTCTCTCCGTGCATTTTACACTCCAGCCACCAGGTCCTGAAATCTCAGTGCACAGATTTCGTCTATTTAGATGAGCACAAAATCTACTTGACTTTTCAGGCAAGGTCTGATTGAGTTTCTCATTGATACCACTCGTTTATGCCTGCAGTGTCAAGCAAAGAGACAGAAGAGGCAGCTGGACTCCCTCCTACATCAGCAGTAGCTCTAACTGAGCCGTGACACTGCATCAGGATGCTCTATATGGGCTAAGAAACACCACCTCACAGCCACAGCAGCCCTGGGGTGGCTGGTGTGAGCTGCTTTGCCCACAGCTCTAGAGAGAATAAGATCTGACCCATTATCCTCAATGTGTCTGCCTGTGACACGGGAGAAGCAATATAGGCTATCTCCTAGAAAACAAGGGAGCGCCTGCAAGTGCCAAATAACTGAAACAGAAACACTGTCTGCCTCTCCTGTGCTTGCCCTAGTTACTCATGAGGGAAAGTAACTCTGCCTTAGAAAAGCTGAGGATTAGCCTAACGCACCTGGGTACCACCTGCTGCTCTAGTGTCTCCAGCTCAGAGTTTTGTGACAAGCTGGGTGCTTGACAGCAATACTCCTTTGAAATGGCATGTATAGTGCTGACTGTTTGGAAGAGCCTTGCACCAGCACAAGGTAATTGTCAGTATGCATGAAGACAAGCTTCCTGGGGTTGGCTGGGGGCAAGAAGGGGACAGCCCAGGTGGAAAAAATGCTTAAACCACAGCACAAAGCATGCCTGTGCTCCTAACCAGCTACACAGCAACTTGGCCCGATAGAGTTAGAGCAGCCTTGAGGTGGCTCTGATAGGCAAAGCACACAAATGCTGTGATTAAAAAAAAACAACCCCCAAAGCAACAGAATGTCTCCCAAGGTTTAAAAGCACAGTTGTTCAGCCTTGCCTATTTGTATGGGAAGCAGGAGCTGCAGCTCCTGAACATGGAGCTGGCAGGCAGCATAGGAAAGGAGAGGGAGGCAAGATATGTGGCTGAGGAATTTGCAGTCTTCGAGTTCCCTCTCTCTCCCACCTCCTCCTCTTGCAGGAAATGAAAGAAACCTCTTTTGTGGAAGGAGGATGGTAGGTGGGCATGCGTGAGTGTGTGCTGGGGAGCAGCCTGGCCTCATGGTCCCCTTCCCAGCCCGGCACTGCGCTCACCGTGTGCGTGGCGATGCCGGAGCGCTCGGGGCCGGCTCAGGGCTGTTTCTCAGAAGTCTCCCTGTGGGTGTCTGAAAAGGTGGATCAGGCAACGGAAGTGGCAAAACCACCAACATGCCCATGCCCCAAAGGACTGCCTTTTCACTTTTCTTTTCCTTTTTTTTAAAGCAACACCCCCAACTTCTTCCTCCTTCCCTCCCCTACTCTGCCCTGCTAAACCACAGCGCTGGAGCAGCAGAGCCTGAAACTATAGGAGAGTAAAGGACAAAAAAAGTGGCCATTGCAAGGGCTATTGCAAAGAGTGATGTCAGGGACCAAGGCTGGCAAGACTGGCTGTGAGCATGGCTGTCTGCAGCTGCTGCTGCCCTCACCTGGGACCAAGGATGGAGTGGAGCGGGCAGCCAGCCCTCTCCACCAAGGGGGTCTCTTTTAGCCTCTGTTTCCACAATAACAGGGACAAAAGAACGGGCTGTTCGTCCCTGTTCCCACTCAATGAATTACAAGGTGTACCTACATGGCCTGGCAGCTTCTCCTTGGGGTGTCCTTGGGAGGGAGAGGAAAAGCATGGCTGGACATCTCACTTCTGTTTATGTCTCTTTGTTAGCAGTAACATTTTCCTCTCACCGTGCTTGCTCCTGAGGTAGGTGTTAGCAGCAGGCTGAGGAGCAAGACAGTGGCCCAAGCCCCCTCCTTCTGCACCTTCTCCTCAGGTAAACATAATGGATCCCCAGCATGTGGCTCAAATTTGTTCCTCTGAGCATGGAGGAACACCCCATTTCCCAGATGAGCCCTGGTAGCAGGGAGCGCAGTTGCTGTTGACACAAGACCTAAAACACAGGAGAAGAAAATAAAGCCCACTTAAAGTCATCATGGTAAAGCCAAACCCAGCTGAGAGGAAGGGTGAAAAAGCTGGGGAATAAGAGGAGTAAAGGGAACGGCTGTCTGGAGAGTCCTGTTGGGAAGAGACACCAGGATGTTATAAAGACCCAAACTCTAAAGACAGTTTTGGAATCATAAGCCAAAATTTCCACTTTCCAGGAGAGCACTGAGTCCACATTCAGCCCTTCTAGTTTTCCAGGTCAAAAGTAAACCCTGAATAAATAACATTTTCTGAAAAAGGTGTAATTTTTACTTCACATGTTTTCTGTAGAACAAAAAGCATTGGGTGAAAGAAAGGAACTGCCTGAGAAGGTGGGAATCTCCCAGGTGGAAAGCACAAATTCAACATTGCAAAAAAACTTGCATAGTGCCAAAGGAAGAAGGTAAAGGCATTGAAGGGAATTAAGAAATTGAGAAAGTAACATGCCATGTGAGTTGGTCCTGAGATCTACCCGTGTGTAAGGCAGATGGGGTCCTCACACACACAATAAGTAAGGTGGGAGAGGAAAAGAGGAGCAAATAAAGAAGAATGCAAGAAATAAGCCTGCTCAGAGATCTAAGGATTAAAAAGAAAACCTTTAGTAGAAATGGAAAACAGGGAGGCAACCAAACAAGAATATTCAGTCAGTTAAGGCTTGCAGGGAAAAGATAAGGGCAGCAAAAATGCAGAATGAGTTAATTATAGCCAAAGGGATTAAGGAGAATAAGAGGCCTTTTACAAATATATCAGGGGAAACAGAAACACTAGGTAGAAGGTGGGTCAGAGTAGGGAAGGAAAATAATGAAACAAGGGGACAAACCATGCCAACAGCAGTGTGGACATCTTCCTGTTACCAGCCTGTCTGAGACTTCCAAAACAGCACAACAGGTCAACTGACGGTGACTGGTTTCAACCTAGAAACTCTCCATCCACAAGGACAGATCTGAGCTGCCATCAATAGGGCTAGATATGGAAATGAATCTCCCCATGCAGTGTCTGACACTTCCTGCAAGAAATCAATGTATTTTCAGTGATTTAATTGCCTCAACCTGGCTTTTTGTTTTGTAAGAGGCTGGAAAAAGCACATGTACACCAAGCTTAGGCCACACATGTGGTACAATAGCCTTGGAAGAAGACATGGATAAAACACACCAGTGAGTGATAGACTAAGTGACCAACTAAATATGGGCTTCTCATCAGCTCTTGTCCCTTGGCTTGGCTATTTCCTGTCTACCTCTCTTACCCCCCTGAAAGCAACAAGAATAAAACCCAGTAAATCCCTTGGAAGCAAGGATTGGCAATTATTAGGACTTTGCAAAACTTGAATCTCACTGATTTACAGGCCAGATTCTAACCCCCTAAGAAATTTTGCAAAAGAATTTAAAATATTTAAAATATGCACACATTCCTGACATCAGAATTTGGCTTTCTCCTTCTTCAGAAATAAAGTTTGGCTCCAAATCTCAGTTTTCCCTCTCAGTTCCGATCAAAACAAAAGGGTCAGTTAGGAAAACTACAGACTGCATATGTTTTTATGTTTTCTCAGAGTCAAAAAAGAACCATCAGGACACAGAAACTGTTTCACTCAGCTCTTTCACAGGAGAAAACCCATCTCTCTCCTGTCTGCCTGTGGGCGCGGTTTGCATACTGGAGCCTTTCCTTGAACAAGACCCCTCAGGCACCCTCCAGCCCCCATCTGCCAGGGAGTCACACAGCGAAACAAAGGGCCAGCTCCTTTGTCTGGGGAGACAAGGTGCCAACCTGCCTGTCTCTGTTTACCAAAGGGAGGGATGTTAGCAGGGTGAGAATGGGGGCTGGGACCATTGCAGAGGTGGGGACCATTTGTCCTCTATTCCCGGCTCTCAGGCGCTTTCCCCACCCTGCTGTCTCCCTCTAATTTTCATGTCTTCCCAGACAGGCTTTTTGAAATACTTTAAATAGCTATTTAGGAGGTTGCTGCCGATAGATAGATAGATAGATAGATAGATAGATAGACAGACAGATAGATAGATTCTATTTCTGAAAGGAAAACCAGGGAACAGCCTCATAGCCAAAATGCTAATTCCCTACAGCTCCATTCACCATTGATACAGGGTTCTTATTTCTTATACAGTTCTGATTCCATGGATAACCCATGGATGCACACAAACAACCCTTACCTTGTCCTTTACTCAGTGCTTACCTCTTCCTGCATCCCTGTCACGTCCTCTGCCGAGCAGATGTGAGGAGATACTTGGGGACAAGTCCTAGTACACACGGCAGTTGTATCAGTAACTGAGCCATGCCAATAGACACGGCTCGGGGAATGACAGCTAAAAAGTCATGGACAGTTTTCACTAGCATGATTTTCTAACAAAATGTATCCGTCATGGAACTGAATGAGAATAGTTTTGATGAGGCAGGAAGCTGAATGAAGGCCCTGCACTCACAGAGGCTGTCACCTCGAGTGCATCGCTGTGTGTACCTGCTGCACATCCATGACAGCAGCATTCTTTCCTCCAACTACACATTTGCACATTAAACTGTGTCAGAAACGGACAAACCCAGCCAGCAAAATCTATAGGCTTTCCTTCCATACTCATCCTACTAACCTTGGAGACCACACAAGAGACAAAAACCAGTCAGCCTTCCTCCCTTTCTACCTATGTTGCACCTTACAGGGTGAAGTCCGTTCTCCCTATCTCCCTGCTGTCTCTTTGCACTTTCAACTCAAATATGTAAAACTGCACAAGGAAGGAGAGGTTAAAATAACAGCACTCCATAATAAATGATATACTGTCCTTTATAGATTTTCCTTTTACACCATTGGTTCTTTTAGCAGCATGATCTCTGTTGGGTGTTATGTTAGAGGGAGTCTCCAGGAAGACACTGAGCAGGATATTAGATTTTATAATAAATAAAAATATAGGTTGTTGCTTTGTATTGCTCCCTCAACCTAAGGAATAGCACACATGTGATGCTTCTATAGGCATCTATATTTTCCCCCATCTCTTTCTATATTTGCCCAGCACTATACACTGCTGGGACAACAGTATACACTGCTAACTGGACAACAGAGTCTTCACACTTCTTCTGTCCACTCGCACTCAAGGACTCAAACAGGAGCAGCAGGATTGCAAAACCATTGCTGTTTCCCTGGCTCAGTCCCTCCTGGAGTGGGAACGGAGTTTGCTGGCTCTCTGGACTCACACAGCCTGTTTCTCCCCTGCAAGAAAACTTTGCTGCCACAGACCTAATCTGCATTTTATTTTTCTTCTCTTCCTGAGCACTCCTCCTGTGGCTCCCAGCTGCCCAAGAGATGGTTTGTAAAATCAGGACAGGGGAGGTGGTGGTGTGGGGAGGGAAAAGGAGGTAGAGCCCAAGCACCGAAAGCAGCAGCCACAGCGGAAGGCAGCGCTTTGTATGATCTCATGAATCAGCCACGACATTATCTACAGTGAAATGCCTGGGAAGGGGTTTCCCATGTCCTACCCTGACCTGGAAGGTTGAATCCACAGGGGCCTGAAGGGCATTTTGATTGCCAAAGACAAAGGCTAAATCAGAAGGAAATGATATTTTATTTAACCTCTGCATCGTGGTGGGGGCCTGAGGGGAGGGTAGAGGAAGGGGGATGGTGACAGAGGCATGGGGATAATAAGGGGGATTCAGAGCAGATAACTCAGTAACATATGGGCTCTCACTAAAGCAGTGTGTCCCACCGAAAAGACAATTTCCCTTGACATGCTGTCAGCCACTGCCGGGGGAGGGCAGAGCCCTGCACACACAGCCCAGCCTGCTCTGCCAGGGCTGTGCTCTGCCATACTACCGTGCTGCTCAGTGCCAATATGGAATTTCATTTCGGGAAAGGGCTGTGATAATTGTCTCTCTCTTTACACAGCTCTTTCCAGACAACATGCCCAGACGTTGGAGCCCTTATACAGGGAAAGCTCCCAGGGACACCCTGACTTGGCTTGGAAGCCAGTTGGGGCTCTGAGTACTCAGCATGTATGGAGGATCAGGCTGAAGGACCCCAGACCTGTTGGTCCAGGGACCAGCTCTCCTTGTAGGTGCCCCATTACCGAAGTGTGGCTGGTGGCCATTAAAAAAAAATCAACATCACAAGGGTTTTGGAGTGGTGGGGTGGGGTGAGCTTACCTTCTTGGTTACGTGGCATTGTAGCTACAAAGGCTTTAGATGCTTTCCTGACATGACATTCCTGTAGGAAGTTGCTGTAAATGTCCTGAGGACTTTGATGATCCAATGGGTGGGTGGGGAAGGGCTATCTAGTAGGGAGGGACTGGGAGGGAAGGCAGGGAATGCAACAGTGCCTCCTCAGGGGAAGGTGGGGCCCATTCCATCCTGGGTGGTGGGCTTTATGCAAGAGTGCCCTGGAGGAGAGGTGGGGGCCATAGCTTTGCAGAACAACCTGTGGTGCCAGCAAGGTGAGGCCTGGGTGGTGTGTCCACCCTGGTCTTCCTCTGATGAGTCTGAGAGCCCTGCTCTCAATGCAGGGATGATAACATGCCCATCTGAAGTATCTCTAATACTTCTGTGAAGCCCACCCTTTCCAGGATTGTTCTCTCTCAAGTTTTTAGCCAGCCCTGAAACACAAATAGGGTGGGGATCAGAGAAACAGAGGTGTGAGAAATGGCGAAGACCTTCACTCCTCATCACTTCTTGTGGTATTTCATCAGACCATGTAGGCCTACAATGGCACTTTATCACTTCTTTTGGGAAGTAGTTTCCATACCTCTGATGCACCCAGGAACAGGTTGTGTTTTGCCAAATTTCTGTTTCACTGTAAGTAAAAAATAGTCATGGATGCCAATATGAGTTTTTACAAGTGAAAAGAACTTAAAAGTGACACCCCCTCCTGTCTTCCCACAGTACCAAAATATCACACGTCAGAGATCCTCCTGCTGAGAGCTGAATTCCCCTTTCACGCTAAGTTCAAGGACTGAGGCTTGTTCCAAGCGTTTCTATTTCAGACTCTTGGTCTTTGACCAAATCATTGCATTTCAGGCTTGTGCTGAAGACCTGAGGACCATATTTGTTTGTAATCCCTTTGGACTTAGGGGCCCAGGCACAGCCCCTGTACTAGGAGATGTACAAAGGCAACAGAAAAGCCTCAGCCTGTCCTGAGCAGGTTCTCCCAGATACGTGTTTCCTTGAGGACCTGGATACTTTGGAGGCAGGTGAGGCACACACCAATACTCCAGCTCTGCTACGCAGGGAACCTACAGCACAAATTGATCTGTGGGGAGCATGACCCAAAGTGTCAAAACAGGGCCTTTAACATTTTCCACTGCCACCAAACCTGTTTGACTGAATTGCAGGTTAAAAAGGCATTGTGTCTATAATTGTTGGGCTTTAGAGAGCATGTCTTTTCCTTTAATGAAATACCTTGCTCATTCCATTCGAAAAGGAACCAAAGACTTCTCAGGTTTATGATAAAGTTGTAAAAATTTTATTTACCCCATATTTCCTGCTGGGTTATTTATGAGGCATTTTGTCAGCTCTCATAAAACTGCCTAGTAAAATATATTTTCTTACAAAAAAAATAAAATCATTTGTGCAGAACATCTTGAGAGCAGCGAGGACAGAGTTAATGGGATACACACACGTTCCGACCCTGGGAGAAAACAAAACAGAACGAAAGCCAGGCATTGTTGTGCTGCATTAGTTAATAATAGCTTTAGAGCTAAAATCCTGCTCCCACTGATGTTACTGGAAGTTGGTCCTTAATATAAAATAATCAGAGAACCAGCTGCCATGAATTACAGAGCTCCAAAATGAACATGAAATGCATCAAAACACCCAGAAAACACACTTCTGTTGAGATTTCACAAGAAACACCAGCTCAAGAAGTTTTTCTTTAAAGTATGGTGACTTAGGTTTATGTAAATTGGGGATAGATGCAAATCATCACTCAGACTGGAGCCCAAGGTTGGTTGATTGTTAATACAATAACTTTTACCTAGTTAAGGGCCAAGGTGCACAACATGAAGCTCCTTGACGTAAACCTGGAGAAAATCCCATCTTGGTAGTTGCTGTCGAATAAACAGCCTGGGCACAGGAAAAGCATGACCCACCCACTCCAGGCACAGCTGGAGTGCATTTGCCTCACTTGGAGCACAGCTTTTCAGTTTTGTGTCACATGTTTGCATCTGCTCAGTTCTCTGTGGTCTAAACTTTTGCTTTTTATTCCAGCAGTGCTCATGTTCCCTAATCCCAGCGGGAATCTCTAAGCACTAAGTTTGTTGAGCAGCATTACCCCTAACACCCTTCACTACAACCCTTGCAGCTTCTCTCCAGCCACACTCACCACTTGCAGGTAAGCAGGACAAAGTCCTTTCCATGTGGCCGGCTTGGCCTGGCTCACTCAGGAGCTCAGCAAAGGTATTCTAGCTTGGAGGCATCAACAATATAAAGGAAACAAGAAAAAAAAGAAGCAATGAATAAAAGATTAAAAAAACCCCAAAACACAACAAAACAGCAACAACAACCCCCCAAAAAACCAAACCCAAAAAACCAGGGAAGGTTGTTTTTAAAACAAGAGCTGGATGCCCGGAAGCAGACAGGGGGCTTTTGTTTTGTGCCTGTACAGCACTTAGCACAACACAACCCCAAATTACACCTGAGGTCTTGCTCCTGTTGCCCTGCAAACCTGAAGAAGCAGCAGCCAAGTATGGGAAACAGGCAAGGAGCCAGGTTTGCAAAGGTATTTAAGTGTATAAAGACACAGGGGGATATTTATTTACGGATGCTGGTAGAGGTCCCATTTCCTGCGGGAGCCAAGGGGCATTAGGCTCACAGTTCCAGTGCTTTATCAGTGCCACCAGGTGTTATCTGTTTCTTTAGGTACAGGTAGAGCTGGGTTTACCACTCCTCCCAATAAGACTTGTTTTTTAAAAGCCAGTCCTATCATGGGGTTACTCCCCCTCTGTGCCTGCAAAGTGCCTTTTGCAGTGCAAGGTCCTGCCTCAGTCACACAACCCGTGACAGCATTTAGCAACCACAGGTCCGTGCTGCTTTGGGCATATGCATATCTTGGGCTATACTTTCCTTTTGCAGAGGTGTGTTTCTCTAGGGAAACAGGAGCATCTCAATATATCTGGGTGATCCGGGGGCCTGGAGCTGGCCAGAAATCGCCTCTCAGCCTGTTGTTGGGGAGCATAGGGGGGAACTGCCTGCTAAACGAAGCACGGATGGCTCCCTGGAAAACACAAAGCACTGAGTGGGATATACCAGACCTGAACTTTAAAAAGCAGTTTAGGAACTGGCTGAGATTTTAACGGTTTAACCAAACTGGGCCAAACTTCCTCCAGCTCAGCCCTGCCAGAACTGTCTGAAAGAACAAAAAATGTGCCCTCCAACTGCTTCATTCTACCTAGACTGAACTAAATCCATTACACTAACTCAGCAAGTACATTCAAGTTGGACTCACCTGGAACATTTGTCAGCTGCCTAGAAATAAATGCAGTGGAACTCCAATGCAGGGAGTCCAGAGAGGAGAGGAGAAATATGTCTAAAGGCTCTCTGGATTTGACTCGGAGTGTTGAGTAGGTCGAGATGGAGAAGGAAAGCCATTTCTACTCCAGATATCAAACAAGCTCTCAGAAAATTCCTTCTACAGCTTAATTCATTTAAAAAGAAAACACCTTCGCCTCCCAGCTTTCAAGAGGTTTTGGCATCCTTTACAACCAGCACAGTCAGTCGTTCCAGAATCAACAGTTTTGGTCAATGACTGACAAGGAAGGGCTGCTTTGCCTCAGTGCACCAGGGAGAAACCAGCAGACATGTGGCAGACACCTTATTTGCACTGGTGGGACTAATGCTTTTGACTCAGCTTGCGAAAGGTGAGCTGGCAGGATGTTAGCATACTGCATGCTTTGACAAACCTCTGGTGATGAGAGAGCTGCTGGAGACCAGAGCAATCTGGCCCAGGAGGAATGTTTCTCCCCATTCCACTAGACCATTTTCTATTAATGGGGCAAATTCCAAAATCAAAACTACGAAAAGCACATAGAACATAGGGTGCTCAAGCTTGAAAGCTGGCATGGGTGTTGTCTTTAGGAGGGGAAACATAAAAGGACACAGATAGCGAAGATGTGCAATGGCCCATGCTGAGGTCCCTGAAAAGCTGCCATTGGTGGGAGTCCTTGTCAAATTATTCCAATCACATGAGCAGACACAAGCCTCATAGCTACCTCTCTTTCTTTTTTTTCTTCATGTTATTTCTCTTCCCCACTGCCAACTGGCACCAGTGACCAACTTACCCGCACCAAACACAAAGATATGGGTTATCTGAAGCCAAGCAGGGTCCTCATCAAGGGAACACTCTGGGGCTGTTTAATAAAGTTAAAAGACCAGAAAAGCATCCAAGCTTTCCCACCGTAGTAGGAGAAGATGAAATTCTTTAATTGTTTGTGTTTGAGTGAAACTCATATAAAAAGAGGATTTGGGATTCTGGGGAAGCTTTAGAGTGGAGTCTGACCTTAAGCCATGCTTCTGAACAGCATCGCACGCTCTCACACTGTGCTCCCTGCACCCACTCTGGGAACTCAGCCCTCACTCCTAGCCCTCTTACTTAGGAACATGGAGGGATTCAGGGAGGCAACAGTTAGTACAAGATCTTTTGGGGCCTGTAGTCCAGGCAACTTAAAAGAAGCTGTGTCTCTCATAGGCAGACAAATGCAGCTGCTTTGCATCCCATTACAGCTCAATTATCCAGTTATGCAGAAGTCACAAAGTGGTTTGGATCTCAGGTTGGGTTCTCTCCTTAACCCCAATTTGAGCACATCTGCAACATTTAACCTATTCTTCTCTCATTGTACTCCACATAGTCCTTATCACAGTCCTCAGACTTTTCCAAAGAACAGTAAAAGGAATAAACAAATCAAATTTAGCATGTGGATTTGGCTTTGAATGACAGAAGTCTCATAGGACAAGTGATTTCTTCATTCAGGATTGAAGTTCTGTGAGCCTGGTAAGTTGGCTAGAACCCGAACAAGGTCCTACCTGCTTGAAATTCAACCCAAATTTAGAACTATTGGAAACATGAGATCTAAGAACAAAAGCAGAGCAGCCAACAGCCCAGATGCTTACTGGAAATGACAGTAGAAGGATCTGAATCTTAATTTCCTAAACCACAGGCAAGCTCATTAATGCTGTAGTCAGCCTGTGTGGCATCTCTCAATCTTGATAAAAACAAACTATTTTTTGGTGTTGCTGTTTTTTGTTTGTCGTTTGTTTGTTTTTGTTTTGTTTTAGTTGATAGGTACAGGGGACCACTGGGAGCTGTTTTGATTTTTTAAGCCTTGGAAGTCTTTAAAGGGTGGGAACTCTGCCTTCCACCTTTCTTCACCTCACATTCAAAAGTCACTTGTAGAGATGATGAAAAGCCTTTCCTTTGCAGGTTCCATGAATTTTGATGTCATTCTAAATATTGTAGCTTTGGGTGGAGGATATCATCACAGCTGTGGCATAAGCACAGGCTTGAAGGTGAAACACAGAATGATTCATTTGGCTTGAAAGATGCCAAGATGCTTGGCCTCGAATGCCATCAGGCACAGTGGAAATCTCACTCACAAGGAGAGCAAGTAGCCAAACTGACAAAAGAGGGAAAAAACCCAGTCATGGCAGGACTGACTGCTTACCTCTTTTCCTAAAATTACCCCATTTTAACCTACTATATCTCTATGAGGAATAACTAAAGAGACTGGGGCATTTCAGTCTGGGAAGTAAACAAGAAATAATGAAGATCATAGAGGTCTATAAACTTCTGTGTGGCACTGGCAAAGGTGAATCAGGAACAACCGTTTAACAGCTTTTATGGCAAAGGTAGGGAGCAACTGGGGAAGCTGGGAGGAGGCAGACAGAGCAAACAGAAGGCAGTGTCTGGGCAGTGTATGCTACAGCCTGGCCCCACCGAGTCTCTGTTTTGAAAAATAATCCTGACGAGGGCTACCAGCCCTGACGAAGCCCGGTTGAACAAGCACCAAATCTCTGCATGCTCAACTGAAGGGCAGGTCTGGTTAATGACAGGGAGCCTTTGTGAAAGGTTGCCTCAACTGTAGGGAAGGCAGATGCTTTCAGTCAACCCTAAAAAAAATAATTGTAGCTTTTTTGTTTCCTGGAAGGGACATACGAGTGGATTAGGAGCCTTCCAGCTTCTGGTAATCCTGGATGGCAGGAATGTTTAGCAGTCAAAGCACGGCACAGGTTGGTTCAAATTCTCATGCTGCACTCCTGGTTTTACTACCAGTTTATCACATGGCATTAAAAACACATCTAAGGTCTTGGCATATGTATCACGGGTGTCAAACCAGCAACAGCCAGAGTCCTGTAGTCTAAAATTTGGCTCAACTTACCAACTTGCAGGTGAGAATGATGGCCTTTGCCTGTTGGTGTCTCGGGAGGATAGGACTTCACCTAATACTGCAGAGGTTTAGGGGTGCCCAAGTGTTAATTGTGCATACTTGAGTCAGACTGAAGAGATTAACCCCAGCTTTTCAGGGTAAGTTTGCAGAAGGGAGAACCATCTGCAAATGGAGAAATGCAAACAAGGAGGGAAAAAGTTCAGTTTTGCATCCTGAAAAAAATGCAAATCTTAGGATTTTTTTTTTTTTTACTAGCGTTTCAGTGCCAGTTTTCTCTGATTCTTCACCTTCTGGCACAAGGAATGAAACCAGTCTAATCTCAGTAACTGGCCAAGGAATGCTTAGGCTTTCTGAAGTCCCAGCCCACTTGGTTAGCTCTATTTCTGAGACAGAGAAACAGAAATCTTTCTACTTTTAACATCAATAACACCAGTTATTCTCCCAAAGAATTATTATCAACAATTCCTTTGCTATATTTACAAAGAAGCGGGGCTATTCTTAGAGAAAACACTAAAAAAGCCATTTTATTTAGCTTTCTTGGCAGTTATACAAAAATGTAAGGAATGTAGTCAGTTAAAAACATCAAATCCCCAGCACGAGCCTATAAGAACTTTCTAATGCATATTTACAGTATAGAAAGCAACCACTTTCCTGTTTTGTAGAACAAACAGGGAACCTTCTCTTTTCCTCCTAGCTGTTCCTGAAGACCAAACATTAAGTTAGACACAGAATATTGCTTTTAATGGTGTGGGTTGTAAACTTTTAATGCCTAGAAAATGGGACTTTATGCTACGGCCTTCTTTTCCTAAAAAGGAAATCGGAGGCAAATTTTACTGCTAGTTTTAGGAAAGTTCTGAATTGGCAGCCCAGGGTATCTAAATACTCCTTTAGCCACAGCTTGGTTTGCCACAGGGAACAGCAGTGCTGACTTCTTTCATGCTGCAGGGACATGCACCCCAGAGAGGGGGAGACTGCTCAGGTCCCACAGTACTGCAAGTGGGATTGGGGAAAAACATTGTATTCCCATAGTTTGGTGTGGGGACACTAGGATTTGGGAACACAAGCAGGGGACCACACCACTGTTCCCATACATGCTACAGCATCTCAGTACTTTGCTCTGAATATCCTCAGGAAGAATCTTTTAGGGGCTTTACTTACTGCTTGCCAAGGCAACTCTGTGGTGCATCCAGGTCACAGCTTTCCTGATGATGCTGAAAAAAAAACAAAGAAAAGACACGGAGTTATTGCTTCAGATTGTGGGGGCGTGGGTAGTAGTTAATGAGTTTGTCTCTTAACTGGTGAAAATGGACAAATGCCACCGGTGTTACTTGTTTTGCATGAAGCTCCAAAGATTTCCAAATGGATGGGTCAGTAACTCCTTTAAAGAATAGTCTTTTTCATTGGAAAACAAAGAAACTCAGTATTTTGGGATTTTTTAAATTCACTGGTATAGAGAACTGCAAGGAACAGTCCTCTACAGGTAGGGACAGAGGTATTCAACTTCTCCCTCTTTTTGTTTTCAGCTATAACTGAAAAAAAAAAAACCCTCTATCTCTTAAGTTTGCCAGTGTTGGAGACCTCCGGGTCTCCCAAGCCAGCTTGAAACTGAAAGGCTCCAGATCCCATACTTGAAATTAGCTCACGTGTCCCAGGTTAGAGAGAGGCTGGAATCATATTCCTCTATCCTGTCCTCTGAACCATGTTGCCATTTGTTGCTATTCTGCTGCTAGAAAGCCTGTTGTTTAAGATAAGTTTTAAATGGGTTCCTCCTGAACCTTCCTCAGGGAGGTGACAAAACTGCCTTTGAAGTTCTCCACAAGTTTTTGCTTTCATAACCAATATTCATTGAGTTTCTCCAGATTATTCTTTTTTCTTTTCCTGTCTTTATACAAGATAATGGCTGAAAAGGTCAAAATCCTTCCCTGACCTACATTGAGTCAGTGCTCCAAAACGGGAAATGTGTTTGGCTTCCGTTGTCCAAGTGGCACTGGCCACAGCCCTGAGAGTCCTGTCATCCTCCTCCCAGCCAAGGGGGCAGCCTCCCTCTCACCAGGCCATTCAAATGTGCCACAGGCTTGACACTGTGGCAGGAAACAAATATGTAATTTTGCAGAGCAATATACCAGGATCTGACAAATTAGCCCATCACAACACCCTGCCACTCTGTTGGCATGTGCTAAAACCAGCAGGACAGCAGCTTGGCTCTCCCTATCGTGCCATGGCACAAGGCAATACCAGGTCGGAACAAATCCTTAAACGGCCCATAATCCTGCTGCAGTGAAGGAACAGTATCTAGGGGAGTAATTGCTCCTTGAGGCAGATGATGCAACCCCAACCAGGATGTCTGTGGGCTTCTGTGATTTGTACCATAACCATATGCTTCTTTTTCTACTTCAGAGAGATCAGAACTGAGCAAGCCCTCACCCAGAAAAAAACAGCCAAAAAAACGACTGCACTTCAAGCCATCAAGAGGAAAGGAGAGACTCGTTCAGCCTTTGGCTCCCATTCGCTGTCATGTAACAGTTTCATCATTGTAGGAAGTGTCAATAAGATACCAACAGAGTAAACAATTGTCAGACAGATTTTCACAGAGCCAGTTGACTGGACCATGGCTGCTTTGTACACAATGCCAATGCAGTGTCATTTCTAATGGGGGAATTTATACAGTGTAATTATGTCAGAATTTGCTCCAGGCTACACACTGTTGCATTATAAACCTGGCCATTGCCTGTGATTAGTCAGAGCTTTAAATAACATTGAAAGTAATTATATCAAGCAAGAGGAAGAAAAGTGGTGCATTCCAGTGCTTG
This sequence comes from Cephalopterus ornatus, assembly GCA_013396775.1. Taxonomy (NCBI): domain Eukaryota; kingdom Metazoa; phylum Chordata; class Aves; order Passeriformes; family Cotingidae; genus Cephalopterus; species Cephalopterus ornatus. The sequence continues at coordinate 274,631 of VZRE01003308.1, read as the reverse complement.
CCACATACCAGCCCCTGAAGGGGGTTAGCTAATGATGAGATGATGTCCCCTTTATTGCTGGAAGTTTTGATACCTTAGGTCACATCCTGATCACCTGACCCACAAACGATTTAAGGACCTTCTTAGTTTGGCCCTTGTAATTATGGAGCAGAGGGGACTTTATACAAGTGAGGATAAGATTCCTGGATGATTGGCTGTAGATGGATGCGATTGAAATGCAAAGGGAGGCTGCCTCACACAGCAGCACATGGCCAAAGGGGCTTTGCATCTGAGGTCTCCCTGCATGCTTGTAGGCATAGGTGGATGTCAGGCATGCTGTCATCAGTGGCCTGAGGGTTAAGGGCTGGTCTGGTTGCAGCAAATGAGCACGTTTTCCTCCTGATGGTGGCACTGGCTCCAGTGGAGCAAGGAGCAAGGCTTCTCCAGGCCTCCATGAACATGGTATCACATTGCCAGGGCTCTGCAAAAGTAAGGGCTCCACCCAGGAGGGACAGAAGGAAGATCTAAAAGAGAAAACAATCACTGGATTAAGGGTGAGCAGATCACAGGATTATATGATACTCCTGTTTTGCACTTTCCATTGGAAAAGCCCTAATCATCTGGCATCCTTAGATCCCTATTTCCAAGAGAGAGAAAACAGATCCTTTGCTTTCCAATTCATGCTGAGTTTCAGTTCTGTGAGAGGGACAAAACTGGCTGATACCTCCCTTGCTCTGGCTCTGGTCTCACAGGGCTGTTACAAAATATTCTGCTTTGTAGCAGCTCTCTTGAGAGCTGTTACAATGGCTGGGAATTATCACCACACAACATCTTTTAGTCTCACTCAGTCCTGCCTTCATCCCTTGCTCTGTGACACAGAGGGTGCTTCCCCTTCGCTTTACTTTCTCTTTCCAGTAAGTGCTCAGTTGGACCTGAAGCAGTGCACACAGGTTACACCTCTCCAGAGGTCGTGGGATCTGAGGCATCTGAGATGTTGCAGTCAAATCAGAGTGAATCATGGTCAGAAATGATGCTATTGCTGGTCCCTTACAGTATCTGCTCTAGAAGAGGCTGAGACACTCAAGACTGTACAGACACACTTTTAGAAACTGGGAGGATAATTCATGAGAAATCCCCACTATTTCTGCTTCTAACTGTACTGACGGGCTACAGCAGCAACTACTTGAGGCATCCTGGCATTTTCCCTTTTGTCTGGGATGGGAATTAAAACAGGTAGTAGACTGATGACATAAATAACAGAATTGTGGAGGATAAGCCAAATCTTCTAGAATCTCAGGAAAAAAGTTCCCTTTCATTTTATGAGCAGGCAATCAGAATGGTTTTCATTTGACGGATTCATCTTGCCCCTTCCTTTGACCTGACAGAATGGTGACTGAAGCTCTAGGTTGTGCATCCTGTTCCAGCTGCTGCCAAGCTCCATGCAGAGGTGTCTGTCCACAGCTGCTTTTCATGGCTCTCATCCAGAGGTTGCCATGTCCTCTGATCCATCAGCACAACTATTTGTGTTATCAGCTATTTGTTTCATAACTTCCCCAGCCTCATCAAAATAGTCCTGCTTACTGAAGACTGAAATTAAATAGGCTTTAAAATACAGATGCCACATAGGTCTTCACTGGGATGGGACTAAGGGGAGAACTGCTGTTAAACAGTATGTTCAGGTCAATGCCTTGAGCAAGAACCAGCGTTAAAAAACAAGTCTGGAGGCAGCAGCTCTGCAGCATCCCTAGCCAACCTCTCTGCTGAGCACACTGCCCTACTTGGTCTCCCTCTTTTCCATTCCCTTTGTCACTTGACCCTGTAAAGAACTGCCTCAATACATTGAGCTGGCATAAAACTAACTGAACCAAAAATTACTTTAATTTTTCTGCTCAGCATCCTGAACAGGCTCAGAGCAGCATCGAGTGAGCCCTGGAGCCAGTAAGAGGGGGAGGGCTGCTGTGCAGCCACAGCCCAGATACATTACTGTAACAAGGTGTGTCTCTCTAGGTTTTAGTCAAAAAATCTGCATTTCCAAGCTGCTGTGAAAATAAAAGATGCTGTGGGCAACAAAGCAGAAACTGAACAGAGGTAAATTTGAGTTTCAAATGAGAGAAAGGGAGTGGGGTGAAGAATAAAGGGCAGCGAGAAGAAAGATGCATTTTTTGAACAAAGCACCATTGTTTTATAGGACAGGATTTCTCCTGAGTTTCTTTAAGTCTAATAATTTTACATCTACTTCTGGATGGTAATTCCTAGTCATTTTAGCTCATGTCATCAACTGTTCTAATGGAGCCAATCTTGTAAAATCACTGCTGTATTTATCAAATGTGTAGTCACATTTGTGCATATGTTGTGCGTATCAACTGTGAAAAAGGACCCAATACCCCCATCAAATTTTCCATCTGAGGTGCTTTATCTCAGTGTAAGTAGTTCAAAAGTATAAAACCCCCAGGCGATAAGTAAACTGATATGTAGTTGTTGGCTTGATGTGATTTACCTCCAGTACCATCCTGGTCTGAAATACCTGGATGTTCACCTGGACTTGGTTTTTATTTTTAACTGGAAGGGGGTTTTGACAGCAGGGACGCTCCGATAAAGGCTCCCTGCTGTTTGTTCTTAAGTTTGCTGTCTGAGTGGAAATACTGTTCAGCACTGCACTGTGTCCTGGGATGTGAGAGCCTGCTCTGGCTGGAGCAACCTGTGTCTGTTCTGCTCTTGCTCTGACCACAGGAGTGCTGAATTAGCAGACCTGGTCTGTAGCAGTTGGGCATTTGGCTGGTTCCTTACCAAAGCAGAGCACTGAGAGGTGATATTGGCTTAACATTGCCAGTGCCCTGAGTATCCAGCCTGTCTCGCCCAACAAACAGGGTAAACCAAGCAAGGCTTCACTCTGAGCTGCTTACCTGCTCCGCTGTGTAGAATTTCTGGGCATGGCAGATGGGGGATGCTCCAGTTCCAAACTGTGCTGGTAAGCTGTGGCTCTGAGGGTCTTTGGACTGGTCCAGGCCCTGTTCTGAGACGTATCAGGAGAGATTTCAGAGATCTTCCAGCTTTTCTGCTTGAAGGAGAAAGAGAAGTAACTTTTCTTACTTCTTTAGACTTCTATTAACAGTCACAGAAGTTATTGTACTACAGCAGCCTAGGGCAAGGCAAAAGCCCACTGCACAGGACCTTGGACTTACAAGAGCAAATAGACCAAAAAACAAGCCAAAAATGTGTGTGGGCTCAGATGCCCCAATGTACAGCCCTGTATTCCTCTTCAAAATGCCTGAGCAAGGTGTTGGTGACCATGGCTCCCTGATCAGAGACGGAGGTTTTGTTCTAGGCCATGATGCAAAGGCCTGTGGAGACTCTCCTTAACCCTGGAATGCCACTGGGCTGTCACATAGCCCCTGAGTCCTTTTGATTCCTCCAGCAGTCTATGACCCTGGCACAGCTTTGCTGGGGAACAGGAAAGACCAAGGAGCCTCTGGACGTGCCAAATTATTTTAGTTGTTTTGACATGGAGTTGGAAGGAACAGACCCCAGTAAAATGAGGGATGTGTGGGATATCAGAGGCATCAGTTAGTGGCAGGTGGGGACTTAGGGACTTTAAACCTTGGAGGTATATAAGACTCCCATTATGGACTGCACCACAGTCATGAAGCTCCAGAGAAGAGGGAGTCAGCCAGATATGGAAAGGAAACAACTTCCCTTTTTTGTTTGTCCTTCTTTAGCCTTCTTTTTGTCCCCTCTCAAACACCAAATTTCTTGTGTTGCAGAGATGCCAGTAATATTCATGGGAGAAGCACTTTTGGCGTGGGAATCTCACATGTGCTGACCCATGGCCTCAACCACCTGCACCACAACCATCAGACTCAGGAAGGGTGCAGGAACTGCATGGAGCCTGGGTGAGGAGACAGAGCAAGAAAAAAGAAATGGAGAAAAATAATTGTTTTATTCTCCTATACTAATATGGCTTAAAAAGTTCACTGAAGTGGCTTTGCCCCATCTCTTATGCTTTCCTAAACTAAAACCTGTGGTTTTGAGTGTTAAAAAATGAAACTGATGAAGCGATGAATGAGATGGGGTCAAATGAGGTGGCTGGGCAGGACAAGCAGAAGGAATGCATCAAGAGGAGAAGGAGAGGAAGAAAAAGGCATATCAGAGAAAAAGGAAGAAAGATGGGTGAAGTGAGAAGGCTGTGTTGTGGCAAAGAAACCCTTGCAACAACAGCATCCTCGGAGCTGCAGGCAGCCAGCATGGCTCGCTCCCGGCCTCCAGCCTGGTCCAACTGCAACATCTGTTACACTTGAGCTCAGCTTGGTTAGTGGCATGTTTGTTTAATTGTGGGCCTGGTTTGTTATTTTGCTTCTCATTAGGAAGCTGAAGAAAGGAGGAGGAGGGTGTTTTCATTCTGGGGAGCACTTTGCCAGGACAATAAGGTTTTTTTCCACGGCACTGGGTAGTCAGAACTAGCTGTACTGCTTCTCCCGACAAGGCAGACGCCTCCAAAGCCCATTGTTCAATCTGATGCATTAAGGGCTCACACTTGTAATTTTGGCGGTGATCCCCCTCTCCCATTGTGTGAGCAGAATGGGCTGAAAAGGGAGAGTCTGTCCTCTTTATCTAGTAGCAAGAAAAGGAGGCAGCAGCAGTGGCAGCGGCTCCTCTGCCCGCCAAGGTTTCAGCTCTCCTGTGGCAGTGGTAGGGAAAGTGGGACTTGGTGGCTTTGAAAGCTTCCCTGGTCAGTCCTGGGAAAGTCACTCAACCTTCAGTCTCTGCTGTAACTCCTTGGCTCCCCTCCAATTTTCCCAAATCATTCACTGACTATTTTGGAAAAATGACTTCTTCCTCCCTGAGCATTCAGGCTTTTTTGTACTAATAAAACAGAGAATTGTTGAAAGGGGAATTTTCTAGTGCTGAACAGCAGCCATGAAGACCAGTACCCTCTGCTGCTCCATGCACTGCCATCAGAGAACAGCAGGACCAAGCTCCCATGCCACCGTCCCCTACCAGCAAGGCATTTTTCCCCTGGATCTGACCAATGTGGTACAAAAGGCTTCCATGATGTGAACATCTCCTTCCTATGCCAGGGATCATATCCAAGACCCCTGAAAGGGTTTGGGCTTGTCAGAGGAGCTGGCACATGCAGGTATGTTGTGTTGTGCTTGTGTTGCTCAAAGGCAGGACAGATAACCAGGTTTCTGACTCAGCACTGAGCAGAGACCTATGTGAAAGTCAGACATCAGAAAGCATGTTCTAGCAGCCACTGGGACAAAAGAATAGTGATAGGACAATACAGCTTTGTATGGTACAGTTCTCTTGCTCCTTCATCCTTGCTCAAAACTAGAGACCCCAACTCAAACCACTGCAGCAACATACTGAACTCACAAAGTAACACTTCAGACATTGCTTAAAAAGCAAAGCAAAAAGCATTATTTTCTTAAAATTATGGATGCATTAAAAAAATGAACTGAGCATCAGAAGTTTAAATATCAACTCAAATTAGTAAACAGGCAATACAAACAGAGCTCTGACTCCGCAAACATTTACATATGCAAGAACCCTAGGCACTCTGAGCTCTAGGGGAAGGATCATGTGTCTAAACATTCTTAGGAGGAGCAGTGTCTGCCAGGGCACTGGAAAAGCATTGGGGTGTTAGAGCTGTACAGCAGTGATCCACTGCTGAACCCAAGTAAGAGCCTACATCTGACCAGAACCTCATTAGCAGAAATAAAATATCTTGGACTCTAAGCAGCCTGGCCAGAAATATCAGAAAAAACCCAGAAAAAATTTACACTAAAGTCAGGACAAAGATGCAGATTTTGAAGACTAAAAAAATACAGGCGAGCTTCAGTGTTGCAGACTCGAGAGTGTTCAGCCCTGCTTTGGCAGGGCCATGCTCTCTGTGCCCAGTCTGTCCTCCAAAGGAGGACCCAGACATACCTGGGTGCATCATGTGGATCCCACACCTCACCTCCAGGCCTGTTGGCTCAATGTTACCTTTAGAAAAGGACTTTCCTTGACTGCAGTTGATCCCTGGGCTGAAACCTGCCTTCCAGTCACACTTGGAGTCTCTCTGTGCCAGCTGCATTCAGAGTTCAGAGCTTGGTGTTACAGGAGAGCCGCCCCAGCTGGTGGAGGTTTGTGCAGAGGAGTGCTGCCCCTTTCATGTGGTTCTGGAAGAGCACAATCTGACCTGGGGGAAGGGGTAACACTTCGATGGACTTCTTCCCCCAGCACCCAAAAGCCAGTTACATGTTGGTAAATTATGGTAGGAGCTTTAAACAACTAGGAGTCTTGCTGCCAACTATTATGAATCACAGACTATCACAGAAGGAACCCACAAGCACCACCAAGTCCAACTCTTAAGTGAATGCCCCAAATGGGCAATCAAACCCACAACCTTGGCACTATTAACACCATGCTCTAACCAGCTGAGCTAATCTCAGCATCACTTTACTGAGCTAATTCCTTCCCCCTAATTAGATGTCTAACTCCAATTAGATGCCTTGACTATTAGCAACTACAGCTTCCAGCCCCTCAGATCAGGAATTATGCAGAGGCAATGGAGGACTTATCAGGTTTGCCTGTTTAGAAATAGGCCCATCTTGCCTGGCTTCAGCTGCTTTTAACAGCCATGCTGGTAGGACGGGACTCCCTTCCTTCCAAACATGTGCCCTTTACATTGCAATCACCATCTTGCCGTGCCTGCCTCAATGCATGACCTGGAGGGAAGAAAGGCATGATCATACCTGCTACCTTTGCAGAGCAGCACATCCTCCTCAATTGCAGTTGACCTCCACAAGCATCGGCCAGGTGAAAACAGCAGTGTCTTTTCCTTGCTGGAGCCACACAGGGACCTGATAAAAACCCCACCTCTGCAGGGCAGAAATCCAGCCTTGGATTCAGCCTTGCCAGTCATGGCTCACTTGATTTTCTGTATGGTGTGAGATACAGTTTACCAACCTATTCCAAGGTGGTGGAGTCTGTGGGTGCTGCCTGCATAAATGCTGCAAGCCATGGAAAGTAAATTTATTTGGGATCTGATACTAAAATGACTTGATGGGACATGCTGCAGTTCCCAGCTTCTCGGTCACCAGCTTCAATCTCCAGGAGGACCATAGGCATAACAACTTGTGGTCAGAGGCTCGACAGCATTGGAGCTTAACTTGATTTTAAGGTCTGCATGGAGAGAATATTAAAGCGAGGTCTCCATGCTGCAGGGCTGACTGAGCCGGGAGACTGGGTTACAGAACAACCGTCCATTAGCGCAGGAGGCAGCGCAGATGCTATCTGGCTGCGGTATTATCCCTCGCTGTTCTAACTTCGCTCTGGACAGTTAAGATCTTGATGACATTATGAGCGGGGCTAGGGGCAAACTGTGGCCACAGCCAGATTAGTGGCGCACACGGGGCCTGGCTGGGGAAGCGCTGTCTGCCAACAGTCACTCACTGCTGTTGCTGCTCCTTTTCCAGGCTGGCCTATCCCTGCTCCACAGCACAGTGCCCCGTAGCTGTACCTGAGCAATCACTTGCAAACCATCACACTGAAGTAAGGCAAATTTAAATAAAACCACTAAGGAAAGCACAAGGCCCAGTGACGTGCTCAGCCGCAGTCAGCGACAGGCAGAGAGACATTCACCGCTTTGCCGGGCCAAAGGTGCGACGGCAGGATAACCTCTCCCATGGGTTCAACCCCGCGCCTCCCAGCAAAGCTTTTACCACCCTCAGCCCAGGGGCGGGTGATGTTTGCTTAAGCTCAGGCTGGTTTCACGTTTTCACAGTGATATGATAATTGCGTTTAGCTAGCCCAGTCTCTCTCTGCTGGGCTTTCACAGGGCTCTCCTGGCCCCCAGCAGGGCTAATTTAAAGGCGGCTCCACTCTCAATGATATGCCACAGTGTTTTCAAAAAGAAACAACCAGCAGTGGCCTTCTGGAAAAATAACAAAGGGACCCAATTACAAGCAAATGTGTTGAAGGGTCCCAGAGCCGTCTGTGGGCAAATTAGGGCCAATTAAAGGTCAAAATGATTTAAGGTATAAGGACAAGAGAGAGACGGGGAAACAATTGGTCAGATTCCTGCACAGAGCGTCTCCTGCCAGATTGAAATATGTTTTAGCGCCCCAAAGGTGGATAAACTTCAGAGTTGGGATTATGCCTGATTTTGAAGTGGGTAGTTTATACTTTTTCTTCCATCCATGCTTGAGAAAGTGTTTGATGTGCTCACATTCAGCAGTTCACCTTTGAAGAACCCTGGTAGGACCTGGCGTATAGCTGCCTGCCTGGCCCCAGTGCAATCTCAAACCCTTGGGAAGCAGGTGAGCAGACAACTTTCGTTGTCACCCAAAGGCTGTGCAGAGGATGTGCTCTGGCTATCCCTGCTGAGGGGCAGAGGGGACTCAAGTCACATTTGGGCTTGGAGCAGCTCTTCTCTCAGGTTTGCTCAGCTCAGCCCAAACTTAAACATTTTCTTTGGAGAGTCAGATGGCTCCCCAGGGGGAAAGGTGATCTGCCAAGCTGTATGACATCTTTCCTGTCCCTGCACCTCCCCTCCCTCCACACTATGAAGTTCTGACCTCTGCCTGTACTCCCAGTGGCTCCATGACCTGCTGGCATGTCCACAGGCAAGCTGGCCATGGCTTTTTTGGGCAGATGGACTGCTGAGCCTTTACGCTCACCTTCCTGCAAATGTAGCTTAAACACAGGCATGGAAGCAACCCTGAGAATTAATGCTCAACCACATAATTTTTTTAAAAACTTTTTTTCAGCATTAGTAGACAAGACCCTTTGGGATGATGGTTTGGAAATGTTTAAACAGTCATACTCAACTGAGGTGCACAACCCTCCTACTACCCAGGCATCATAGCAAAGGGAAAAGCAACTTTCCCCTAACCCAGTGGCAGAGCCTCCCTCACTAGGATCCCTGTTTCCATGCCCTCATAGATGAGATCATCTTCACTCACTCAAAAAAGCCGAAACCTCATCCAGAAATGGTCCAGCACATGAATCTGTAAATGGGATGGGGATCTGACACCAAATTTCCTTCCAGAATCAGTCCCTCCGCCTGCAGCCACCACAAATACCCCAGAAATGCTGCAACACATCCAACATGATAAATACTTTCACCAGATCTATTTAAAACTGGAGAACATGCTCAGCCTGCTGTTTTCTGTTGAATTTCAGAAGAACCCTATGGAGGAGATGGTTTTCTCATTGTCATTTTTATCCAGAAACAGAGAAGCCTGGGTAAGGTTTGAATTCCTGATTGCTTCCCTGCATCTCCCCTGGTTCACCGTGGAGATCCACACAGACACTCAAAGAGTTAAGTGGAAAAATGAGGGGCACTCTGCCTGCTGCAGTGGGAAGGGATGGCAGGGGCGGACCCTGGGCACAGAGATGTGAGTACTCTATGGTACAAACCCACACAGGGGGATCCGGGTCTCATTTCAGGTTCATTTGACCATCACTGTTTCATTTTAGTAATAGATAGAAATGTAAAGACCTAAAGCTCTAATTTTTTTATTATTAGTTTTTAATTTCCTTCCCTCTCACCCAAGGAACAGAGGGGCCATTTGAAAAAAGGACCTGCATTTATATTTCTCACATTCCTTGGTGAAGAAATGCTGCAATCCGGAGAAAGACTCAGGGCAAAGTGGTCCTGATACAAATTTTGAGTAGCCCATGAGACTGGTTGGCTTTTTATAAATCAGAAAATAAAACCATTCAGAGAGAAATGGCACCACAAATGGTTTTACTCAATTATTCATCATCCTGTGACATCTTCATCATCCCCTACCCGAACCGTTTGGAAACAGCTGATTATTGGTGACATATTTCCATGCCGACTTGCTTAAAGACCCCACAAACAAACCTAAAAAAAAAGAGAAAAAGGCAGTTTAAACCCATCTTGTAAATGGCTCAAAAATATCCAACCCCGTCCCATCTCCTCCTGCCTTCTTCCTACCATCTCCAGCTGGAAAAAGAGACCATAAAGCAGTTTTGTGCAGTCACATGTAAATCCCCTGTCTCTGTTAAGGCAAGAGATTAGCCTGTTAACAAAGTTACCTTGTCACCTACCCTGCTTAATCCTTGCATTTCAAAGTGTAATTTTATTGAGCGCCTTGGAGCTGAAATCTGGTGTGTGCTATTTATTTATTTCGGTCCCTACTTTTTTTTTATTTTAATTCACCTGGAGCTCAAAGGATTTTTTTTTTTTTTCTGCCTTGCTGAAACCTGGGACTTTTGAAAAGGCAACCCTTCTGCCGGTTGTATTAATTTTAATACATTTATTTAACCCATCGGGGACTGAGGTAGTGCAAAGACCTCTCTCCTCCCCCTCTCCCCACACCTTTCCGAGACGACAGTCAGACAGTCTCCACACAGTGCCTTACGGCTGGTGGTGCAGCGGAGTATCCTAGCCATAAATCTGTCAATACAAAGAGAACAACACACACATAAAAAATGTGGCTAAAACCAAGAAATGTAGCATAATTACAGGTTCATTACTGCAAACAAAAGCATCCCCCGATCCCACCCCTTTGGCAGGGACGGGAGCAATTCAAACAGGCTCATTATGTAGTTACCTAGCCAGGGTCAGAGCCTCCTGAATAGCTGCAGTGGCTCTGCTTATTATCCGGCCCTGGACGCTGGGAATGCGCCCGTTCAAGCTGTGGAGGTGCAGAAGTACTGGGAGCAGCAAGGCTCCAGGTCTGCTCCTATTAGGTCTTCCTACCTATTGTTATCTCCATCTTCAGAAGAACATCTCTCTTTGTAATCGCTTTAAAGAGCAAAACGTGCCAGGCTGACAGCCTTGGAGACTGAAGTCTTGTGCTTATCTGCTCAGTGGGTACCACTGAAAACGGTAGATTGAGTGCAGCAACAGGCGTGAGAAGGAGGACAACAGTTTCATCTCCATTGCCTGCTCCATTTCCTCTCCAAAACTGCATGCCACAAGGCTGGATCCTGGCTGGGTAAGGCACGCAGTTCCCACAGTCCATCCAGCAAATACCTCTCTGCCTGGAAACAGCTTGTACTGAACATGGGCTGGAAAAATCTCAATTTTCCAAATCATCCTCAATTTCCCAGAAGTTTGAGGGAATTCACAACACACTAAACCGGCGTGCTGCCTTCAGCCAGCAGTCAAAATTTGTGCCCAGAACTCCTATTCCAGCCCTTTGCAAGCCCGTGCTCCATCCCATCGCTCCTTCCCCACACCTAGATGCTGGCAGATGCATGAGCAGCTCAGGAATGCAGCTGGTGCTTTTTGGACATTTCCAGCCTGGGGTCCCTTTCTCACCGGGCCGGGAAGTGGTGTGAAGTCCCCTTTGACACCACGTGCCCCTTCCAGAGCCACAGCTTCCCTCTCCGGTGGCCTAAGAATTGAGGAACTCCAAACAGCACCGCTGAATATTCAGGGAACCTGACAGCCCCCTTCCCCTCCGCCTGCAGCAGTGGTGAGCGCTGCTAGTGCACCCACGCTGAGCCTGCCTCCATCTATAACCCAAATGTCAAAACATTTCCTCTTGCAGCCCCATTCGTCTCGTGGAAGCTCCAATCCCAGGTCCTAGTCACGCTGCTTTTGGGGTCTGCCTTGCTGAGCTATTACTGCCACTGCCCCACTGTGCGCAGATAAGAATAGGCTGCTTCTTCTGACTCATTTAGCTAAAACAATGGAGCCATCAGAGGCCAAATTAATCCCTGGTGACTTCAGCAGAGCTACACCAGTCTAAATTTGGTCCCAAGCGTACAATTAGCACAGAGGAAAGCACGGTGTCATGACAGTCTCTTGGCTCTCCCTCCAGTCTCCCTTCACCAGGCTCACCCTCTCTGCAGACCAGCTGGGTGCTCCCTCTCAGCCACCTTGGTGCTCGGATCTTGCCATTTCTGGGCACTGAGGAGGGACGCTGCAAGGGGAAAAGGCAACACATCTCCAGCAGTTTTTGCCTGGGAAGGGCAGATCCTGTTTCCCTCAGCAGACAGGAAGAAAGAGCTGGTCCTCCTCACTTTGGGCTTGCAAAGAAATGAAACCCATTCTGTGTAGACACATGCCTGCAGGCATCCCTCCAGCACTGGGCATCCCCATGATGCCTTCAACTGGCAGCAGATCTCTCTCAGGTCTTATGCCCAGTCCCCTTTACTGGCATACAACAGGTCTTTAAACTCAGCCCTGACCAGCCTTTCATCACCATCATCACTATCATCACTCTCACCAGATCTGTGGCAACAAGGTTCCCTCTAGTAATAACTAAGCCACAGAACTATCCTTTTCCAGCATATTTGTATTTCAAATGCTGAGAAAATATGTTGGAAATCATACAGAAATTTTCTTTGGTGACTCATCTGACCAGGCACTATGAGAGCCCATCTGCTCCTGCCACCACACAGAAACACCATGCGCAAAAAAAAAAAGGGGCAAAAAGAAATTAATTTAAAAAAAAAAGGAAAAAAAAAACCCCAAAAATGGAGCTAACCAGAACTTTTCAAACTCTCAAAACACTTCCTCAAAAAAATGGTTTGTGCATCATGCATGAGCAGAGCTTGGATCACAGAGCTACTTCCACATCCTGCTCTGCAGCAAGGTGTGGGGAATGCCATGCCAGGAAGGGCATGGGGTAGGCCTGGGGCTTCTCTCAAACTATAAGAAAACTCCTGCTAACCTCACAAAGTGTGTGTGTGAGAAAAAAAAAAATCAAGCAATGAAAAAACCATCTATTAATTTGAGAAAAAAAGAAAAGGGGAACAAAGAGTGGAGCGTGGGACTGGAGAAGGTCTGTGCTTGATGCCTCCCTCTCTGTGTCCCCCTGCCCCCTCTGGCTCCACAGCCCAAAGCCTTTTCAAACATTCAGACTTCTCATTCCTTTGACAATTCTTCAAAGGCTCCAGGATTCGAGGGAACTTCCTGTTTCATCGCAAAACCTCGCTTTCTTTTCCTTTTCCAGACTATTAAACGCCACGCTAACGAAGTGGTGTTTGCCGCGTGTCCCACGACCCTGCCTGCTGTGTGACATTAAAGTTATACCACTCAAGGTGTTTTGGTCCTTATACCCCCCTTCTGACCCCCCAAGTTTACTGCAGAACAAAGTCTGGTTAAGCTTGACACTGGAAAACATTTTTCCTTCCTCCCATGCCCATAGCAGTTGTTTTAGCGTTGTATGGGTTTTGTGTATTATTTTTTTATTGTAAGGTTGCTGGTGACAACTGATCTGCACACACTGCTTTGTCATTGTAGGGTTGCTTTAAAATCCTAGACTCCTGGTCTTAGTTTTATTTATTTTAGGAAAAGGTAGTTTTTAAGGGTTGAAAAATAAACATGTTTAAAGGCATATCAAGACAGTGAGATGTGGTGTGGAGAGGAAATCCTGTCAAATCTGGGGCCTTGCCTGCCTGATCTGTGCCCCTCGAGCATGGCCATGTCCTCACCTCTGCTCTCCCGCGGCTGCCACGACCCACAGCCTCCTGGCAGCAGTGACCGACTTCTGACAACCGGCATTTATGGAGTGCATATTAATGTCGTTGTGAAAACAGCCCCAGCATTAACAATTCTCAAAGGCTTGAGTTACTGTAAAAATCTGCACCAGACGTGGAGTTTAAAAGTTCAGATAAAGGAAGAGGTGGAACGAGAAGAAAAGAGCAGGGGGGTGGAGAGGAGTAAAGTGCTGACTTGAATGATGGTACACTGCTGATGGTTCTCAGTGTGAAGGGCAGGCATCACCCCAAGCAGGATCCCCAGTGCTGCCGGGGAGCACCTGGAAGGGCTGCTGCAATGGCTGCTAGAACCCTCTTCTCTGTTTGCTGGTGGGTGACCAGGTAGCAGAAAGGATTTTGGAAATCACAAAAATTCATCCTAGCATCCACCTCACCTACGGCATCCCCAAAACCTCCTAAATTTGCTCATTTAGACCATTGTCAAAGTCCAGTTCCTGACACAACTCAAGAGCACAGCACAGCAGTGACAGTGCACAGGCCCAGACCCTCACCTTGCCCTGGAATCATGTCTGGGTCTTGTTTTCCTCATCCACTAAGGGAAGGGGGAAACACAAGTTTGGGCAACACCGTGTAGGAGCAGAAACATTCAACAGTGCACTCTTCCCGTCAGAGCATCCACAGCTCTGTTGTGAAACGAGAAACTGAGAAGACAATGAAATTAAGGGGAAAGACTCCTGTCAAGCTAAATAATTAAGTCCCAGGGTACATAATTGATGGGCTCTTGATGTGGACCCTAAATCATTTACAAGGCTGGTGAGTAACCCAACATGTGCAGCTCTGGCATTGCAACAGCAAGGGACAAGCATCCCCTGAAGCAGGGCTAACTGAGTAGGTCATGCTGCCTGGGAACACCTCCACAGAGGCTTGGCTGAGTTGGGGTCCTCCACTCACCTGCTCCCAACCTTCCCCAGCTGCTGTAAGTGGGTTGCTCACCATCGAGCCATCCCAGTTGCCTGGTAGTGTGCTTTGCTAGGCAAGAGTAGCCCCACCAACCCAGGAAACAGGTCGGACATGGCAGGGCAGTACAAAAGGGAGGTGCTGCTGTTTCTCTGCCAAGATTTTTCAAACAGCTTCAACTGAGCACAACCTCAGCTGAATCCTAAACATCAACACAAGCTACCCAACACCATTGCAACACACACAGTTTTTTTCCACCATCAGAGAGTCAAACAGGGGCTTGTCTGTAGCACATGCACATGCTCTGCTGGATACAGATGTCCCTGGCCAGCACTGCTTGGGAGCAGCTCTTTCAAGCTGGTCCTCTCCCTGCAGCTATGCTGATCCATGCCCCTAACCCAGAGAGATGGAGCAATCAATACACAAATGAACCGCTGGACTAAACAGGGCCAGTGGGGACAGGGCTGTGCTGTGGACGCAATCCCTGGGGGTTTTCTGCCTGGGCTGTGGCAGAGGATGCAGACACTGCAGCTGACTGCACTATCCCATAAGAAAGACATCAATCTCAAAGGCTTTTTCCATTGTCATTTATCTACAATGCTCTTTCCTGCCCCATCAGTTGCAGAAGTCAAATGGCACCATGCATTCCTATTCTGGTATGTTTTTTCTTTTCTTTTCTTTTTTAATTCCTTTGATCTTTTTACACTCCATCATCAAGAAAAGCTCTCTCTGCCCTTCTCATGCCTTCATGTGACCCTGACACCTGCTTTGCAGGAGCACCAAACATGCCCTGAAACTCCTGGGCATCACCAGTTGCCCGGCCTGGTGACAAGAACATGGAGCAGGAGCACAACCCAGGGCTGTCTGCTGTCAAGCAGACTGACCTGGAGAGTAGCATGCTGGCTCCACACTGAAAGATATCACTGTCCCTCCTAGTTGCTCCCTGCTCCCAGTGTTTTGACAGTCGGCTTGATGGGCTGAGTGTGTTAGCAGAGTCACCCAGAGCCCCTGCCAGCTCCCCTCCACCCTGTGCCCACCCCAGGCATGCGCCGTCTGCCTGACACTGCCTACAAACTCTATTAGCTTTGTAATTAAAAACAGCTGTAATCTGATCAGGTGGAGATCACGGTTACAAAATGAAGGAAGCCATTAGCAGGAAATGTTGTGGTTCAGGCAGACATCAAATCAGTTTAAAGAGATTGGATTTCATTGTTTTTATACAGTTACTCCATTACTATAATGCACTGGGTCCATTTAAGTGGCTGGCTCAGAGGAGTGCTCATAAGGCAGTAGTGACATCTATGTGAAATGAACGGCATAAACGGCAAACTCTGAGGAGATAGCAGTGAATTTACACCTCTCGCTCTGTGGGGAATATTAATGCACCGGGAGCTGCTGGAGCGGGGTTTATCAGGGACTTGTTTTCTCTCCTCTTCCACCCGTCCCCATCAGTGTTGTTGGTGTGTCTGTGGGACTGAGAGAGCCTTCCCAGCAGGGATCAGATCCAAGGACCATTCCTCTTTCCTCCCAGCCACAAACCGAACCACAGGTCCGGTTTCTCAGTAGCAAGGTGGAGTGAGAACTGAAACCACAGCAGCCACATCGCTTCGCTTCCTCCCGGCTTCTTTACCCCTGTGTAAACACCACCCAGTCAGGACAAAAGCAGGAGAGTAAAATATTTAGGTTCTCACAAGGGATGTTGCCCTTTTCCTCTGTTTCCTGCCACAAAAAAAGGAGGAAGCAACCTGTGTTTGAGAGCATTAGACTGGCCCAAGCCCAGTGAGGTGCATGAGGTGGCCCAGAAGCATTGCTGTCAGGAGGGGCTCTGCAAAAGCTGCTGGCTCCAGTTTTTAGTTCAATCCTGCCCTGAAGCCTGTAGCCAAGATACAGCTTAGATATCTGTAGAAAATCCTACACTGAGAGGCTCATGATGGCCCCTGACTTCTGCAAGGCTGATGGTGGTGGCTAGAGGAGTGAGGAGGATAGAGCGTGAAGGTTTTTACGGTATTTTGGGGTTTGCACAGCACCAGTGGGGGCAAGGCTGGTGAGTCGAGCTGGACCAGCTTGCTGTGAAAAAGTACTGCCAGAAGCAATGTGAGGGAAGGGTCATGTTCCCCTGATTTCAGCCCATCCTCAGCACCTGTGAGCTCCATGTGCTCTGAGCATAGACACCAACTGGTGCCTCCAAATCCTCTATTGAAAAAAGCCGCCTCTGGTACCACAGGGGTTCATTTGCCCGTTCCATACCTTATAGCTTCCTTCCAGCAGGAAAATGGGGAGGGAGGCTTCATGATGCAGCTGGTAAAGGGTCTAAGATGAGGAGGGTGTTAAGGAGATGCAAACATGATAAGAGCTAGCTGCCAGGAAGGGAACTGTGACCATGCCATGGTCCTGCCTGAGCAGTATAAGGACTCTTCAGGCAATACAGAATACAAACACCTCCCTCCCCTTGCCAATCTCCTAATCAGGGAAAGAGATAAAAAGTGCCCTGCAGACAAACACTTAGGCTGCCTCCTACCCACTGATCTGAGCACACGGAGCCCCCACTCTGGTCAAAACCCTCCTGGTTATTGCTAAATCCCTCTTGGCTAGAAAATGGCTCTGTCATCTTCATACTAATCCAGTTCCCATGCAAACCTGCAACCTCTTTCCTTCCCTGCCACTGCTTATTCCCTTCGTCTCCTGTCCTCCCCCTCTCCCTTTTCACCCCAAACTGTATCAAATGCATCAAAGCCTGAATAAATTATGTTCCCTTTGACCTGTTGGCAGCAAGTTCAGCCACAGTACATTAACAGAGCAGAGGCTGAAGTTTCATGGCCAGTGACAGCAGAAGTGGAGGAGGAACTGCAGGCCTTGTCACTGCACTGTTTTTGCCTTTAGAAGCAATGTTTTCAGTCAAGTTCAGTGGTACTCAATGCTGAGGCTTGGGGCTCAGCCTGTACGGGAGAGTGGGGGCAGCTGTGAAGCTGGGAGTTGATTTCTGAGTAGCACCCAGAACTGCCTGTCCTGGTTGGGTGGTCTGACCCAGCGCTGTGATGGCATCACCTCCCGCTAAACATCTCTGGAGATAACGGGCTGGACAGGGGTTTTAGGGGCCCATGGGAAGGGCAGGAGATGTGAAACAGTCAGGCTGACTGAATTTCTGCAAACCCCTGTGTGGGTACAGGTTTACTCTCTGGGGTTCACAGCCCATGTTGGGCTGATCACGACCTCCTGAAATGCTCCCTGCCCTGGTGGTTTCCCAGGGCATGGTCTGGGCTTCAGAGTTTGTACACTATGTATGCAATCTGGGCAACTTCATGTGGTTTTGCGTTTGCTTGTAAATGATGCCCATATCTTTTCTGATAATTGCTGCTTAGGCTGAGGCTTGCTGCCGGTCATGGAGACCTTTTGGGGGAACATTGTGGGTTCAAGCTGGATAAGATCACTAGTGTCTCCAGTTTCCTGCCACTTGTTCCTGATGTGTTTGAAGTTGTGATGCTGAGGATGCTCAGCATCAATGCAAGCCTTGGTGACAGCAGCCTTGGCACCACATGCACAGGGACCTGTGTTGAGAAGGGGAATAAAACTGGAGAAAAATGCCTGCAGCATCTCTGGCTCTTACAAACAAGATGGTGAGGGATGTAAACCGATGGTAAAACACCCTGTTGCCCATAGAGAAACAGAGGTGAGCAGGGACTGGCCATCATCTCACAGCGCTGAGGCAGTTCATGCTCTCGTGTCTTGGCTGCAGGGCTGTTTCTGCCGCGACTCTGGGCGTCATGCAGAGTTTGGAGAACCCTCCTCTGAAATTGCTGCGACGGCCATGCCAATCCCCAAAGAGGCGGCATCAAATCTGGAGCCTGTGAAGGCATTGCCAGCAAAATAAATATTCAGGAATATTTTTAGCCTGCTCTCGTTCAGAGAGAATTTCTTTGTGTCCTTCTGAGGAGCTCGCCGGATCTTTCATCGGTTTGTTTTTCTCATTAGCCGGCATAAGCTTTGTTCTTATTTAATAAAGATTAGGATCTGCTGCCTCCAGCCCTCTCTTTTTGCTCCTCCATCAGGCCCGTGGGGGCTCAGGCTGCAGTGACATGTTTGATGTTGGGCCGCGGATGTTGAAATGTGGGACAGAAGCTGTCCAGGGTCTCACATTTGCTTCCCTGAAAAGCCCTGTCCCACATCACTTCACCCTCACACTGATACCCTCTGCAGAGAGCTGCCCTGCAGCAGGAGATGGGAAGAGGATGAGACAGAGTGATTGGGAACCGCTGCCTGGATCATCTAGAGGTTTCTAGGCTCAGCTGGCTTGAAGCATTGCAAAGGTCTTGGTCTGAGCCATCAGCAGATAGAGGGGGGGAAAAACAGGGAACAGCTGATACAGCCTGTGCATGAATCTAATAAAATAGGAGACATGCCCTAAATGGGGGAATCTCCCACTCTTTATATATGATTGAATCCTCCTTGTTGTGAGAAAAATAAAATAGCTGCTTTTCTTTCTTGTGCCGAGCCATTCCTCAGAAAGGAATGAGCTTAAAACAACAACAGGTATGAACCTGAATGAATTTTATAAACTTCCAGAAGAAGGCAGTGGGGTCTTCTGAGCTTTGAAACTCTCTGCTGACAGCCCTTGCTGCTGCATGCTGCTCTGGTAGGACTATCAGGGCATGCAACTGGAATGGAGGCTGCTGTGTGCCAGCAGAACTCTTCAGGGGCTGGACTCGATGCCACATCCCTGGGAAACGGACAGCCAGGGGCTGAGTTCTGCCTGTAATGAAGGCAGGACCTGTGTCCCAACTCCCGCTCCTCCTTATTCTCTCCACTGCCAACTGCATGAACCAGCTGGGCCATTGCTCTGCACCTCAATGTAGCTGTCCCTGGAGCTAGAGTATATTTACCTTGAAGAAATACTGTGGCTGTTTACTTGTGGTAACATACATAATTAAGTTTATACAGATCCAGTGCCATTAATGTTGCTATATGTTAATGCACTTCTTTCTTAGAGATTTTAATTTAAAAAACTCCAAACCTTTAAACACTCACACTTGGTACGAAGGCTCCCATTCCAGCAGGAGAGCCTGTTTTGCATATGCGTAACTTTGAAAGGGATGAATAACTTCATGGCCAATAACATTTATAGCTTTGCCTTGCACAGGGAGATAAAGCAGAGGAACGCAGGGCTCCGGGGCAGGAGCTGTTTGCTGAGAGGGGCCGGGAAGGAATCCAGTCCCCACCCTGCCGGAGACTTACCTGCACCCAGGTGCGCAACGGCTGTGGCGCCGATCCCCGCCAGCCCAGCACCAGCCGCTGTGTAAGGCTGGATACCAAACCTCCTAGCTCATTCTGGCCTAGCTGGAAGGGGAGGAGGAAGGGGGGACAGGGGAGGAACAGCAGGGAAGGCAAATTTTAGAAATACTTTTTGAACAGTCACAGTTGTAAATGAACTTACCCTCACCATGTTTGTGTCACTTGTGTTTGCTGCCTGGGGCTGTGTGAGAGCACAAGTTTTCCTGGCATGACTACTCTTGGAAAATCAGCTTCCAATCCATATATGATAGTATTCATCAAAACCACAGTTCTAATTTACATGCACTGATTTCCATGCCAGAAACCATGCTGCTGTCCAAGCCAGGGATAAAAATGCCACCCTGTGACTTCCCTGCCCAATCACGACCAACCAATGCACTTCAAAACTCAAATATTTTCCAGGGATTGTTTGCAAGCCACAGTTTAGAAATAGAAAATCTTCCCCAAATTTATGTGGTGGCTCAGCACCATGACTGCACTCGGGGAGGTTTTCTGATAGGTATTTCCCAAGACACCACAAAGAAAAAACAAAGCCTTGAGAACTAAATCTTTCAGATCCACAATTTCTTAAATATTCTTCATTCAAATTTTCTCTCTTGTTTTCTCAAGAGCCTTACACCATGCTATAGAGATGTACTCACAGGTCACCAATGCACAGGGAGGAACCTGGCCCTTTTAAACCCCTTCTGCCCTGGCCAAAACCAGGGAGAGGTTCTCCTTCCTTTCCTCATCCTGAGCACAGCCCAGTGACCTGCTTCCTCTGCTCCAGCCACTGCTCTGCTCTGTGCAATGGAGCAAAGGTTGGTGCGGTGGAGACAGAGCCCTTAATAAAGATAAAATCTATTTCTAATGTCTATAAAAACCAAACCCAAATTCCCAGTTACTTCAACGTGAGCTGTGGAGATGGAGTAATGGAGAATGGAGTTATTTATTAATAGAAGGGCATTTCAGTAGAGATGGGAGGATGTGATATGGACCAAATGGAGTCATTTACAGAAATAATGCTCAGGAGGTTTTACCCAGCTTGGCCAGGTGTCTCAACACCATGTCCTAAGAACAGTTGTCTCCCATTCCTTGAAAAGAGTGTTTGGGGGAGCCCTGCCATCACTCAACCTGTTTCCCTCAGACCTCTTTTCCATCTGGAAGTGGAACCAGAAGAACATGCATGGAGGGCAGTCCTGTTCTTGCTGCATTTTTTGGGAAGCAGTGTGCTGCTGGTACATCGCCCCAGCTCAGGCTCTCCCACCCCACACCCAACCCAGGGCAGAGGGAGCTGCAGCCCCTCCAGCACTCTCCCCGCCTTTACCTGCCTGGGCATGGAGCTCCAGGGTCAGGAGCCTTAAAAATTGCGTGAGACCCCACTCAGATTCCTACCACTGCCTCCTTGAAAATTTGTCTCCCTAAATTTCTAGCTCAACCCTTTTTAACACATACCTCTGCCCTCGCTTGGCAAGCAAACAGTGCCGAAATTCCCACCTGCCTCTGCCTTGCAGCCCCTTCTGGAGTGGCTCATTAGCCATGCAAATAAAAAATGCTCTGAGAGCCCGATGGCCAATTCCCGCCCTGCACTGGCAAGGAATGACAATTCATGGGGGTCTTTAGGGAGCTGGGACGAAGGGAGGGAGGAACGCGGCACAGCGTGGCTGCATGTGGCAATCAAGCTTTCCCACCGCCACCCGTCCCCAGGGAGCATCCCCGCTGCTGTTGTGGAGAACCAGCGGCGTCTCTCCCTCCACCTTGTTAATCCCCTTTCACTGTGCTCCCGCGCTGCACTCTCCACCCTGACCCACCAGGAGCCCTGGGAAAGCAGCGCCCAGTCCTCGCTGCCCCTTCTCCTCTCTGCCTCACCGTGAAGCGGCGAGGGGAGGAGGGAGAAGGGGAAATGTGCGTTTTCTTAATTGATTTTGGTGAAAAAGGCAAGCAGCCGCCGCACTGTCAAATTAATTAGTTCCAGAGCTATTTGCAGTTATGAGCCACGTAAGATTAGTGGTCACTGCGTTTTGGTGCTAGGGAGCGGCGGAGGAAGAAGGTTTTATAAGCCTTTTTTGCTCTTACAGCCTTCCTTAAAAACACAGAAGAAAATAAAAGAGGAAAGACCCCTGGCCCCCAGGGCGAGCTCCTGTCCTGCCTCAGCACAGAGGATGGAGGTGAAGTGGCCAGTTTGGTCCCTCTGACATTCTCTGTCCCACGTTGAACAAAGCGGGCACGCTGCTGCAGCTCTGCCAGGCTCTCCCCTCCTTGCAAGGGCTGGCCGTGTCCTCAGTGTCACACTGCGGCCATCCCTGCCTAAACGTGGTGTCAACACCAGCTCCCACATCCCCGTCAAAGTGTGAGGGTAGACGGGCAGACGCACCGCGTATCACCCCCGGAGATGCTTGGCCCCTTTTGTCCCCTCTTGCTCTCCCTCCTCAAAGAGCAGAGTGGGCAGAAGGCTGGAGGAGAGGCTCCGAAACCCCGGGGTGCGGCTCACGGGGCTCAGATCCCCGATTAGATGGGAACGCCTGCTGCAACCTGATAACAAGACAGGCATCTGACAGGGAGGCTCCGGCAGCGCTCCCTGAGTCGAACAGCGCCTATTGTTTCAGGAGATATTACCCCGCACACATGCTTACATCTGGATATCGATAAGCGTGCCTGTTTATGCATAAACACAGTACAACATGCAGCCACATACCTCTGCATTCCTCCTTCCCTCCCTCCTTTCCCCCCCTCCCCTTATTCCTTTATCTCCTTCTCATCTGTTCTTGCCTGTTAAACGTTATCTCTGCTCCACATTCAGAACCGGTCCCGGGAAAGGGCAGTTCTGGTGGGTTACATAAATGGGGACGCTGAGGAATGGCAAACATTTCAGGTGAATTTCCAAAGTTTTCAAGGATCTGGGTGGAGGGAAGCAAGGGAAGACAGTCTTGTCAGACCAAAAAACTGCCAAATAGACTCCAGCCAGGGTAGGAAAGTGCAGAATGGTTTGGCCAATATATGCAGTGTATTTCTGAGTCTGCTCAGGCAGGACCACTGCCTCTGGGCATGCACCCTGAGCTTCAGCTGCCCAGCCATGCTCCCAGGCAGTAAATCTGCACACACAGCCCTACATTCGCATGTGCTCTTGTGGCATCAATGCCACATCTACTGCAAGTCAGATCAAAAAGCAAAACAGCAGAAATGTGGATTTTTCAGTGATTAAAAATTATTTAAAAAAATCCCCCCCCCCCCTTTTCCTGTTGTGCATTTGGTAAAAGAGGGTCTGAGAAATGAGCAAACACCAGGTGTACACACCACTACCCTCAGCACCTACAGCTGCCCCCAGGGGCTGGAGCCACACAGGCATCCCTGAGACAAAACACTGCTGAAACTGTCAGCTCCAGGCCTGAACATTGGGAAATGGAAACCTCCGGCAGTGCCAACTGGGAGGCCCAAACCACTTTCTTCAGAGAAACATGGAAGGAACATGAGTTCTGGCTTCACTGAGAGGCTGATGTGCATTATTGCAAGCGCTGCCATTGGCCCCTCTTCTGGACCCTAAAAATAAACCCTGGTGCCCAAAAGAAGACTTGGCACTGACCCACACATGCCATTGCAGTCTGGGGCTTACCCTGTGCCATCCAAAAGCACAGCCTGCCCCAAGCACTGACCCCCAGACACTTGCACAAGGATGGGGATCCCTGAGGTCTGCACCAACCAACTGCCGAGCCCACCCCCTCCACACTTACTGCATATTGGGGGCTTGGTCCACTTGACTGGGGAGAAAGTCATCCCATGGCATCTTCTAGTGTCCTCCTAGGACTTGTCTCCAGCTCTCCTTGCTCAGACTGTGTCATAAGGTTTGCTCCCAGCATGTTGGCACTGGATGCTGCATCCACACATTGGGTTGAGTTAGGGCTCCCAGACCAAAAGCTGTGTCCTTGGCATGGGCTGGACCAATCCTAGGAGCAGACTGGTTTCCAGCTCTCCATCTTCCTAGGAAAAGAGGAAAAAGCACATAATGACAAAGGTGCTTACAACACCTAGGCAATTTATTTAAGGAACTTTGTCCTGGACAAACTCAGTGACAGCCATGACCCAGGTGTAGGAAACTAATCACAGCTCACACCAGAATCAGCTCGACACATTAACTGCTCCTCCAAAAAGCTCTCAGCCCTCTGCTTACAGGGGTCACCCAGCTCCAAGATGGGGGACACAAGTGGCATAAGCTGGTCCAGCACTAGCACTGGTTTCTGGGCTGAAGCAGTGGCAGGTAGTCCATGCCTGTACATAAGCAGCAAACTCACAGTGTGCACAGGCAGGATGGCATCCCCAGCCAGATGCATTGGGAGCCAGGCAGGCCAGAAGGGCTCTCTGGAGAGCAGGGGTTTGAGCAACAGGAGCAAGGACAACTCGTGAGCCCAAGGCAGTGTGGCTGCACTGCATGTAAGCTCTCTGGAATGGGGCTGTATACTGAATTTATGAGCTCTTAAGTCATCACAATTACGATTTATATTCCCCAGTCTTTTAATCTCAGCAATAAACGCGGACTAAACCTTTGCTGAGGCAGTGTGGAAATTTCACTGTTCCTGACAGCCCCATATACAAGGTGCCTATAGGCAGGAGCAGAACAGGCTTCCTGACAGCTTTAGTAGGGACTCTTCTCCCATCTTCACTCCCAGTAAAGTAATCCATAATTGATCAGTCCCCCATATGCTACAAGGGTTGTTCAGGCCCCCCTTCTTGGATGTACGTAGAACACACTAGCAAATACTGTGAGACAAACACTAGAGAAAGAGACTGGTTCTTTTAATCAAGGGGCTTCAGGTCTCTGTGCACATCACCAGGACCCTCACCTTAGTCATGTACCACTTAGGACTCCCCCCTTCCACTGCAAACCAGCACCACTGGCGCATTTTTATCCACCCACAGTTGCTTTACTTCAGAGGTCCACATCAGCAAAACTATCTCCAGAAGGTTTCCTGCTGGAGTGCTGGCTCTCAACAGGGACTAGTTTCCAAAGCGAATACCTTCTTCACAAACAGGCCTAAAACTGAGATGAAACTAGCACTGGTAAAGCTACTAATGCAGTCAGGCCCTCCCCGTTTGGACGAACCCCACACTTTCAGAAGAGGGTGGCATCATTTCTGCAGAATGCTTGAGTGGCCTCAAATAACACACTGAACTGTCAGGCACAAGCCCAAGTGATGGCGTGAGCCAACACTGAAATAATGAGAAGCTGATCTACAGCTTTTCCCCTCTGGTTTATTAAATGAATGCTCCACATACCACTTCCCACTGACTGGAGACAGAGAGAAAATCCCAGAACAGTAACTCATCATCCTTTCTTCCCCTGAGAAGATTCAAGGCTGTGGCTATGTATGGATGTTGTGAAGTGATAAAGTTGCTGCGGCTTCACGAGTTACCACATATCAGCTGAACTGTGCCATTTGACCATGCTCCTGGCTCCCTGCAACTGGGTGGTAAAACATGTTCGCTCACGATGGGGCTGGAGCAGGTACACCGTCGGCAGGCTCCAGATAAGCACGCTGCTGATAAGCAGTGCCTCATTAAGCCCCAGGACTCAACGTCTTGCAATGCAATCCTTGGCCTAGAAGTCCCTCCTCTTTTCAAGATGTAGCCCTCAGTCATGGAACTAGCAACGGGAAACCTCTCTGGGAAAGTGGTCAATATTGAATTAATTCCTGGGTGTAGCATGGGGAGGATGGAGGAGGGCCAGGGACCATGCCAAAGAGGAGGAATGGTGGAAGGACCGAGCAACTGTGTTGCTGAGTACAACTTCAGCATAGCCATGACGAGGATACTGGAGGATACTCTCCAAGACTGGAGAAAGGTCTTGCCCCAGGCATGGGGAATGATCTAACATAAAAAACATGTCAGGCCCACTACTGACTCCACTAAGTAAGACCAGGCCTCCTCTTTGGCTTCATACCTCAAAAAAGAAGTTTTGTGAGGTTCCTGTGCTTCCCCACCATCCCTCAGAAGAGCTGGTTGCCTTCTTGCCTGAACCTTGGTTTAGTCTTAAACCCCAACCTGAGTATCAGAAAAGCTGGATAAACACTGAGCTCTCTGGATCTTATTTCAGGTCTATGTCCCAGCATCTGGGCATCCCTCCCACCCAGCACTCCACAGAGCTACCCCATCTCCCACCCCACAGCCAACCTTTGTGCAGAGCCTGACTCATGGGATCAATGCACAGGACATGCTGACCCTGTGTCCTGCTCATGGAGTGGGGAATCCATGGCATTTAAACCTTTTCTGCTCAACAGTCACAGCTGCAGAAACAGGAGGCAAACTCTTGACCTCCCAAAACTAAGCACCAGGCACCTACCCCTTTCTTCCCTGCTCCATCCAGACATTCTTGGGATGGCAGCTATACACATTCGTGACAGGTTCTCCTTACCTAGCCATTGCTTTTGTATTTTAAGGGGTGAGAAGACATTCTTCAGAGCAAGTTTGCTGTTTATTTTTCAATCTTGTTCTGAAGTCAAGCAGGTCTCTTACGCCCCAGCAGGAGGTCGGCCCAATGCGCCCATCCCTGACCATGCTCCCCGGGAACACGGCTCCAAGGGTGAGCACAGCATCCCCTCCAACAGGGCTGCCCCACAGGGGGGCATCTGATGACAGTTTGACTGGTGGAGCGAAGCACGACTCGTGTTTGTTTGGATAGTCGAAGAACTTGGAACAAATGTCTCTGACTTGTTTGGCTTAGATAAAAGGACCGCGGCCTTGTCACAGAATCAACGGGGCTGGTGAGAAACCACTCATATAGAACCCCCCTGCTATCAGACCCTTTTAAAACAGAAGAAAACATAATAAAAAAAAAAATTATTTAGGTTGGAAAAGACCTTTAAAATCATTGACTACAACCATTAACCCAGTGTTGCCAAGACCACCACTAACCCATGTTTCTCAGTGCCGCAACTACATGGCTTTTAAATACCTTGAGGGATAGTGGCTCAGCCACTGCCATGGGCATCAGCCTGTTCCAGTTATTTACAGTCCTTTCCATGAAGAAATTTTTCCTAATATCTAATGTAATAATAATAGAAAAATATTTTCACAACTCGAGGCACTCAATCCTTTCTGGACTAGGGCTCATTGGTGTGCCAAGAGTAAGGTCAGGGTGTGAGGCTGTACAGTTGGGGTCACCTGTGGTCTGGGTGACCAAAAGCTTGGGACATTTTGCTGCTTGGTGTCTTGTGTTTTGCTCCCCATCCTGACCTGACTGACAATCCCTGCCCTTTCAGACCCAAGGCTTGGCTGGGAGGGAAGAGCAGGCTGGACATGACAGTGCCTGGAGCAGGGAACCGGCGACAGGGACTACTGCATCCACATCCATCTGGCATACTGAAGCAGCGAATGAAGGAAAAGGAAGGAGGGGGTGGGTAGAAAAGAAAATCCCAAAGATCCTCGGATAATAAGCACCATTAAGGTTAGTCTGTCTCATGATTGTTTCTTATTAAAAAGAGACTGTACTTTATCTGTGCAGGATATGCTGTTTGGATGAGGGAATTAGCAGAGTGACTGCCTCCATATCATCTAATTAGCAAAAATGTTGATAAGCAGATACAATCACATATGATTAGGATCCTTTTAAAAAGCCACTCCATTAATTAAATAGACAGAAAGGCCGCCTCCAGCCCTCGCGTGCCACTGATTAGAATACAAATATTTACACTAATCTCACCTCCATCAGCCATGGGACACTTTTGAGTATTTTTAGTGACATCAGATTACTATTGATTTTCATCCCCAATGTCAGACCATTTTGTTAGTATCTGAAAGTGCTGCCTTCAGTTTCGGATGCTTTAAATCATGTTAAGGGTTTATCTTAATGACGCTGCTGATAACCACTGTTCAGGTCACTCGTACTTTCTCTTCAAAGAACACAGTCTGGGCTGGTTTTTATTGTTTGTACTTGAGATTTAAGATACGAAAAACATTTCTCATTTCAAAGCCTTGGTTTCTAGGGATGGGACTGCCAGGATAGTTTGGGTCTAGTTACTTGGTGTGTGTGTGTGTCTCATTTCCCTTTCTCCCTGCCTCTCCTTTCTTTTTTTCCTTGCAAACCCTTTTTGCTCACAGCAGTGGCCTGTCTTGAATGGCTGCTAATCTCTGACGCCTGCTGCAGGCAGCAGACAGACAGGCAGTGAGCATCCTCTGTTCGGGGATGACAGGAGAAAAACCCTCCCGACTTTTCAGATGGGTAGGATGCACTAAATCCAAGACAGATAACCCAGTGCACCAGCCAGTCTGAGATGGACTCTCATCATCAAAAGCAAATAGGGGAGGAGATGCTTTGCAAAGACATAGCATAAAGCAGAGTCACCTCCTTCCTTCCATGCACAGTCCCACTCACTGCAGTAGATAACTGGCCTGGGACTCTCTCCAAGAGACTTTTCTGATGTCCCGTTTTCCCTTCTGAGTAACAGAGAGTAGGAACAGCAATTCCTCTTGAAATTTCTGCCAAGCATCTGCACATGGACCACGCTGGCAGTGGCTAGGAGCTGTTGGCACCTTTTGGGGACTTGTGTGTGGTAAGCTTGGATCCCCCTCAAGTCCAATGGACAATCTTAAAAAGCCACTAGCCCAAATAAACAAGTCCCTTTGGTAAAGATTTCAAGCACAGCACTACAGTGTGAGCGAGCCATGAAGCCTTAGCTCTCCCCTCAGTGTAGAAGACCACTTTGGGATGCCTTGGGATTGCAAAGAACGCTCTGAGTTGAAATGGGCAGCAGCAGCTTACTGCTGGCCCAAAATACTTTTGCCATTGCTACAGAAAAATAATTCATGTGGCACAACTACCCTGTAACTAAGAAAATTTCTTCTGTGCCAAAAGAGACAAAAGCTAAGACCTCCCCAACGAGCTGAGCCCAGAGGACCACAAGTTCCTTTGTTGCTTTGTGCTTCCTCCAGCTCCAGCCTCCAGACTTCCCTACAGCAACTTTTACCGCCCAAATACCTCCATACTACTGGCACATCACTGACCAGTGAAAACACCAGCAATACAAAGACCTTCCCCAATGCATCAGCTCAGTCATCTTCCTCTCTCTGTCACATTGCTTTCTCCAGGCTGACATGGTGCCCCTTTCCTTCACGGCCCCACACATATGATGTATGTTAGGACATCAGCCAGCTCATACGCTGCACATATGCTCTTTGGTCTGGCCGGCTCTTGACTCCTTCCCAAAGTGTGGGATAATGGAAAAGAGGGCAGTGATCTGCAACACATGCTGCTATTAGTAGGTGTTTATGACACTGTGCTACAGACAGATGAGTTCTCATTACTGGCACTTCTTTGGAGACCTTCTACATCCAACGATTCCCTGTGAGGATATTGCATTTCCCACAGGAATGGCAAATCCAGGGAATAGAAACAGATGCAGGATAACCCTAGACTTGATCATCAAAGTTCAGCTCCTCAGGCTGAACTTATCTAATAAGAACTCCAGGAACAAGGAGAAAGCTGAGAAGAAATTCAAAGAAATTTTGGAAGCGCAGGAGGTTTTATCTGACCCTCCGAGGCGATCGCTCTATGACAAACAAGTCTATTGAGGAGAGCAGAGTGCACAGAGGGTTACAATGGCTTCTTTGATTCACCTCATGTATTCTCCCATCAAGAAGAGTTCTTTGGAGGGAGGGATCCATTTGCATATCTTTTCTGGAACCCCTTTGACATCAGAATCAAGGGTGAAAACCAGCACAGTACAAGTGCAAGAGGAGGAAGCTCCAGCCCATGTACTTCCTCTAAGGAGTCATTTATGCCATGGAATTAATTCAGTCACAGAAAGCTCCCCACCTACACCTTTAGTGAAACCACAGTTGGGCCACATGGTCTC
Source organism: Cephalopterus ornatus (assembly GCA_013396775.1). Taxonomy (NCBI): domain Eukaryota; kingdom Metazoa; phylum Chordata; class Aves; order Passeriformes; family Cotingidae; genus Cephalopterus; species Cephalopterus ornatus. The sequence continues at coordinate 245,178 of VZRE01003308.1, read as the reverse complement.
GGAACAATGGTAAGCTATTCTAAAGTGATCAACGACAAGACAATCACCACCTGGCCAATCTGAGAATTGGCATGAGAGAAAGGAAGTGGAAGAAGATGGCCAGCTGAAGTCTGTGAAAATCAGTGGGACAGAGACCCTGAATTCCTAATGTTGCCAACACAAGCATTAACTGCAAACTGTGGGATGTGCTCTCATAGCTCAACACATGGGATCTACTGCAAGCAGTATTAGTAAATGCTGAGTTCATGGCACAACCAGTGCGGATTTTTCAATGGTTGGGAACAAGCACTTCACAGGTAAAGATATGGTTATGCTAAACTAGAGAGTGGGACTCTACTAAGCCTGTTTAAGGTGATCGGTAGTGTTGTTCAGCTAATAGGTATGTAGATACATGTGAAAGCAACATTGCTGGTTTGCCAAAGAGACCAAGTTGATTAATATAGCAAGAGAAGACAGGCTGGTTAATGGACAGGTAAGAGAACTCTATGACAAGCTATAGGTCCCCTTCTCTCTCTCTGAAATGTCAGTGTTGAAATCTACTAGCTGAAAGAATAAAGTATTGTGTGACCCTGATACACAACACTGAGATACAAATGAAGAATATCCTGCCTTTGGTTTATCAGAAGATGCGTATTCATTGAAAAAACGTTTTGAGCACTGGCAAGAAGGTAGGCGAGGTTCAGTGGTAAATGCAGAGCACAGAGGAGAGGGAATGGCATAGGAAAACCAGAGGAAGGAAAAAAAGTCATTCCTCAAACTGTAAAAAAAAAATTGGGACTTTGTTGAGAATGCCCTGCAAATTATGACCAAAGACCCTGAGGGAAGTACTGTGTAGGTCAGGGTTTGAAAGTGAGTGGGGAAAAGGTGAATTTGGCTCTTCAACTGGGACAACCTATATTCCCTCTCTGCTTGGAGTTCAAACACAAAGAGCTAAATCCAAACCACGAGCCAACAGATTCCAGGGGGCTGATTTTAGCTCCCTCTTTGTGCAAAGCTGGATGTGGGGACTTAGATGGTGCTTTTACCATCTTTATTGTCTTGCTCACAGCTGCAAGAGCCAGTTCACAATGCATTTCTTGCACAGCCTGCCAGCACACTGCTTTCGTCCTCCACTGAGCTAAGGAACGCACTCCCCACATTTCCGCCCTCCCCTGTGCTGACATGAACCGCTGAGCCTTGTTTCTTGCTTGGCCAGATCACCTTGGGCGTTTAAAATCTTACACGCCTTTTAGTTTCGGTCCCACGCTACATCCCCTTGAGTTTCCCAGCTTTCCCTACCCACTGATGTCTCCCTGGAGACCGGAACTAGTTTTCAGGGACATTTTCACTCTAATCCAGATTGCAATTGCTGCCTGTGTTTGGGCAGGTCTTTGCATCTGTTTCCTCTGCTGTAAAATGGCAATAACAGACTCTCATGCTTTGAAGGAGCCTGTGAGGTAGTGTTGTTAGTAAAGGACTCTGAACATTAAGCATTAAGTTAAATTAGCCTGAATACTGCCACTCTTTATTCAAAGCCTTTTACTTTTTAAAGGACAAATGTAGCTTAAATCACCTTCCTTAGCGATTGATGCCATGTCCACCTTGGAAAAACAGACCAAAACTGTATTTGTTATGTTAAGGGCTGTTAAATCCCTCTCCCAGTGAGAAAAAGACAGCACTGGAGGCAAGTAGAAGCTTAATTGCATGCTGGGTTTGTGGAGGGAGGCCAGCAGTGATGGGAGCAGGGAAAATCTCGGTGTTGGGACAAGGCTTGTCTTCTGCTCCTCCGCAATTTAGGAGCCACAGTCCTACAGGCATTAGGACTCTGAGAACTGCAAAGATTTAAGGGGCTTGGTACAAAAATATTATTTTGGTCAGAGCAAACGCAGGTGAATGTTTCTACTGATACTCTGTGGGCACCATGTTCATGAGAGATGGCTTCTTGAATTTACATTATGCTGATTCAGAGGAAGTCCAAGGTAAAAAAAGACCAAAACAAAAAAATCAACATAAGACCAAACTGCGTATTTTGGATTGGAAACTGAAATGGTCTGTGATCAAAATAACATGTTTTGAAATCTGGACCAGAGTTGAATTCCCAGCTCCTCAACCTTTTCAGCTTTCTAGTGCTAAAACTTTTCTTCAGTCTTGTCTCTAATGGGATATTTTTATGTATGCATGAAATATTTCTTGATCTGAGATCAAGATATGCAAATCTGCTCACATCTTAGACCTGTCCTGTCTAGGGTCACCAGTTCCCTCTCCTGTGTCAGTGTCTAAGGCAGCACCTAAGAGCAAGTTCTTCCTTTTCCCATCCTCTGGATCAAAGTGCGTCTGTTGCTGCTTGCAGCCGCAGAGAGTTCCTGGGGCAGCTCTGGCAGCTGCACATACCAGAACCTGCTAGCAGGAATATGGGAACACAGATTGGAAAGAGACACAGCTTACCTAGTAAGTGTTAAGTCCGGGAGGACCTACAGGTCCTCTACCATATCTTCCTGTGCACTGCAGGCCACACAATGCCTCTCAGCACTTTCTGAGATAATGTCTGAGATTTAAAAAAAAAAAAAAAAAAAAAAGACAGTCATAAAGGTCTGGTGGTAAAAGAGCAGGTCAGACTGCATTAGCAAAGTCCTGCATTCCTGCAATAGCAAGAAATCTGCCAGGTGTGCCCAAACCACCCTTGGGAATGGGTTGTATCTCTGTTACAGAGAAAGGTAAGTGAACCCCAGCAAACCTTGCCTTGGAAGAGAACCGTTTTCTGTCCCAGGACATGGGATCAGGCTCACATTGAGCCTGCCAGAAAAACCCCAGCACCTCCAAGGAGTTTTTTAAAGCTTTTTCTCATGCCATTTAGCAGCTGCAGTGCTGGAGGAAGCAATACCAGATGTCTAACCAGCCACAGCACAAACTGGGAGTCTTTGCCTTGCCCAATCCCAGATCTCTGTTCCTTACTTCCAAAAATGCATCTTCCCTCTAAAAAGCTGTATTTTGGGACCTTGCCTGGTCAGTGGTGAGTCTTTCAGGTGTGTTCATGGCTGAAGGTGCTTGCATGCACTTGCACGTGCAGTTGATCCACCTCAGAAGACCACAGGTACCCGCGACAGACCCTTGGGCTCACCAGCCCCTCATCCTTCCAGTCACTGCTGGACTTCATGGGCTCATTTCCAGCACCAGCTCTGCTTGAAGATGTCACACTGGGGGGGCAGTTGGAGGCCTCCTGTTTAACTGTAGCTCCTAACCAAATGTGGGGCCCTGGCTGGCCCATGGCACCAGATAGAGCAGGGACCAAAGGTGGCTTGAGCACCATTGCTGAGGCTGGCTAGCAGGCTGTGCTGAGAGGCTGAGTCATTATTTTATTAGCATGGCCCACAACCACTTTAATGTGGGCTTAGGCTGCAAAAACAAAAACATACATAAAAGCATTTGGAATTACTTCATAAAATACTAAATCACGATATTAACCGACTGACCTTTGCTCTATGCAGACCTGCTAATTTTAGCAATTACAGCCAACAACTTGAACATATCAAGTGGGCAACTGTTTAACAATAATGACATCTGCTTGGAAAATCAAATTACATCTAAACAACTTTAAATCCCCACTAGGGGATACCTGCTTTCTTTTTGCAACTGTTAGTCCTTGTCTAATAGGATTTTAAACTCACAGCCTGCTGCACACTGTGGTGGCAGCAGCCCCTCTCCCTGGAGTGACAACAACAGGACCGACATCCCATTAAGCAGGGAGTGAGAGTCTCTTCTTGGGCAGTGATGGAAGTGGTTTGGTTTTTGACAGCCTAATCTGATAGACGGGTACATTAGCTGGATCCCTTTGCTCTTCTGTCCCCCTGGCAGATACTGCTCCTCTCCACAGCCCCCGCAAGGTTACATGTGCTGGACACAGCCAGGGCTGATCTCCACTGGCTGTTGCTCAGGAAGGACGTTGCTACTAAGATGGGCTTTGGACCAATCAGTGCCATTTTTGGAGCAATGGACATGAGATTTCCTCCTGCAATGTCCTCAGGCACAAGCTAGTTTTATTTTCTGTGTTGACTTCTGTTTCTTTCCTCTCTTTTCTCCCTTCTTTCTGTCTCTATCTCCAGCTACTTAAATCTCTTCCTGCTGCTTTGTGCTTCATGGGTGAAACTCCAGCACATATCTGTTCCTTTCTATAATGGGAACCCCTAAAAGACAACAACTCTGCAGTTGCTTTTGTAGCCATATTTCAGGCCTGTACATTCTTCTTGCCAAGAAAAGTGATGTTAGAAGCAAATGGGACTAGTGAGGAAGAGTGAGCACAACAAGACCACCCAACTAACTCTCCAATAAAGAACACCAATGCAGACTAAGACCCTCCATCATAAAATCAAAGGTTCAGCCCTCAGTTAGGTTGCTGCAACACCCTGAACTCTGCTAATCTGGCAGCTGCCTCAGCAACATGGTCCCACTCCTGATCACCCAGCACCCTGAGCTGCAAGGCTATTGTTAGATATTTGAATTGAGATACAAGAACAGAAAATTTCCGCCCCTTCTCCTCCCTCCCTCTCCCTCCCTCCCCGACCAGTCTGGCACTTTTCTGATGGAGCGTGCAGCAAAATCACAATCACATGTTTGCAGCAGTAGGAGGCCATTGGCATGGAACTGGCTGTGATGTCACTACAAACATTTCCACCCTATCCCATTTCTCCAGAACAGTCTCCGTTTTTATGACCCCATCCTGAGATCTGCAGGAAATCAAATTGTCCTGATGCTATTTTGAGCACTGGTGTCATGGCATCAATATATAACGATGTGGTGTCAAGCCGGAGAGGCCTGAGTGCTGTGTCGTGGTGTCACAGCCGGTTTGCTTTGTGCAGCTCCATGGACTGGATCGCTGCCCTGCGGATGCCACGCTTGCCGTGCTGGGAACGCTCAGGACACAAATGCTGTGCGAAGGGGATGAGCTGCGGGGGCAGGATGCAGGGCAGGTCTGGCTTTCATCCATCAGCAGCTCCCACACCACGCTGGATGTTACCAACTGGGGCACAATGGTAGCAGGGGGCACAGCAAGCGCACAGGCACGCAGTGTGCAGTTCCTACACCAAGGCACACTGGGTGCCAACCACCCTGGGGGCTGCACGCAAGGGGAGACAAGAGCATGGTTGCAAGGCACTCATGAAGGGGGTAGGAGAGATGCAAGGAAGAGAGAGATCTGGGGACAGACACTGGCAAGGTGCCTGGGACAAGAAATCAAACGGTAATCTGACCAAAACAGGGAGAAGCAGCAACCAGCAGATACAAATGCTTGCCTAAACTACAATTACCATCTACACAGAATGAGCCAAGGGTCAAACTCCTCTGACTAGCGATCGGAGATTCAAACAGGGGTCTAGATCCCACTGTACTCAAGAAGCACTTCTCTGATGCTTTCCACCAACACGTGAACCCCTGCAGACTGGAGATCTCCCTTGTGCCTGTGTCTCACAGGGAAGAATTGCACCCTGAGATATCTCTTGCCAATTAAGCTCCAGTGGCTACCCGATTCATCTCCTGCACTGAAATCTTATCTTCTCCACAAAGAACATCAGATCTAACATGCAGCAGACACAAACCACTCCTGAACTGAGATTTCCAACAGAAGCAACAACATCTGCAGCAAAACTTTATCTATTGGACAGAGAGCTTATCCTGGAAGAACTTAAGACAGCCCACAGAGTCTTCTGGAGTAGAGCAGGAAAAAGCACCAGTTTGACTAAAAAAAAGCAGTGGGAGAGACATGGTGGTGGCCTAGAGCTCCTAGCGAGCAAGAGGATATGGACTGCTTCTCAGAAAGTGTAGTGGGAGCTCCTCTATTATTTCTTTTAGCGTAAGGGACAGGATAACCCCGTATCTTTAAAGTTTTTACAGGGCTCCTCCAGGAGAAGCACTTTTATCAGGCTGTGTTACAAAAAGTTAGATCCTCTTTGCAAAGGCAGAAGAGGGCCTAGTGACAGAAATTGAGTATCTCAAGGCTGACATGAAGTGCACCAAATGCTCATATGCGCTTGCTCTCCACAGCACCAGAAAGTACCATGCTACAACCCCAGGCAGGAAGGGGTATTAACCCTTGAGGCAATTTGTTTCTGATTTTGCTTTCAAGCACCCAGTGTGATTCTTGGGGTACCCTGTACAGAGCCAGGAGTTAGACTCAATGATCCTGATGGGTCCCTTCCAACTCAGCATATTCTATGATTGTGTGATTCTATGGTAAAACTCCACCATCTCACCAAGACTGAATGTGACTCCTTATTTGCCTTTAGCCACAACTGCTAAACCCACTGCATCCAAAGGAGTCAGCGCTGAGACCAGACAACCACTTTCTAACCTGCTGTATGTGGAATGTTAGTAATTGGAGATAGACGTCCAACAGCCTCGCAGCCTGAGACAACGTGTCAGTTCCCATGAAATTGCTGGGTCGTTAGTCATCTCCTCGCTGCAGCTTTTATTTTCAAACCCTTCTTTATCTTTGGCTATGATTAGCACTCAATTGCGTTCACCTTTGGTCACCCTCCAAAAAGCACCAGGCAAAGGAGCTCATGGGACTTGAATACCACCCACTTAAGAAGCATTCAAGAAAGTTCTTTACTGTTTGACTTCAGTATCTGCTTTCCCATCTTCCATGGGGCTATGCCCTGTAACTCTCTCTTCGTGGCTGGCAGAACTTTGCGCCCTTCATTCCCCAGGCTCAGACCTCCCTGGTGCCACTACAGGCAGCTCCTCGCTTTCCCATGCACTTGATCACTCAGTATCTTGGCTCAGGGATGCCATCCACCCTTTCCAGCTCCTCCGCTTCCTCACTTTACCCTGAATTCCTCTCACCTCCCTGCAATGTCTTCCAGGAGCTGCTTTCTTGCCTTCCTCCTGCTGCTTGCAAATGCTTTCCTTACCACTTTGGACACTGCGCCCCTGTAAACAAATAGTTGCTTGAACTGCTCAGCTAAGAATCTGGCCTCTTCCCACTACCCATGGCATGAGGAAAACCCTCAATGGTATTTAAGCAGCTGCAGAATGAGGCCCAGCAGCACCAAGTGACTTGGCAAGCAGTGACATCAATGTTACAGAGACGTACGTTCCAGCGTGGTCAGAATGAGGAGCCCATGTGGGGTTATAACATTTTCTTAATCTTATTTTTTTATTTTATTATTCCCTCTCTTGTGGTTCCTCCTGCTCCCGGAATGAACAGGGGTTTTTATTGCTGGGGTTAAAAAACATGAATTTGCATTACATCCTGGCTCCTGCTGTAATACTTCAGTCTTGTTTCTCTCTCGTCCCCTCTCCAGAACAACTGATGCTATCACAGCCTGATTTAATTTCAAAGACGGATTGTGATTTGGCAGTCGGGGGAAAAAAAAAAAAAGCCAAGTTAATCAAAAGTCACCATCTGCTGCGTTGCCATGGGGATATTCCTCCCCAATAAATGTGCTCTTTGCCAAAATCACAGATAACAGCACTATAAAGGGTGGGAGGTGGAGGGGAGGAATCAAAGAAAGAAGTTCCGACACTAGGGGGGAAAAAACGAAAGAGAGAAACAAGAGGCAGAAAAGAAGTGGGAGAGAAAGGAGCATGGACTGCCGAGAAAAAATGACAAATGGACCAACTAGGGACAAGGAGGAAAATGGAGAGACTAACAAGCAGCTGAGGATGACAAAGTGATGGAGGGAGACAGACAACTGGAAAGGAGGAAAGAGGAGAGACACTTCAAGACACTTTGCTGCATAATATACCAAAACAAAACAAGCAGAGATAAGAGAATTGCCCTCAAAGCCTTGTCTCTGGGGAAGGAGAGAAAACTGAAGCATCAGTGAGAATTCTTAGGGATGTTGGTTGGAGCTCAGGAAGAGATCTTACTGCTATTCACATTGCAGTTACCAAAATAAATCCCTGGGTGAGACGAATGGTAGCACATGGGAATGACCAGGGTCAGATTCCTGGTGTTTCAGCAGCCCGGATACTGTCAGGCCCCCTTGGTGAGCTGGAAAGTTTTGTCATGCTGCCACACAGCACCAGGACCTGGTGAGATAAAATACAAATTATCTGGACTGAAGCATCTTCAAGCATCTTGAGATGGCAGTGGGACAAGGGCTGGTCACTCAACAGACACTGTTGCTTTTCATTTTCCCTTGTGATACTGGCAATTCAGGATATGGAATATAAGGGCAAGGAGTGTATCTGTGCAGGGGGTCATTGCTGTCCCCAGTGCTCAGAGGGGACTAGCCAGGCTCTACGGCACTGTGCACCGCAGGCACAGGCACCGGGCTAGGCAGTTGCCCAAAGAGAAATGAGGTCCCCTAACATGAAATGAGTAAAAGCTGTCGAATTTTAGGTCACAATGTGTTGGCTGCCCCTTGACCCTGCTTAGAGTGTGCTTGTGTGTGTTGAGTGCCCCTATTAACCCCCAGCAGCTAACGGAGATATGGGAGGCATCCTGCACTCCTCCCCAACCCTAGTGGGAGCTAAGAAAAGGGGTCACCTAGCACCCAGGCTAGTAGGATGGGATGAATTATTCACAGCAGAGGTACCACCAGCCTTTTTCTTCCTCCTTCCCTGTTGGAGAATAATCCTAGAATAGATCACAGGTTGTATGAATTCTTCACTTAAAAAATAAGTGTATGAATTCTACATGAACTTGTTTTGCAATTCAGTACTAGCACTGATAAGAAATGGTCACTGCACAATGACTGGAGGAGCACAACACCATGTTGCCCATATCCAACAGTCAAAAACTTGGGATCAGCTCTTCTCTCTTCCCTTTGCTTCCACCTCCTCTCCACATTAAGAGCTGCTGTAAAAATCACAAGTCTCAAAACACAGCGCTGGATGTTTTTTCTGTATAATCATTTCAGAGCACTGGGGTCACACTTCCATCCTTCTCTGCTCAACTGCATAAATGTTTGTTTTGAAGGAAAGTTAAAGAGCTTCCCATCACACGACTCCGGGAGCTGGGGTTTAGAAGAGTACACTAGCATATGTCCCACAAGAGCATTAATGCCAGTTGAACCTTTGTACATGAAAAGAGTGAATTAATTTAACAATTAGAATGGGAGCTATTGAGCAATATTTTTCAGTGTCTTTAGTGAAGACTGAAGGCTTTGGATCCTCCAAGTTCAAATGGCCTGACCTGTGCAAATGGAGCCAGGTGGGCTGTCAGAGGAGCAGAGTTTCTGTACTCCACATCCCATCTTTCCCCAGTAATACTACCTCAAGACTTCCAAAACACCTCTCCCAAGCCAGGAAACATCTAGGGAAGCAGAGATGGCCATGGAAGTAATGGGGCTCTTCCAGACCCAGCATCCTCTCTCTGTTGGCACAGTGGAACTCACTCTTGGCTGGAGCTGAGAAAAGGTCCAACAGGTCATCTAAAATCCTCTTTATCCTCTGGAGATGCAGGACGGTGCCTTTAGGGAGCCCCTTGCAACTTCTCTGTCCTGCCTCCCCCCTTCCTCTCACTGGACTGTTACAACATGTTACAGTGTGGGAGCGATAGTAGCTCCAGCAAGACAAGGGGAAAAAAGGGGAAACAACACGGATTTTTTTAAAATTAGAGAATTTTGTTAAACAAAACCTTTTCCTATGCAGTCAGCCTATTCCTACTACCACTTTTCTCCCCTCCTTCCTCTCCAATTAAACAGCAAATTATACTTATCAAAGAAAAGAAGGTAAAGAGAAATTTGAAAGGCTGTGAGAAACCTTTAATTATTGGTATAGTGGCATGAAAAGCTGTTGAGCCCCTTAGAAACATACATGGCCAATTATCAAAAAATATAAGAGATGCAGAAAGAAAGGTTTGTCTAATAAGTATGAATCGCAGGGCCATTTAGAACATCAGTGTTAAAGCATTAGAGTTAAATGGAAAAGTAAAAAGGGGCTGATGGTTTTAACTATTTCACAGGAGGACAAGAGGTTGATACTGATAAGACAAGCAGTATAGTGAAGTTAATTATCTGCGGTCCTTGGTGCACAAAGCTTTTTGAGCTGGTGATTAATAGAGATAAACCATTCAAACTTCACATTTCTAAGGTGAATGAAGATGGCAGAGGAACTGCACAGCCCCAGCATACTAACAGCATCCTAACGACTCTGACAGCAACGGGCCTGGCTGCTGCAGAGGGCACTGTGTGGGCTTATCACACCTGATCTGCTTCCCCTCCTCTACTGGCAGGGAGGTTTGGAAGGTTTGGAGAAGGGGTGGCCGACCATCCCCAGCACCTCTGGGTGTTTGCTTGATCAGAGATGGCTGGGGCAGCATCCCTTAAACTAATAAAAATAATCTTTATAAAATGCTCCAGCGTTACCTCTCTGAGAGCAAGGCAGTGTGGGGAATGCTTATACACAAGTATTTAAAGCCATGCTGATCCTTGCACTGCATTAGCTGTTTGTCTCAGGCCTGCTTGATGCTGGGTATGTGCAGAGTACCTCTCCCTCAGCCTCATCCCACCCCACAGCTCAGGTATTGCAACCTTCCTGGACCAGGGGTCAGTGGAGCAAACAGGAATTAGAAATGCTTGAAGGAACACATGTCCTAGACAGGAATTCTGCAGGGTACCTGCATGGACGATGGGGATAAATTAGGTGGTCTGGCACTTTGGTGAGAACTGGGAAACAAAGATGTGAATGCAGGGCTGACTCAGCCCTTGGTCTTTCTGATACAGATAAATCAAACATCATGAGGTTTATCATGCTTGATTCTAGCAGATAAGACCTAAAAAATGGAGAGCCTGGATGGACAATCAAGAAAGACAGATTTCCATCTTATAAGATTTCCAGCTGCATCTCCAGACCAAAGCAATTTAGACACGCTCACCTGACAGTCCTAACCTGGAAACCCTGGGATTTGGGTAAGACATTTCTTCAAATCTCCTGGAACTGGAAAACTCCCAGGAGATTTCCAATACTTCCTGCTGTACCCCACTAGATGCTGCAAAGACTTGTTTTCTTCTTCTGATGTTTCAGTGTTTTTACCTAGAGCCCAGTTAGAACAATGAAGTTCAGAGACAGCAGCAAAAATTAATCAGGAAAAATAGACTCCATTTCTAAGCTTCACAAACTACTTGGTGCGTAGGTTTGCAGAACAATTTGAATTCTAGGATGACTTTGGGGTTGGCTGCTATTTTCTCCAAAGTGGTTGGTTGGCTGTTATTTGCTCCAAAGTGGTTCCCTTGTCCTTGATAAGTTTGGAAAGGCATCTAAACTTCAGCATCTGCAAACAAAAGAATCTTATATTTTTGGCCAAACTAAATTGAATAAATTTTGTGTTTGTTAATTGCATCCAGGCCAACCTTGCGCAGGGCCAAGTTTCAGCCCAGTGGGATTTGCACATGGCCTGGATACAAGCTATTGTAAATGGGGATCCCTGAAGGAAAAGCTGACAGATGGTGATTCTAAAAATGTTTGTCAGAGCCAGCCTTTGTGACACAGAAAACCCATAGCCAAGGGGGTCCCTGAGTTGGAGAGATGATTCTGAAATATATGGAAGGCCAGGGGAGTTTGTTGGTCCTGGAGAAGTTTGACTGGGCCTCTTCTTGTTGCCTGCCAAACCCATTTCCGTTAGAACCCCTCTCTCTAAGTTCTGGTTATTTGGATAAAATGGAAATTGGATCAATGCTGCACCTGGTTTTCCAGCTACATATTCCAAACCCACTCTGATTTCCATGCTATAAAATCGGATCAGGATGGACATATTTTATCCAAGCTGCATGGAAACTCCTCAGTCAGTCCCACAAACGGGGTTACAGTCAGACTTGTGCATCAGCATTTTGGTGATGGGATCAACACCAAAATTCATCAATCCACCTCCCTATTAGTACCACTTTTCTTCTAATTAAATGGCTGCATTAAAAGTCTGGACCAGAAAAGGTCCTATTCAGCACACAGAAGCAATGCACAAGCTAAAATTTCTCCTCATGATTTTCTGGTCAAGCACTGCAGATCCAAAAGTTTCCAAGCAAAGAAGATAATATCCAGAAATGAATTTACAAGTTGGCCCCATTCATAACAGCAGCATCCCAAGACACCAGCAGCTTTCCCGAAGTGCTCTGCAGCAAACATCAAGCTTTTGCAGTTAAGATTCACTCTTGGAAATTACATGTCTCTCCCTTGCCTTGCTCATCCTCATCAGTTTCAAGTTTCAGTGGCTGCCAAACAAATGGGTTTCAGTAGCTCGGTGCAAAGCGGTGGGAGAGGAGTTAAAACAGAATAATGTGCCACGAAACCTTCTCTGCCCAATAACTCCCTGAATGGCAAGGTGGGAAGCTGGAGCATACCTGGACCAAGGAGCGCAGCTTCACAGACAACCTGGTCACCTGGGGGAGAGGGGAGCCGGCTCCAGGGTGGCAGCACTGGCTCCAGGGGAGGTTACAAGGCCCTCGCAATCAAGTTCAAATTACATATCAGACACACGCTCCCACAAACAGACTCCAGACACCAGCTGCTTATTTTTAGACTGGAAAAGCCTTTTCTTACTGACACAGGTGGTGAGGCTGGAGCAGGCAGAGCATCCACGGCACCAGCAGCCCCCCATCCGGCCATCCCCGAAGGGGAAGCACCAACAACCCTCCATCAGCCCTTTTCCCTTTCGTGATGGAAAAGGATGAGAGATATTTTCTGTGTTGCAGCAGAGGGGACCACGAGAAAGTCTCCCAGCATGCCTTGCCCACTGTGGTGACCAGCCTCATTTGCCCTCTGCTGAGTGCACCAGTCCCAATGTTCAGCAACACTCATTCGGAATCATAAAGAAAACAATATAGCATCTCCAGAATTGTTTGTGCTTCCTTCTAAAAAACCCCCTGCTTTTCTGCATTGCATTCCTCATCACTATAGTTGTAACCAAACTAATACACAAGTCCTGACATCCTGCTAGCTCCCTCAGCAACTGGACAAATCATTTGGATCAAATTATTCATTTAATGAATTTTGCTTTCTCCCTATGAACAGCCAGTAAAGTTTGGGATACATTTTTTTAATTTTCTGCAACTAATTTTCATCACTTGCATCACTCATTACAGCACTTGTCATCAGAAAACTGAAATTTAAATCCTTCATCTGGCTCCAAGTGAACATACCTGTCACATGCTTGCTTATACCCATTTAGGTGGTCAAAAAGCATAGAAAAACACATTGAAAAGAGTGTAAAGCTGCCCCTCACCCCTCAGCATTCTCTACCATTAGCTTATTTTATCTGTTGCCAGTCATATTCATATACATATATATGTATGCGTATGCCAGGATATTAATGGAAAGTCAATATAAAGGGGAAACAGGCAGAGCAAATACATTTACCATAACTTCATGTCAAATAGCTGCTCTATGAAAATGTTCTTTCTCTTACATCTCTGCAGTTATAGATGGAAAATGCAAGAAACAAGAACTTATCTAAGAGATACCCTTTACAGTGATGAAAAAGTAAAGTTCACAATGCAAAGTTCACAAAATATTTCGGACATGAAGAGAAACATATTCAGGAAAAAAAGAAAAAGAAGAAAAGAGAAATGGGCCACTCAAATCTCTAAGTTTAAACAAGAGACGGCATTAAAGAAGAAAACCAATCTTTCCTTCCCAGGGGAACTCACCTTTTTGAACTCTGACTGCTACACAAGGCTCTGCACAGTCCTTTGGCTCCTGCCATCTTGCAAGATCCTAGAAAAGGGCATATTTTTCTAAAAATCAGTATGAATTCACTGGGGCTAAGGAGGTGTTTCTCCAGTTAAAAAAAAAAAAAAAAGGAGGGTTGCTTCTAGAAGCTTAAATTTTATTTAAACCTCTTTCTGCACAGGACATATCTTCCAGAGAGTTTTACAAGGAAGGCTCGAGATGTGCAGAGCCCCTGCAGTTACAGTCACTGCTGTGCGCGGGCTGTACATGTTTCGGGTTTGCCCCATGTAGTGGGGGCTCAGCAGGGGACAGGGCGTAGCAGCAGCTTGCACATGGCTGGCGTAGCAAGGATGTGGGACCCTGAAGGAACTCAGCTTCACTAGGAGCAGAGTAATTTCTGCAGAAGTATTGAAAAAAATGCCTAAAAATTTGGGACATGTATCCAGGCCAGGCTTTTTTTTTTTTTAATTTTTAAGCAAGAGTAATTCAATGCTAGGATTTTGGCAAAACAGCAGTGGAAGAGCATAAGGAGAGCCAAGCTAAGTGTCCATCAGAGCTATTCTGCCTCAAATACCAATGAGATTTTTATCAAGGGTAACATAAGCCCTCCAAAAAAATCCAGTGTGGCAAGTTTGCTCCCATCTGCCTGACTGCTTGGTTATGCCCTTCAGGCAGGACACAGCTCCTGAACCAACTCTTACCTCACCTATGATTTTTTGGTGGGCTTGACTCGATCACATTATTGCAAAGGTCATTTATTAGCTCTTCTTCCTGAGTTACACCTCCTGCCCCAAGTCTTTGCTGTGCTCTGGCTGGTGGCACTCCCAAGGCAATCATGAAAAATATCCCAGTTGCTTGTGCTGTCCCATTATGGGAAGGTCTTGTTCTTCCATGGCTCTGCCTGGGGAGGAAATGATATAACACAGTGGTGATGTCTCAGTGAAGATAAAGTGTTGCTCGAAGTAAAACGAGGCTGCTTCATGTTTCTGCTATGTATCTCCCCTGCCAGCCATTTGTCAGGAATTTATGCAAGGTCTTTAGTCACCGTTGACTCACCTTCTCTCCTTTGCTTCTGAACATTCTTCTTATTGCACAGGAGACTGAAGCTTTGCTCTCAACTTGAGCAAGATTGGTTAGGAAAGCAAATGTTTGGAAAACACTGGATGCATCTTCCTCCTGCAAGCCATAGCTCACACATCCTCCTTACCGGGACTGCAGATGTGGAGGATAGTCTTCATCCCCCCTCTCCCATTTCATTTTTCTAATGACTCATTTATGGCAGTGCAACAGGGGCTTTCCAGTTTTTCAAAGCAGAATAGTCCCAAAGTACTAAGGCAGTCTGGAGAAATCCTCCCTAAGCATGTGTTTGTTACGATAAAAGCCCTTAATTCAAAGAAAGGACCTGGGCACCCAAAAGGCAGGTTTTGAGCACCCTAACTCAGCCAACGAACAGTGTGATTTCCCAGTACCCTTCAGGATGAAAGGCTTTCAGAGAACAATTCATGGATGCTTTTGGAAGTTATGGAATGCTGTAAATTAGCAAAGACAAGACATGCAAAAAGCCTATTCCATCATGAAGTCTCTGCTATGGAGTCTTTTTTCTGAGTTGTATTTTAGTGCCACTACTGATGATAACTCACTATAAAGCCCTAATAAATTTGCTGAGTGGCATATTTTATTTTATGTAGGAACCATGTAGCCATATGCTCAACTCCACTCCTTCTTGCATAAGTAAATTTAGGCACGTACTTGGCGTCTCCAGAGTCAGGGTCTGAATTCAGACATGACAAAATACAAATGTGCATGTAACTGCACAAATGGGTAAGTGGCTGCTAGAAAAAAAGGAAGGTGGACATCAAACAGATTATACAGCAAATGCTGAGAGAGAACCTGGTGAATTTTTACATACAAAGAAAAAGAAATCTTGGTCACAGCTTACTGGGACATTTTAATACATAGAGCAAAGTTTAAGAAGGGGAGAACTTCAAAAGAGCAACTCTGATGTTTTTCTGGCAGAGGTGAGTGACCATTATTTGGGGCAAGATGTGAAACATGCAGATTGGAAAGACGTGAATCACAGCATGAATGGTCTTCAAGTTAATGGTGGGTTTCAGGTTCTAATAGAAACTCATTTAACCACTATTTGGGAGGGATATGATGGGATCACCTCAAATTGTAGTGATTAACTGCTTGATTATTTCCAAAACACCTAAAGACAAATTATTTTTTGCTCATGGTCTTCGTTTTCTGTAATGAAGTTAGAATGATCAGATTTCTTCTGCTTCACGGTACTGTTTCCATTGCTAAAACCCAAAGGATTTGTTCAGGCTGTAACAAAGCTAACGGAGTTCTTGCTACAACATCATGAACTTGCATTGAGTCAAAAAAAAAGGATGAATTTTATCATACCTGCTTGGGACCAACACCTACTCTATCTGTCTCTGATGCACTCATAAATACTATTTTTACCTGTATGTGTGCATATGTTATATAAACATATATATACACACAAGTATAACATCTCCTTCATGCCCAAACCAAGTAGGTGACTATTTCTGAATTCTAATAGTTTCTGCTTGTAAAGTTTTCCCATAAAAATCCAACAATACATTTCAGAATAAGAAAAAATACGAGAGACAAAAGAGGAAGAAAAAAACCAGCGCTGCTGAATGTATATGGAGCCTGGACTACTTCATTTCTGTGTGTTGAAACTAATTTGTTGCATTATGTTTCTATCTCTTGCATGTCCACATTGCCACAAGGTCTTATTTTTACAAAACAGACCCATCATTCTTTCCCACAGGATGAAAACACGGTTAAATACTTGCTGTAAAAAAACCATTATGTGATGTGCTAGCCAAATGATACACTAATACTCCGACGTAAGTGCTTTTTTGGCAACTACTCAAAGGAGCAAAAATTACATCGTTTTCAACCCCAGTGATGATAAGATTACACAAAAGAAAGCAAAATATACAAAACGGGTTGATGATAAATATTGTACAATAAATGGAGAATAAGCCAGTTTTCTTGCTGTCACACTCTTTGCAGTTTTCTGCAATTTTTCCATCACTTGAGGCAGCCCCACCAATTATTTCCATCGTATTGGGTGTCCCCTGAAAAAAACCTGACAAAAATAAGGATTTGAAAGATTCCTTTTCAGGAACTTCCTCCACCAACTATTTCCTCCTTTTCAAATGGGGCTTTCAGAGAGGAAGTGGTGGCCAGCAGTAACATTCCCCATGGGAGGGACCCATCTTCCCTTCACATGTGGAGAAGCGAGAATATCCTCTTATGAGGCAGAGCAGGAAAAGAAATCATCCTTTCATCAGCAGTGTATTCTGACCGGATAGGTGTCTGGTGCTGTGTCCATGATGGTACCTTCTGAGGAGTCATTTCCAATTGGCTTCAAGCCCCACATTGCAGAAGGACAATCAACAGCCCATTGGTTTATCCTCTATCCTACTTATTTCAGTTGGAAACAAATCAAGATATTAAGAACCAAATAAAAAAAAAAAGAAAGCAACCCTTAATCTTCACTCAGATCCTCCACTGCAGCGGAAAGATTTTCTTACATCCTCAGTGAGGTGCTCAAATATTTCTCCTTGTTGCTGGCAGGCACAGGGTTGGTGGAAATGTTTCTTGCAGCCTTTCACCTTTTTTTTCCCAGTTTGCAAACCTAATTTCCTGCCTTCTGCGTATTTCTTTGCTCCTTTTGAGTGCTTGGTAGGTGGAAGGAACCATCCCAAACTCCAGGGCTGCACAGGAGCTGTTCTCGCTTTGAGTCTTTTTCGTCCTATTTAGGTACATAAATCACAGCTGAGCTCTCTAGGAAATTTTTAAGCAGAGGGGAAAAATAAGGGAGCACAGTTAGGATGAGGCACGGACCCAGTGGATGGTGGATGGGACAGTCAACAGCAAAGAAGGCATCACTTTCCTTACTGTTCTCATTCAATGCAGTGTGCTCATTTATATCTCCAAATGTCTGGTGTCCAACAGGAGCAGCAGTCGATAGACACAGCAGCTGCTCTGACTCCAGTACCACAACCTCTGGTTGCGTGCACCCCTAGAAAGCATCCAGGTCACTGGGGAGCCCTGAACCCCCGCTGCTGTCCCAGGCTGCAGGGATGCAGCCACGCAGCCGCCACATGTGCTGAGAGCTGAGGCTGTCCCGGGGAGCCAGATGAAAAGCAGGCGCTCACTGGCAGCCCGGCAGCAATATCCCTTGTGCACAGATGTTTGGGAGAGCAGGCTCGGGGGGGCACAGAGCGGGACACCATCCTGGAGGTGTGATACCACTATGAACGTTTGCAAACACCATTTAGCGGAAGTCAGATGCCTGTTTATCGCTTTCAAAGGGAGACGAGATCGGCTGTTAGTGCTTGCAGGATCAAATGGGTAAATTAGAGGCAGAAAAGATCGCCATTCAGGCTAATGGGATTTACACTCTCAAATCAAGTTACGTGGATGCATTATAGGGAGTTCACGTTAAGGGGAGCCAATTACCCCATTAGCACTAATAGGAATTGCACTAAGGCATCATGTGAGAAGACACATGCAAAAAGATCGCAGCTTTCCCTCACTTACTTATTCAGGATTGTTTTGCTGAAACAAGGCAATAACTGATGGATCTCTCTCCCCTCAGCATAAGCTGGGGTTTAGATGTTCAGTGTTGGCCACTTCCAGTCTCTTCATTCACAAAGCTCGGAAGAACCTTCTTCCCAAAGAGCTGTCATGAGGAGGGCTCACCTCTCCTATACCTGTTGCCACCTCTTTAATAGGGAACAAGGACCTAAACCCAGGTACGCCTTTTGCTGATGAGAAAGCTGCATCCAGGGATGTGCCGTTTATCTGTGGTTCCTTCTGACTCTCTGAAGTTGCTCGCTGGCTTTGTTTCCAGTTGCTCCTGTTTATCACCATCTTTTCCCTGGCAAGTGCCCAGTGGACACATTTATTCCCTCTGCTGTGCATGGAGGCATCTTAAACAGGTACCTGTAACCCTAATGACAGTTCTGTAAAGAAGAAAAGGCAGCAAAATTAAATGCGAGTGGCACATTACCACACTTGTTTTAAATTGATATTTAATTAAAAAGTTAATTATTAATTAAGTTTATCAATTGCACATCAGTTGTTCAATAGAAAAGGGCTCATTCATTTAATTATCTGCGTGCAACCGATAGTATATGCTTTTTAGCCAGGCAAGGTTATCTCTGCATCTGTTCTAATTTAGATCAGTTTAGCTTCTAATCTATCAAGAGTGCTTCCTTTTGCGAGCTTTTGATTTGATCTATAAATGTTTACTCACAGAACTGTTAGGTTTTAGAAGCTGATCAAATAAAGGGAAGAGCTGCTCAGAGTTGCATTGCGCTCACCAAAGGGCTGCGGTGGAGCTTTCTTGCAAAGAGCTGCTCCGGGTTTGCTCTAACAATGCTCCTGCTGTAAAAGTTTCAAAAAAGATAAACATCCACCCAGAAAGTATGTTAATAGCCCAAACAATGGGGAATCTTCAAAGGGCAAGAGAGGCCTGAGAGCAGAATAGAGCGACAGACGCCACCACCACCGCCGGGGGAACCTCCTCGCTGCAGAGAGGACCGTGGGGCACAGGCTGTGGCGAGGGCTGTGCAGAGGTTCCAGCTCCAGCCCAGGATGCCAGGCAAACACCGGTGTTCCTAAGGGTCCCTGTGATCAAAGAATCAGCCTAGGGCTCCTGCTTTCCTTTCTCCCTGAAATGATTCCTAGGTGCAAATCAACAGCTACTTATAGAGCCACATACTAAACCGTGCAATAAACTCCTCCAGTACTTGGATAGTATACCAGAGAAAGATACCCCATGGAAGCTGTGACTCCAATAGTGTATTCTAATAAATTATTTTGTATTTATTTTAACTGCAAATCACAGTCGTATTCAGTTTCTAATAAAAGTACCATTCAGGGCATATATTAAAAATGCTAAAGGGTCCTGGTACATTAGTACATTATTGGGAACCAGACCTGCCTGGTGCTGAGGATGCTGAACATCAGTAAAATTAATAAGAAACTGAGGGTACCCAGAACCTCTGAGCATTGTAGGAAGTGATAGATAAGTATTGTGTAACTTATCAGAAACAGCCACCAGTTCAAGCCTGTGGGCTTCAGCCACAAAATGGGCCACAGCTCTTTTATGTCCCTAAATCATTCTCATATCCATGGCAGGATAGATGGCTTTTCACAGGCAACCACCACGGCACAGTTACTGCCCCAGGAGCTCAACACAAATCGTGAATGTGCAACAAAAAATGCGGCAGACCACAGAGGGTAAGGTGAGGAAAACGTGAGAGAAAAAGATGCTATAGAACAGAGGGCTGATGGACTGCCTTGAGGGGGCAATGCTGAAACAGATGTGTCTTTTCAGGGCCTAGTTAATCAAGAAAAGGAAATGTATCACAATAAGTAAATAGCTGCGGCACAGAGGTTCATATAATTCAGGTGAATACCCAGAGTCTGCAGCTTGTATTTGATCTGAAGACAACAAGCCCAGGGCTGTCTCCCATCTCCTGAATGAAAAGCACTAAGGGGAGAGGGCTTTTAAAAGGAAGGTAATTTACAATGCAATATTGCCGGGGGTGGTGGTGGTGGTGTGTTTGTACAACTGGAAAGACGATAAAAGAAATCTCCATGAATAGTAACTGTATGTTTATAGATGGGTGCCTCTTTGCCAACACTGCATGCAATGTGCATTCATCTTCACCAGATATTCAAGTGGCAGGACTTTTTCAAGCAACAGTGTTTATAGAAAATGACTGTTTTGAAGCTTTACACACTAGAATTCGAGGAAACTTAAAATTTGCATTTACAAACATCATCAGTCACTCTATCTGATAAATCAGAACAGAGGAATCTGGCTTAACTACTATAGATGGGCAGCATACACCAGTCAGTTTCTCCAGAGATTTGCTAACATCGGTTAAAATAAGAAATTTAGCATGCATCTGCTAACAGATACTCTGAAAAAAAGCCAAATATATCAAAGCACCGATTTGTGAGGAACTATTTACACCAGCGCTCTTTCTTGACTGGAGGACAAAACTGGAAAGTTTCCTTTCTGTTGTATCACCCCATTCAGTGCAGCACTGAGCCACAGAATGCTCCTTTCGCTTCACTGACAGGACTAAGGTGAAGATAAAGAACTTCCACATTGTCATAAGTTATCAATGAAAATTCCATACAAGCAAGCAGCTCTGAGAGATAGGGAGCAAATAAATTTGGTTGGTTTGTTCTTTAAGGTGCCACTGCACAATGAGATGACTCATAATGATAAAGTGAGAGTGTTTTTTTGACTGGAACTTTTCCACAGCTGGGGACACCAGAGAGCCCTTTGCCTTCCCTTGATCCATCCTCTGCTCAGGATCCTCTGCTCTATGATAAGGAGTGAATTAACACTGCAACTGTTTCCTAATAGGGGTGCTAATTAAGTCTGTCATCCCCATTTGACCAGCTACTCTCACAAAGCCTGCCAGGATTTTGTGACTCTGAGCTCTTTAGGCTTTGCGTCCAGTTCTGAAGAAGTCACCTGGGGAGGGATTGAGAAATGCTGGCCCAATGTAGGACCTCACACCATTTGTCTTTGAATTTTTGGGTTGAAAAAAACACCTTGGAAAATATAAACAAGTTCTGCCCCTATTGAGCAGTAGACTTTTAGGATAAGTCACAAAAAAAAAAACCAAAACAATAAACACCTTCCCTCCATCCCCAGCAGATGCAGAAATTAGTTTAAAAGAACTGGGTTCCTCTAAACCCATGGCCCAAGAGGGTCAACACTTGCATGAGTGTTAACTCTGTGTTTCTGCCCCAAAGGGTGAACCTCTCTAGCTGTCAGCAAGCAGTAAGCAAGCCATCAATCAAGGAAGAGCTAGGTCTTCACACAACATTTTGATAAAACCTTTGGTTTCAAAGCTGAATCTCCTGTGCCCTTCTGTAATTCTGGGCTCCACTGGCAAACAAACGCAGAAATGCCGCTGGGGAAAGCATGTTTGTGTGAGATTTCCAACCCAATTTTGCAGACTCAGATGTTAGGCAGTTTAGATAAGGGGATGATTAGAGGTCTAAGCCTAAGGTTTGAAATACCCAGACTTCCTGGAACCACTGGTGCAAATCCCAGCAGGGCTGACTCAGCCCTCCACCTCCCCACGAAGATAAAGTGAGCTCCATGCAGAAGTGTGACTTGGGAGTCTCCACCAGCCAAGACCCCACTGGGGCAGAGATAACGATGGTGTCCACAGCACAGGAGGGAGTTCCTTATGAGGCGGAGGTGTAACGCCCCAGGTCTGCCCACACCGCAGCTCCTGGGGGTGCTCTCACTCCTGGACTCTGACAGAAGTGATTCATGAATCCTAAACTTTTCTATAATTTTGCTCCTGCATGTCTTGGTGTGCATGTCCAGCATCTTGCAGTGCTTCTGGCAAAACTATGGCCCCTCTTACCTTTCTGTTACGCTACATATTGACCCCTTCCGAGGAGCTCTGTATCACCACAGTTTGTGACTCAGAGAAAAGCCCTACAGAACCATATTACATTGCTTTTCTACCAATCAGTGCTGTGATCCAATAATTTTTATTTCAGAAAATAAACCAAACCCTCAAATCTCCGGTATGATCTTCACACAAATATTTGGTTTGCCAAGCACAACTACCCAAAAGTTATCAGCAACAACCTTTTAATAAACAACCTGAACTAACCGATTTATCCTTTCTTTTCCTTTCAGCTCCTGGACAATTAGCCAATGTGACACAAAATTCTAGCACACATTTCCTCTTTGAAGTTTTTAATAATATTCTCCTTTAATAATTCACAGAGTACTTGCAATTTATTCTTTTGTGCCGTGTTCTGAAAATTAAGTCATCTGATCAAGGACTCCTCAGGAAAAAAGATAAAGAAAACCATAGAACTTCTGTAACCATCAAACACAGCATCGATGACTGATTTTACAATGAAGTGTATGATTTGAAATGCACTTTAGGAAAGTATTGAACAGCAGAGCTAATTAAACCTTTGCTTTCCAGTAGCATTCACCCCATTAGAGCTCAGACTTTCACAGGGCAGCGAATCTGCACAGGACACACATACTTGAATATTCTAAAGTAAAACTGCACAAAGGGACATTGGTACAGAACCAGACCCACATTTTGTCATTCATCATCCTATACTGAGATCAACAGATTGATCGAATTGACCAAACCAGGTAGCAGATACTCAGTTCTATTATTACTCAGTCCAACATAAAAACAGCAGTAAGAAAATTCTAACTTATCCTCTCTCTAGCTCCTGTTTTCACTGTGGCCAACTGGATGATGACCCATCAGCACCTCTGCCCCCAAAATGTTCTCCGAGAGAGGCAGGAGATGATGTGCTCATTCATGGTTCTTTGAGCCGAAAGAAGCACCCCCAAACTGCCATCCAACCAGTCATACAAGTGAATTCAAACCAAACAGCTAACTTCAGGGGAGGTGGAAACAAAGATCCTGTTTTCCTGGACTTCTTATTCCCATGATTGAATTACCCCATGTCTTAGAAGTACAAATCTCATGTACATGTCGTGATGGAAACATCTCCAGTGCCTGCAGCCAGAGTGGCTGCAAGGAAGTACCTTACCCTTCTTTTCCTCTCTCTCAGATTCTTTGAGACTAGTCATACAGCTTCTGCATGTGCAAAAGCTTTTCTTTCAGGTGAAATAGTGGTTTCATTGCCTCTCTTCCTCCTAATGCTTTATTTTCACAAAAAAATTTGTTTCTGTTTTCACCAGAAACACGGTATCACTGAGACCTCTACCCTCCTGCCATCTTTCACTGAACCTTGCAGACAGGCTCCAGTGTCACTGGGGAAAGGAATGAGACCCCTTTTTGTTTAAGCCAAGGCCAAAAATTACTCCAGAAGCTACGCATGCATACAAGAAAAACTAAATAACTTAGTGGAATCTTTGTCTTTCCCAATAAAAATGTCCACCTTCTGTTTTTTAATATCATGCAGACAGCATTTTCGCTCTGCTTTGTTCTGGCTTAAATTGTAACCCCCTTGGGGCAGTCTTTGCCTTTCTATTTGCTTTTAAAATGCCGTGTGTGCCCAGCAGCTTCAAATATAAAATAATCTCTAGAGCTGCAAGGAGAAAATTTTCCACAAAGACACGCCTGAATTTTGTAAAGAAATTGTGTCAGTGTTGAGGTGTCCTGGTGCAGAGAAATTTCCTCGACAGGATTTCACTGGCAAAAATACTTGCTTTTTGTCATTTCGTGTTTGAATACACATGAAGACCTCGTCTAAACTTGGGTAAGCATTCACATTAGAGCAGCTTTGTAAGTGAAATTCCCGCTCAGAGAACAGAAAGAGTGATTTTTCTTGACCCATCCCAATTTGGCAATAAAATTCAAATGTGGCAAACCAGACCATCCAGGCTTTTTATTTTTCCTTTCTTTCTTTTCTCCATCTCTCACCCCTCCCTTTTTTTCAAAGCAACAAACATTTTGTTGAATTGTTCTAAATAATGACAGCATTTGAAACCATTTCAGTCTGTTTAAGATCTCAAGGGGAAAATTTGGTGAATAAATGACTTGGGATAAATCAAATCATTCTGTTCTAATAACCGTGTCTTTCACTCTTGTTATCTCAATTGCTGTCCCTATTTCTGTGTGCTCCTGCACCTCCCTGGCCAACTCCTGAGCATCGCCCCTTGCTCTGAAGTCAGTGCACTTGCCTCCAGCTCTGCCATGGTCTCCATTCTACCTCCTCTCATCAAGCTCTCAGGCTTTTCCTGTCTTGTCTTCTGTTGTGCAGTCCTTTTCTCCATGCAGTCCCCAACCTCTGTCCACCAGCCCTGCATCACCAGCCTGCTGGGCATCTTTTCTCACTACCCTGTCCATCAAGGCTGCTGCGTGCTGCACAGCTCTGTCTGTTGAGGAACCCTGGCTCCTTTTCTCCCCTAAAATCAACTTCTCATGCATGCACAACCGTCTAGATGAGACCCTGGTACCTCTCTACATCTCATTGCAAAGCTAAGATAACATCCTCCACTTCTCCCCTCTTTCCTCATCCCCTCCTCCCAAGCTGCTGTTCTTTTCCACTTGACACAGCAGCTGTAAAACCAATATCCGTCCTGTTCAGTGGCCTTTGGGTATGGTTTGCATGGGAAACGCTTCATGACTACGACCTGCCTCCCGTGCTGGGGGTGTGTGGCACAGTCAGGAGAGGTCAGTCACTGGCTTGACCTCCTAAGCCCATCTGCTTCCATGCAAGTGAAGACACAAGCTCTAAACATGTATTATCTTTTCAGGACATTTGTTTCGGGAGCGAGTCGCACTAAGCAAAGGTACGTCAATTGATAATAAAACCTGCTCCACTCTGTCATTTGTGGGTGATTTGAAGAAAAACAGACCATGTAATCAGGTCTAAGGGGTCCCTAATACCAGAGACGCTGGTGCTGTCAGCTATAGAAAATAATTAGAACGTTATCCCTGTGGCAAGGAGAATGTAAATACATCTAAAATACGACATAATGACATTCTCCTCTGTAAGCCAGGGGATCTGCTTCAAATAAAAGGGCCATTAACACAACAATTAAAGCCGAGGGGGCCGGTGAAGTAGGGAGCTGGCCTGGTGCAGGGCGAGGCGAGCCAGCGCCCGGCGTAAATCTTTCGCCATCCCAGCCAGGAATGTGACTATTAGCCCTCTCATGACCCGAGGGCTTCCCAATAATGCATCTGCTCTCTGTCAGGGCCAGGATTTCGTAACGTCCTCCAGTGCGAGCCCAGGGCTGACTCCACGGTGCGGCGCCAAAGAGGGAGTCGGCGGGAGCAGGGTGGCTCCGCGCTGGACCTTGGCCCCTGTTCAGCAAAGCACTTAACCGCAGGACACAGGGACGCGTCTCCTCCCAGGGATGTTCGGGCACCCGGAGATGAGCGATGGGTGGGCTTCGCTCAATCACGGTGGTTCATGCTTTCCCGGAGCAGGACTGGGCCTGTGGTCATCTTCAGCTGTTCCTCCCTCCAATGTCCCTCGTGGGGAATGTCCTTGTTGCGAAACTACAGCTCAGGGAACCTGCAAGGACCAAGACACAGAGAGCACCACAGAAATTAAGGCATGTTTCAAAGGAAATAATGTCACTGCTTTCACTGTCCACACAGCAAACACTCTGAACAGGCTCCAGGCAACACAGAGATAATATTATTTATAAGCTCTACAGCAAACTTCCAGAAGTGATGGACAAGTGCTTGGGGAGGCCAGCAGTTCCCACCTTTCATCCAGTCTGAAACAGGTGTTGATAAAAGTCCCAAATATATGAGGAACTTTGATTCCAGACAAAATGCATCCAGCACATCTCTGCAGGTTGCTGGCAAAGGAAAAATATCACAGAGCTGGCAAAATTGACTTCCACAATAACATCAGGCTCAAGCATAAGTTTTCCTAAAACTGACAAGTTAGGTCACAAATAAAGATTTTATTTGTTTCCTTGTAGAGATGAAAATCTCATCAGGTTCAAAAGACTTTTCTATTTTTCTCTCTCTGTTTTTTAGTTTGGAGACTTTTTGTGGTAAAAATAAAATTTGATATGTCCAGCGGAAGTTTGTGAGTGCCAGAAAACAGGAAATGGTTGAGTTATGGAGGAAGAGAATCCTTACCAAATGCATCTCTTTGGGAAAGCCTGTCAAAAGTCAGCTTATTACACCCATCCCTCTTTTTCAATTCTACTAAGCCTTCTAAGAGAATGACATAGCAGGGACTTCAAAACAAAACAAAAATCCTCAGAACTGTACTTTTAAGCTCCAGTGTTTCAAAATCCAAAGGTAACATGCTACCTGTGTCCTGCTTTGGGCATATGGACACTCCCACTTCCCACCTCAAAATGAATAAATTTAAATAGTTGTAGGACATACAGAAACTTACAAAAATGAACTTTAACTTTTTTAAAGAAGACACCTCATATCTTCTCAACCTTTATGAGTAAGGAAGATCTGAAAATAACAACTACAGAAGTCACGTTTCTCTTATGAAATCATACCATACACTGAGTAGACACACAGAGAGAATTTCTCTCTACATTAATGACTTCCACAAAAGGAGCACTTGTTTAAGAACTGAGAAGCTGAATAACTGACTGAAAACCAGAATTTGACATCCAGAAATGTTTGCATCTCACAAAACGAGGCTGGGCTCTGGTGGCCAAGAAATTCAGACTCAGTTTCAGGGCAGAGAGAAAATGTTTCATACAGTCTGGGCTGTGTGGGCACTCAGTCCATCCCCCACTGATGGTTGCAGGATCAACATCATCTAGAGGATGGACAACTGAGCAAAGAGAGAACTATGTATGTCAAGGTAGAGCACACATCACAGTAGTATCTCAGTATGGAAAAAATTGCATAAGCAAAAAATTATCTGCATGTCCAATATAGAATAATCTTCCAAGATTCTCATTACAAGTAAACACAAGGATAATAACTAATGGATAAGCTAATTAGTCATGCAAATCTGATGGATTTTCACTGCCTCCTTCCAGCCACTTACTTTTTTAGAAGGCATTTCATTTTCTGAGTAGAGCACAGTTTAGCCTCCAATTCATACTAGTTGGGCAGAAAGACAGTCCTTTAATCTTCTGACACTTTGGTCCTCAGTGTGAGACAGTCCAACAGAGAAACAAAATGAGTGATAATAGAAAAGAAAATATTAGCAAAAGCTCCCAGGGAAAAAAATGAGGTGGTGTTCTCTGGCAGATCTCATGCCTGAGCATTGTGGACAGCAGTAACTTATAACCTGCGAATGCAAGGACAGCACCCAACACGTCTCTTTCAATTATGTGAACTGCCTTATATATAATAGAGCTGGTAAAAAATTATCTGAAATAAACAACAGGCAGCCTTTGTAACTAAGGTCACACTGGCCAAAAGGGTTGTGAATGTTCCAGCAAGCTAGAAACAAGTTTCTAGACAGCTGGAGACATTTTGAGCAAACATGGGCCAAATTAAACCGACGTGGGAAGCCAAAGTGAAACCAGTAAAAGCTTGACTACTCAGATGACTTTTGTTTGAGCTGGAAGCTAAATTCAAACAAAATTCCTGGGATGATACTGCTTTGACTGTGACAGCAGACACCTGAGTCATGTGATAAGCGCTTTGCTTTAAAAATCTCAGCATGTCACTCCTGAGAACACTTGTACATCAGATCTATGAGAAGCAAAAACAAGGGGGGGGGGGGGGGGAAACAAGTTAAAATAAAAGCTTTTGTACAAACCCTGTGAACCAAGTCCCCTATGTCTCTTTCCTTCCAGACATTTCTGAAAAAACAGCTCACTGGAACCACAAAAAACAACAACAACCGAACAGCGTTCTAATATGGGACATCCTGCTGGACCAGCCTAAGCCAAAGGGAAAAAGAAAGCCGCAAACATCAGAACTCTAACTGGACACTCAAACCTAAAGCCTTACATTTTGGGACTTTTTTTTTCATTTAAACTAGTGTAATCAATTGGTCACCATAATAGAGTCTTCAAGCAGCTGGCTCAGTTAGGTCCATCTGTGATGAACCTTTGAAACAAAGCCATGCATTCAAATGCACACACACTTGGAAACACAAATAAATGATCAACTATTGTTGTCTTAAAATATCTACAGTTGACTTTGTGCATCACCACTAATAAGTATCATAGCACACAGTGTAGTTCTAATGTTGTTTGTGGAGCTTTCAATCTAGTTCCCTAGAAATACAGTTTATACATTATTAAGTCCTAGGGACGGATTTCCTCTCATACCAACTTAAAAACCACAGGTGAAGGTTTATCAAGGGTCATTGCCTTGTGCTAATGACCCTAACTTGGGAATGCCTGCAGTTCAGAGGGCACGAGAAATAATACAAAATGATTATCAAGAAAAGGAAGGCTATAAAACAGGATAGAAACCTTCGAAAAGTGCATTTTTTTCCCCAGGAAACAGTAAATAACTGGAAAAGTGGAAGGTAAAAACCCTCCCTAATTAACTATTGAAAGAATTCCTTAAATGCAGACCCTTAAAAGAAGATTAGTGACAAAGCTCACAGGTAGATCTTATCCAGTTATTATCTCTGTCTATGAGGTGGTATCTACTTTGCTTCCTTCCTACCAGCTGGGGAGTAAGACTTCACAGCTCCCCTGAGTGGAGCAGGGGAACTCCTACATATCCCACTCCCCATGTTGCCCGCCAGCCTGGAAAGAAAAGGCGGCAAAGATGAAGCACAACCAAGCACAGTCCCAGTACAATGTCAGATCACGGCTGGACTGCGACTCCCAGCCAGAGTCCAGCTTGGACCCAGGAGCTGGAAAATGCTCCTTGGCCCTTATTCCACCTCTGGGATGTTTTCCAAAACTGAACCAGCTGCAGAGCCAAGGTCTGATAAAATGGAACCTGGGGCTGAACTAGGCCTGGTTTATTGGATTTACAACCCCAAAACGCAACTGCCAAGACACCACAAATCCAACATGATGCTTGACAAGTTGGGTCATTGCAGGCACAAGGCATCTGAGATCCACGTTTGGGCCTATTGTATGTTCCAGTATGGTACAACTCGCCCTTTGATGGCCGTTTACCTCAAGTAGGACCCACAGGTGCTTAGTTTTGGTATCTCAGAGCACCTTTTCTCTACCCTCCACTATCACTGCCTTTTTTCCCCATGTTTTGCAGCCTCAGAGATAAACTCAGTAAGTAAATGGCCAAAGGATATTGAGGCTGCTGCAAGAACAAAACCAACTACTGACTCTCTTTTTATCTAGTAAAGCAAAGGCTTAAGTTCTCCTAAGAATAAACTGGTTTTTGTTACAAAAGAAAGGAAAATTCCTAGTAACAACAAGAAGAGAGATAAATGTCCTGAGAGAATATCATGGAACTGGAATAAATTACTTTAAAATAAGAAATCCAGGGTGAAGGGGAAACTCCCCGAAAGTGAACAAGTGCTCTTCACATTTTAAATAAGGGATAGATTTCCCCCCTGACTTTTTTTTTTTCTTCCTTTCTTTCCAGCAGCTAGAAGTCCCATCTGGTTCCTGTTTCTATTCGTCTGATCTCCCAGAAACTTCTAAAAGCCATAAGCATCAGCCAAAAATTCCCCAGGCATGGACTCCTTTCCAAAATAGCCCACAAAACGACATTTTTTAGGTGGGTTGGTTTGGAAGGAGCAGAGGGGGGGTGTTGATTTCTGTAACATTCCTAGGAGTTTCCTTGTGTCTATTCTCCCCTCTAGAGTTTCTTCTTTGCCTGAATCCCCCTTCCACTTTCTGCTGTCACACTGGTCAGCACAGGGACTGCCCACTCCCATGTGACAGGATTCAGCTCTTCTTGTGGGAGCTCGCAAGATGCCGAGAGACTTCTGTCCCCAAGGAAGGCAAATGAAGTTGCAATTCCCTTGCAGCTGAGGTCTCTTCTATTGGGCTGGTTGCTGTTTCATCTGGAGGCTGCATAACTGGACATTTTTCCTAGCTAAGGCATTGTCTGTACAGAAGTTTTAGAATTAGTAACTTGGTAATAGGTAAGATGGACAAGGCAAAGAGGCCATGCTATACTCCATGGCCTTCGGGACAGGTGCAAGAGCTTTTCCAGCAGATCCCCAGCTCTCATTTGGTCTGGAAGCAGAGGCAGTGGCAGGAGGCACCATCAGATCTCATGGCTCTGAAAATGGCTCTGAAAAGCAACCAGTGTGTCCAATTCCTGGACGCTTAGGATCTGATCCTAGCAAAATTTAATAAAGGTAGTTAGGTCTCACTGGCTTTGGCACGTGCTTAAAAGCTTCCCTGCACACTTTACACAGCTAAGTCCCAACAAAAGCAGCCCCACGAAATTCATTAAGGGCGCACCTCTTGGTTGCACCCAAGCTTCTTGCAAAGGTTCACAGACCTGCCATGGAGACTCTAAGCATCTTGGTCTCCTCTGCTTTTGAAGCCTTATGATTCTTTACTGAATTACAACAAACTTTTACAATGTTTCAGACAGCGATTTCGAAACACAGGGAGAACAGGACAGCTCCAGAGATCGTACATGGACTCTAGAGATCTGTCCCCCAGCAGAAAGCAGTCCAGATCACTGATGACTATCAATTGCTACTTTTAGACATCTGAATCAATGAGACTATTTTAACCTCACAAAAGAGCCCAGCTGCCTGGCTGGACCCATCCAGCATTTGTCACAGAGTAACAGAATAATCTAAAAGGTCACAGCTTTATCTCTACACCCTGCACTTGCTTGTGCTACTTGCTTTGCTTAAGAAAAGTCAGAGGCATAGCAGAGAGCAAGCAGGCTTTAAGGCTCTGTGGCACAGTTCCAGGACACTATGTGGTGCCATGCAGAGTTCAGCACATTAACTTCAGGAAGCATCCCAGAAACAGCACCGCGATGGCCGTGTGGTGACAGCACCCAAGTTAACTGACCTTTTGCAGCAGGGCCACTTCAGCACTGCCTCAGGTACCTGTACATGCTGCACCAGTTCCACAGATGCTCTCTGGTGTGACTTGCTTTGCTGGCAGGCTCTGCGTGGAGGCTAAAGGGTGAACTGACCATAGAGAACAAAATCTTCACTTGGGCAAACCGGTCCAGCCAACAGTGAAGTTCACTGGCCAGGGGCAATGGGCAGAGACTTTTTCTTCTGTTGACAAAATGCATCCAACTCAACAAACCTTTAGGTCATCTTAGCATCTAGTCCAGTTTAAGAAGATATCAGTGAAGGTCTCTAGTCCTCCTGGCACAACTGTGGCATGTCAGAGCTCATCAAAATCCCCCCTTGCCCTTCCCAGCCACAAAACAGGTGAGTTCAACCTAGCAAGGTATTTGTATCAAAGACCAACTGGCATTTCTAGTCCATGCACAGTCTGAGATCCCTCTAAGAACATCTCTCAAATGCTCAGCACAATTAAATATTTCATCAATAAAAAGTAAACACACTTAATTTTCTATTATAAAAGAATCTCTCCCTCCCCTCCAATGTTTTATTTTAGCAAGTGCACTCAACCATGTTCTCAGTCTGCACTTCATTTCCTGCTATTCAGTTTTCTGTGGTTCAGAGACAAAAATACCTGAGGAAAAAGAAAAAAAAAAAACCAACAGAAAAGCAGCACAATACCAGATCCCAGGGGGCTCTGATTTACCACAGGAGAAAAATGTGTATAACAAGAGCTTGCTGTCCAGGTTGGGAGCGGGAGACACAATGGGTGGGACAGAGAGTATTAAGCTTAGAGGGAGCGATGCCAAGAGTTTCTTGAGTCCTCTCCCAGCCAAGATAGTGGAGGGTATCCCTGTCTTCATGTCATTGATTCCTGTAGAAGTAGTAAAGAAAGCAAGGGTAAGGATCTGTGCAGGGCGTTTCTCCAGCCCCAAAGAAAGCAAATGAGACCTTCAATCCCTGCTTTTACTAGACCAGGCTCTTTCATCATAATGGAGTAAAACCAGAGAAATGCATTTTTGCAGCCATTTCCATCCATGAAGATCCTAGAGCACTTGGTCTTCTGCATCTGTGGTTGTCATTAGACATGAAAGCAGGCGGAACCTGGCAGCAGATTGCATTGGGATTTATGTACCAAGGCATACAACAGGGTGTTCCCAGGGCTACAGGCAGGAGGTGGCCATTCTCCTTGCAATTTGGGCAGAAGGAGGTTTGAGAAGAGAGGTTTGGTGTTCTTGGAGATGGGGTTCTCCCCACCCACTGCAGCACAGACTTTCCTCACCAAACAGATGCTTCTAGTGCTGCTCCCTGTCAGAGAGAAAACCAGGGACACAGGTGAACCAAGCCCAAAGAATAACTCATAAAAGGAAAGCCAGCAGATGTACCTCCTCCGCTGCAGCAGGTCAGGGCAGCCAAAGGACAGCAGGCAAGGCTGGAGATGGAGCTGTGTCCATCCTATCAGGCACAGTCCCACCTCACCTGTTCCACCAGTCACAAAGATGATGGGAACCACAGCAAGGAGCTCACTCACACATTTTATCACATCCCTTCACCCCAAGAAACATGAAACAAGACACTAAATAGGTGGCACAGCATTAGAAACATCAAGCCTTGTCTGTGCTCCAGCTTCCTCCGCTATTTCCAGAGAAGAATTGCAAATTAGAGGTTTTGCTGGAATTGATGTAGCAAAGAGGAAGGAGAGGGATGGAGCCAGGCCAGAGAAGAAAAAGATGGAGAAAGGGAAGACTGATGGAAGGAGGGAACTTGGGGCTAAATGCAAGTGTTAGGGGACAGAGAAGGGTTTGTAAGCACAGAGATGGGAAGGCTGAGAGGGAGAGCCAAGGATAAATTGTTTTGGTGAGAGCTCCAACCCTGAAATAAATATAACCACCCAAGGGGGCTGTGTGACTCAGTCTGACATTTTGGCTATTTTTTTTCATGCCACCAGATGTAATCAATTTAGCTGGGGGGCGAGGGGGGAAGCACACACATATTTTTATTGCATTCTAATGTAGAAAAAAAAAAAGTACATGGTTTGTTTGGGGGGTTTTCTAATCATGATATATGGCACTTTGTGCAGAACCAAGCATGAGCAGAACTTCCACCTGCCCTTTACCATCACAGACATTGGAGTTTTGGGGACTGGGGGCAGATCAGTCTGTCCAGGGGTAGCCAGAGCAACCCCCTCATCTCCAGTGCAGCAGGGAGAAAAATTCTGAGCTGAAGAAGGACATAAGGGATAGCTATGCAACTCTGTTCACATTCGCTTCAATACGCACGGGGGAACAAATATGGCCAATAACATCCTAAGATATTGTCGTGCTGAAATTCTTTGTTTACCAAGAAATGACATGTTGAAAGCCCTTGGCATTTACGAAGCAGATGATTTCTATTCATTTATTTGAAGCATTTTACAGTACTTACCCAGACACTTGGAGCGATTATCTTGCCAGATCTCATGGGGAGGACTGGGTCAGATGGGTGAGCTCCAGAAAAATCTCTTAGTGTCCTAGAGGAATTGGTGTGCTACTCAGGTAGGTGCTGCTCACCCCTCTAAAGCCATCCAGTACCAAGGCAAGGGAGGGGGCCCATACTGCTTATTGCTTTCAGTTGTAGTTTCAATTAGGCATAGAGAAACCTTCGACTTCTGTCCAAACCTTCGGGGAAATGTTTCTGTGCACTGTTAAACAGCTCCTGCATTCCACCCAGGGGCCGATGCTGTGCTGTGGTAGGTGAATAATTCTTATATTTACTCTTTGCAAAATATTTGGACTCTGGAGAGTTCTTGCTCAGGCAGACTCCTCCTGAATTAATAACAGCTTTGCCTGAGCAACAGCTAAGAAATGAGAAGACAGTGTTGCAGAAATCAGTAATTTTTAATTCATCTTGGTCGGGGTTCTGCAGATAAAAGTGCTGGTGGGAAATACCCATTCCCCTTTTCTGTTGTACAATGGTACCCCTCTACTTCCTGCCCATGTATCTTTGAAGGAGCCACAGGAACTTAGCCCAACACAGGGCAGGATCACACATCCAAAAACTAAGTGAAACTATTCACTAAATATTCACTGGCTGCCAGGGCTCCATCCAATGACCGACATCATGGCCATTGTATCTAACATCTAAGCCATCATTGGCCCTGCATTTTATTTTAAAATCTGTAAGGAGGCAGCATTCCCTAAGAGTTACTTCCACCATGACTAGATCTTTGGATGTTTTCTTGAATGGCTATTGGCATGGAAAAGAAGTCCTAAACCTCCCTTTTTTTCAGCTCTCTTAGTCCCCCTTCCATTTGCTAGGAGGCTCTGTGCTGAAGGCCATCAGGAACAGGAGAGTTCTGTGAGGCTGTTTAGTTTTTAAAGATGATCTCTAGTATGTCTTCATTTTCAACTCAGAGCACATATTTTTTTCTCTCTTGAACACATCCTCAGAATCTTAAACTCTACTTCAAAATCAAATCCATCGCATTTATTTAAAGTGTCACAGTTGCTCTTATCTGCCATGTTAATTATAAAGACTTTTTTTCCCTTTAAGTGGGAGTCGTTTGAAATATATAAAAATGATTCTATAGCATGACTTCTTATCACCTATTCTAATGTTTCAAATCAAGTCATCCACCATGATGTATTCTGGGTATTTTGCAAATTAGCCATTTTGAATGCATTTTGTCTGCTAGGAATTATTTCTCATGCTCAGTGCATAGCATACACCAATTTTGTACATGTATGCACATGTCTGAAAGTATCCAATTTATATCTGCTTGTGGGGAGAATCTCTGAACATCCAAGGAGTTGCCCCATCACAATGGGGTAGAAAAGGGAATAGAGAAAATTCTACATTTGTATGATGAGCTTGCATTAAGTTTGTAATGTCATTAATCCTTGGACTGGAACTTGCTAACTTTTGAAGATTTAACTAGTTAAGCTTAGTATTTGGTTATCCTAGTTTTTAAGAAAAGGAAGGTTGTCTAAGGAAAACAATCTTGAAGTTTGAAAGTCCTGAGGAAGAACACATATTAAACCACAAGCCTCCTGTAAATGATAAACTCGACCCTGGAATCACTGTTTCAGAATCACCGTGAATGGCAGTCTCCCAGTTCCCAGAGGTAATTTTTAGTCCTGCAGTCCTAAACACATTTTTCTGTATTTCAGCTGCCCTTAAAAAAAAAAAAAAGAAAAGAAAAAAAAAGAAGGAAAACATAAACCAAAAGCCTCCTACCAGAGATACTCTTAACTAAGTTAACACAAGGTTTTTAAGTCTGGTGTCCTCGACCCAGATAGGAAGAAAGGCGAGCTGCAAATCCAATACTTGCACTAAGATACCCATTTTAAATTTCCACAACTTCATAACTGATAAAATGCTTTTCCTTAAGCTGAATAATTTTTCTAGCCTCCTTGCTAAGGAGATGGAATTGAAGTCATGATAAAAAAAAAAAAAGTTGATACATTAGACGTAGGAAGTGGAGATTTTTGCCTTTATGTTTTTGAATCATCCTTAAAAAAGTAAAGCAGATGAAAAACTAATGATCAAAATATTTTTTTTTTTCAATAGAAAGTGTAGTTTTCACAAAATATGAATGTTCCATGGAAAAACTTTAATTTTGCCAGAGCTGCTTAGTTTTCCACTGGGTAAGATCTAAATAAGAGATTTCCTTTTAAGTTCCAGTTGACTGAAATGTAAGCTTTTAAGTCACTTTTTCAAATAAATAAATAAGTAAATAAAGTAGGACCCATCCTCTAAAGATTTTCTTCAGCCTGATGTTTCCTGAGACATGAAAGATGGACATTTACCACAAGGCAGAGAGATTAGCAGGGAGCTCCACAAAGAGGACTCCAACCAGCACAGCCCATACCTTCAGCAAAAATGTGTCACTGGGCTAAGATGAAGCATGGAAAATTTCAACCCGGAAGGAGAGAGTTTGAGAAAGATATGAGCACAAGTGATGGAGGACAGGCAGGAAGAGCAGTTGGAGCCCAACCTCTGTTCCAGAAGCTTTTGCCAGCGATTGTGAGTGCTAATAAATAACAGTCCTCCTGTACATGCCACGTGCAGCCAAGGCGAGATAGACACATTCATTTCTGCTGTTTAACAGCCCAGAGTAGATCCACACCAGCATCCTTACCTCCAGGGACATCTTCCCTTGGGATGTGATGTGTTAAGGGCAACATCCTACTTTGCTGAGCCTCCATTTATTGATCTTTCCATCTGCTGGTGGTCTTGGGAGTCTTGCAAGCACCAGAGCTGTGGTTGGATACCACCACCCTATGCACGTCTCTGGCACAGACTCAGGTCCTTCTGCATGTCTTCCTTAAGCACAGGGGCACGGCAGCATTGCCATGACTTCCAGGTGACCAGAAGGAAGAGGGTCTGGGGGTAAATAGGCCTGTCCTTTTCCACGTCTCTGCCTGCCAGGATTGGGCCTGGCCAACCAGGACTTCTTTTGCAGAAAGAGATGTTGCTCTTATGGGAAGAAAGAGTTTCATGGAGCCCTTCCACTGCATGCTCATCCTCTCCTTGCCCTCCTTGAGAATCTGGCACTGCTGAGGTCTGAGCACCACCAGAGAAGACTGCAACCTGAGTCCTGTCCCAGCCTGAGAGCCCCATGCAGTTTCTCCCCACACACATTTCTCCCTGCCCTCAGAGCTGGGCAGATGTCCCCAGAAGGCAGCTCTCAGGACAATTTTCAGACCATCCAATATAAATGGAGTTTGAAAATCTATTTCTTCACAGTTTCTTCCTGCCCTGAAGCACCTTTTCTCTCTGTTCACACTGCTGGGGCTCAGCAAAATTGGGGGTGGTTTTCTTTTTCTCTGGAAAACAGAAAGAAAAACAAAAAAAAGTCAGTGTTGCCAACTCTTGCAATTTTAGTCCCACAGTGCTTGATGTTTTTCTTCACCCCTTCCCCAGCTTCTTGCTCCAATGTATTATGCAAAAATCTCAGATTTCATTTTTAAAGGAGAAGAAAAAGGGACAAGCATTTCATTGGCTTCCAGATTCTAGAGAAAAGCTGAGAAACACAAGCTCAGCGCATTCTAAGGCACCTCCAAAACAAAAAAGAAACCATGGGGAAACCAGTATCTATAAACCCTCATGACTTGAAGGACCCAACTAATTTTTGAGCCCTTGGGCAGTTCCATGAAGGGTCAGCTAATGCTATAGGCACCATCAAATCTGGCACTGGCCAGATTTCATCTCGCAGTGCAACAAGATGGAGATGACGAGAGAGTGTCATTTCCCTGGGACATGGGGGCTTGGAGCCACACGCTGTTCTGCTCACCCACCCCAGTGTGGAACATGAATGGTCTGGCCATGCCCACAGCCACAGTGCTAAGAGAGGCTCAAGGACAACTTTAAGCTGTGCAATCTCTACATTTCCTGAGCTCATGCCCACCTCCTCCCATAGCCTGGCCATGGCCTCTCCCCCTCTCTGTGAGGTAACTGGTGCAGATGGTTCCATGGTGGAGCTGGTCTATGCTTGCAGCTGGGCACAGACCCCCACCACAAATCCCACTGTGGGGGATCTCACAGGTGCCTGGTTGAGACAAAAAGGCTGAGGACTGACATTTCTAGTCAGGGCATCGGGACAGATCTACCTGATGCATCAGTGCCCCAAGG
Organism: Cephalopterus ornatus; assembly: GCA_013396775.1. Lineage (NCBI taxonomy): Eukaryota > Metazoa > Chordata > Aves > Passeriformes > Cotingidae > Cephalopterus > Cephalopterus ornatus. Next base: position 207,570 of record VZRE01003308.1, on the reverse strand, counting down.
GAATAGCCCCATCTCCCTCTCACTGTAAGCCTCTACCAGTTTAGAAACCCTTGGAGAACAAGAGCTCATGCATGGATATTTACAGTCCTTTCAGGCACACACCTCAGTTGGATGCTTTCTCCAAAGCTGCTTGCTCCCTGCCTGGCAGCACCACAGTCCTGTGCCTGCTCCAGTTCTGCTCAGCATGGGCTCTCCCCAGCCACTGTTTGCTGGAGTTGTCCATCACTGGAAAGGCTCTGTGTGTATCCACAGCACAGATGTCAGGCCTGGCCAGTTTTCCCTGTTGGTAGGAGCAGAACTGAGTTTCTATGCCACACTTTGGCCATCTGGAAGAGAAGGGGCATAAATCATGATTGGAAGGGAAGGTGGCTTTCACCTCAGTGGGATTTCAAATTTGCTCTAAGAGATGGTCCTTGGGGGTCCATCCTTACAGGAAAACAAGTGCCCCCATCATCCATGGGATCTTCTGGGTAAAACAGAAGATCTGAGGAGGTTAAAACACTGCATATAGATACAGACAGTGAGCCAAACAATGCCCAGAGGTATGGAGTGCATTCTGAGAGCATGAGCTGCCTTCTCATACACCACATCATGTGCTGGAGGATCATTCACTAACCCCAAGGATTGTCCCTTCTGTGCTTGCTGGGTCTTTGCATTTTTAAGAACTGTGCAAGGAGAGGCCACTTCATCCCTGTATCAGGAACCTGTTTCAGAGGGAGGAGATGCACTTGGACAAGAAGAGTAATTGAGTTGCTTGGAGACTTTGCTTTTCTTCTGTCTTGTTTTGGCTTTTTTTTTTTTTTTTTTTAATCTAAACCACAAGTCATCCAACCTGAAATTTTGTGGCTGCTGTTTATGTATGGAAAATATCTAACAGTTCAAGTCAGAAAGCCCAACACTGAGAAACGTAAGGGCGGTCCAAAACTCCTAGGGTCTTCACAATCAGACTAAAAATACCTCAAGAACAGGCTCCCTTGGACCAGATACTAATTTTCTGCAGCAGTGTGAAGGAATTAAAGCTGTCCTAAAGCACCAGCTGGGAACTGTCCTGACATTTTCATGTCATTTGCTCACTGGTCCTCTTGTATAGGCCATGCAGGGGTGGGCTGGAGGCTTTCAGGGCCCTGCTGTAATCCAGCAAACCTTGGCTGGTAGAACCAGCCCCAGAAGAGATTCCAGCTGGCTTAAGTTAGAGCAGCCCTGTGGCTGCTCTAACTTAAACCACCTGCCAGTTCAGTCCTAGGCCAGCTCTAGGATTTGGGAGGTAGAAACGTGGACAAAAGCCAACTTTGCCTGCTGTCTTCCTCATCTGTCCCAATAGGAGCTAGAGGTCCAAATCCCTTTTAGAGATGTCCCTCGTATAAGGCTTTAGAGATACACCTTTGAGCTCCTGGTTACATTTAAAAGCCAAGAACAGGGATACCACCATTTAGTCCCATCTTCCTTCCTTACCTTCTTTCATCACAGTGCTTGCATTCGCAATATTGAAGCCTGAACATGAGGAAATGTTCAAGGACAGGTTATTTCCTGGAACAGCTGCTGCTTTCTGCCCTCTTTTGACTTTTCAGGCAGCCTCTCCCCTGCAGCTCTGGTGCCTCCACTCCTGTAGGGAACCAAATGATATAGACCAGACAGAAAGGGTTTTTTCCTCTTTTAAAGAGTGGAAAATAAGAAACAAACAAACAAACAAAACTTTCTCCAAATATTTCCAGAGCTACTGATTCCAGTTTGAGCTTCAGCCATAAGATCACAACGGATTTAAACAGCCCTGATTCACCCTTATACAGAGACACACATAATCATGTGCAATGGTAGGAATTACCCTGATAATACAGCCTGAATTGTCCTGCCCCTGCCCTTCCTCCTTGCCTTTCGCCCTGCAGCTAGCAAAGATAATGAGTAACAGTGATATTAAACAGGGATTTGGAGTTTTTTTGCCTTTTTTTTCCCCCCAGAAAGTGGATAACACACTCCAGTAGATAGAAAAATCCATCCGACTTTATTTAACTGTAACATTTATTAAGAGCAGTGAAAAGGTCAGCACGGAGCTACCAGTGTATGGGCTAAACTCCTTTCCCCAGCCTTGAATGCGACAAGAAAGCAGATCCTTTAAGATGCAACTATCTTAAGCTCCCCTCCGATGGTTAAACTCTTAGTAATTCTAGGTTTTGGAGACAAACGTCAAAGCAGAGGGCTCTTCCCTTCATTATTCAAGTAAAGGCCCCATCAATATTATCTGTAATAAGAATCTGCTGTTGACATGGCTCACCCCGCAGTTCCTGTTCCAGGCAGTAGTCCCTGTCAATAGGATTAAAGTGGAGGAATGCCTTTGACAAGTCCACCGGCTGCTGATTCATTGCTGCCATCAGGCTGCCGGCTGAGAAAGGCAACGGGCACCCTTAGCCAGTCCTGCCGGCGGCAGCCGGCGGCCGGGGGCAAGTGCCCCTGAAGCTTTGACTCCTTGTGCCAGAGTGGACCTCCCTGGAGCTGCGGGAGGAAGTGGGGAGAGGGAAAGTCTGCAAGTGGTTTGCACCTCTCATGGCCTACCATACTGCCTTTGGTTGAGTAATGGGCGCATCAGCTGATGGGAAGTTTTGAGGTGGTTTGATGATCAGTGTTGGGCCTAGTGGCACAGGGAAGCCGTCCACCATGCACGGGATGGGAGAGAGTGTTCCTCAGCTTCTGCCACCATCACTTCCATGTGAGCCTGGGAGAACACATTATACAGGAAGATGAAAGAGGGATTCGCTGCCCTCACGCTGGAGCTGCTCTCAGTGCCACAACACCGGAGTGGTGCAACCCAGTGCAGTGATGGCAGCGGACAGACCTGAGGCACAATGGCACCAGGAACCCGCAGCGAGAGGCACAAACAACTTACTCTGACTCATCTTTCTCCTGGAGCTTGGCCATGCTTCACCAGCCATAGGGACGTGGGGATGTGCTCGAGGGAGCAGGCGTAACACCATGGGCAGAATGAAACACTGCAGGAAACACTCTGGAAGCTCTGGGCACCAAGGGGTGCAGATCACTGGTGCACACTTTGGGCACATCCAGTCCTCAATGATACTGACTTGTGTTTTCCTTCTCCTTTGCCTCCTTCTTTACCACAACTCTCAATACAAAGTCTCTGTCATCGCCCTCTGGCTTTCATGGCCCCAGTTCTGCAAAGCCCTTGGCTCCCTCTCCCTTGCAGGCTGCTGGCCACAGTGGAGGAGCCAGGGAAGGGACTCTAGAGCACGCTCTAGAGCCTGCTGGCTCTGACACTGGCTAAAAAACAGCACCCAGCCACAAAAGTAAGGGACAAAAGTGAGCTGCCAGGGAAAATCTGAGCCTCCTAACCTTCTACCTCTCAACTATTTGAGTGGAGTATGCAGGACACATGTACGCAATACACACACACACACACAAACATTAACACACTCATCTTTTCCAGTGACTAAGCTCCTGTCTAATTCATTCTGTTCCTGTCCCCTCAGGTGCTGAGGCCAGGTCAGGAAGCAGGCAGCCCAGAGTAAATAGATTAGCTCTATTTTAAATAAAACCTCTATTATTATCCTTAGGAAAAAAAAATAACTACCCTCATTTTCAGGAATTGTTACATTTAATTAGGCTGCAGGTTCCACTGGGCTCTACAAATGGAGCCAAGAAAGCATAAATGTCAAAATATTCTGCACACAAGATGAAAAGCCCTGAGCCGGGCAATCCAGTGAAAGGGAGCCCTGTCAGCCCGCTTGTCAACTCTGCTGCAGATTTTTCAAACCTAATTAAAATGATCTTTAATTTTTTTTCTTCTGCTTTTAAAGAAACACATTTTTCATATTTTTTTTTAAATTTTTTTTTTCCGCTTTAGTTTTTAATCAGCCTGATTTCCTGCGTTGAGCCAGCCAGGAGGGAAAGTGAAAGGGAGACTCGCACAGGCATCCAGGGCTGGAAAACAGGGGGACGGGTGGCTATTCAGGCAGAAAAGCCTTCACTGCAGCTCAACACGCACCCGCTGTTTACTCACATGTGAGATCAGCCCTAACAGGAAGAACAAGGTACCAAATTTTGTCCCTGCCTGTTTCCTGCCACATTCGGGGGAATGGGACCTTTCGGGCTCTTTGTAAATAAACAGGAGCGCATCAAAGGGACACCTGACCGCTGCACCCATTTTCAGCAAAACTAGAACAACTTACAGGCGCTTGAATTTTTGGCTGACAGCTCAGACCAAAAGGGCCTTTACTGCCCTGGGATTAGCAGCTCTGATGCTTTGGAGCCGATAGAGGAAACCAGTTTGCAAATCCTGAAACAGGAGCTTTATAGGAAAGCTTGAGCCACCGATTAATTTTGCTCACATCTATGCCTTGCCCCCGCGGGGCCCTGCCAATCCCTCTCCCTCACTGGGTTCATTGTTTATATGTGTGAAGTTATTTGGATGGGCTGATCTCAGCAAAGTGGTCCGTAGAGTCCTGCTGCAAAAGGAGAGGTTGCTGAAATGGAGGTGGCAGCACAGGGCAGAGCAAATCATTAGGACTAATAACCAACATGATAAAAATGGGCATAAATAGGGATAGAGAGATTTAAAACAAGAAACTAATGCTTAAGAGGAGGTTGGGTCAACAGCTATATAAACACACACTTCCCCTCCCACCTCCCTTGCTCTAGTGTCTCCAAGAAACATATTTGCTTACTTAAACAACCATTTTTTTCAGCCTAGTTTCCTAGAGAAACGACTCTTTTGTGATCGTGCTGTGGGTGTGTCTGTCTCTCTCCCTAATAAAACTTGTGAACTCCCTGGCCAATTTCAATCAAGTTTGCCAGAAGGGCAGAGTCCTCAAAGAAACTAACTGCTTACAAGTCTTCCTGGGGCTGGGTAGACAAGAGAACACAGCCCACGCTGAGACAAAGGCTGCAGCATGCGCGCACTTGATATTAAACATCAGAGCATCCAACCTTGAGCTGCCTCATATGTTTCCCTGCAGGAAACCATGTTTCACTGAATCACCCTAAGTGCACTGTAGAAATGGCATCATTTGAGCTGATAATTTAAAATTGTGATGACTGACAGCCCCTCCTTCTGAGAAATTGTGTCAGCGCAGAAAGGAGTCCCAGCCAAGTAAAATGAGGTGCCTGCAGGCACAGGGTAGCACCAGCACAGCTCTCCAGGCACCCAAGCAGCCCTTCCTGCACCAAAGCCACCTCTTGGGCACTAAGGGGATCCAAGGCCAGGAGCAGGGATAGGGTCACCTTCTGCTCTATACAACATCTCATCAGCTGCAGGGTCTTTCCTGCTGCCTGGGCCAGCAGAAGCAGAGGTAGGAGCAGCCTAGCTACCATGGGAGTCGGCAACTTCTAAACTGAGAGCATTTGACACGGGATCAGCCAGAGGGAAGGATGTTGTCGCAAGGTCAGTCTCCTACAGCATCAATTTTCAGCCTCAACTTGCAGTTTAAAAGCAGGTTGGGAAAGGCCTGCTGCAGATGCCTCTCTCCCATGCAAGGGCACGGGATGCTCCTGGTTGTGGTGGGAGCACAAAAGTGACATGGGAGCTGCCATGCTCCAACAGAGCTCAGGTGCTGATGGGGGAGAGGGCTTGAAAAGCACAGTGAGGTAGACTAAGAGTCCCAACCAGGGCTGCTCAGTGCCAGCACAAGCAAGTGTCCTGATTAAGAGGGTCTCTCTTTCTCCAGGTTAGTTTTAAAATGGTCTAGTGCAGGCAGATTAAGGATGCACTAAATGAAGGGAAAAAGCCAAAGGTGTTACCAAAGGTTTGGATGTGGCCATGAGCTCCCATTCTCCAAGACAAAGGAGATGACAGAGGAGAAACAAAAAGGATGTTTCAAATGGGGAGGATCTCAATTTTAACAGTCTTACTCCCACTCCCACATAATTTAAATTTGGGAAGCTCCTAAGAATATGACAACAATCTGTTTCACTATGATGTCCTGGCATTTCTTCCCTTTCATCAACCCCCTACTATCTCACTAGAAACACTCTCTCATCTGCTGAAAAAAAAACATCTCCTGGAGCAACAAAACCCCTCAGCCAGCGCTACAGGAAGCCTGTCAGGTTTTACCCTATGATTGCTCAGGGAAAATTCACCGATGTGACCTTCGTGTCCCACAGAAGAGATGAAATCGAGACTTGCGCAAGGCGCTGCAGGGAAGGGACGGATGGGTGGGTTTGCCCTCCCAGTGACCAAGCCAGGATCTTGGGTGCCTGGGAATCATGTCCGTAGGGGAATAGACAGAGCTGGCATTTTTGGGACCCTGTGACTGGCTGTCCAGCTAGTAATTTAGCAAAGGGTGAGCAGATAATTTCCTGTTGGACTGGTCTGTTGGAAGGGCCTTTCCCCTCCGGGGAGCTGGTGGCCACGCAGCCAAGCCTGAAGACACACAGGAGCAAAGCGTGCTCCCTCCTTTTATAGCAGGGCTGGTTTCCCCACGTTGCCGTCATCCCTGGGGTGAGCAGAGCCGTAAGACATTTGAGGCTCTCCCCCGCAGAGGGTAAAAAGTCAAAAGGGTATTAAGCTGTCAGATTGGGGCAATTTATGTGTATAAACAGAGCCCTGTTTTGCTGATTTACACCCTGATAGCACATGGCCCACAGGTAACGAATGCAGCACATCCCCACATCTGCCAGTGGAAGCAGTTTGGATTGACTGACCCATAAAACTGCAAGGCCTGAAGTTATCTGGCTTCACATCTACATATACACACGCAAACAGCCACAGCCAGCAAGTGCTCATGGAGTAACACGATATAAGCAATAAACGCTTTCCCCCAGCAAAAGTTAGGGAAGAGATTAGATAAGGCAGCTAAAACAAACTTTAACCACCACAGTGGGAGCTCGCCTGGCCTGTCCTTTTACTTGGCTTAATAAGCCATGGTGTAGGGAGCCCTCAGCACTGGTCACCCCACAGTGCCCATTTCCCAAAGGGTGCAGGTGGCCCAAATCAGCCCAGCACATCATTCCCACTCTCTGTGAAAGCACCCTTATCCCCATCATTATGAGAGAGCTGTGCCTTCCTCCCTAGCTCAGAATCCAGTTAAATCTTGCCTCCCACCGAGGAAGGGCCCCAAAACATTTTTTTTCCTTTGGGAATGCTCCTTTTGGGAGCCAGAGAGGTGACTGGCCTCTGTGGGCATAGGGGAGATGGAAGAAGCTCTGGTGCCATTGCTCCCCTCCCAGGTGGTACAATAAGCTCCCTCGACTACATTGCATAACCAAACCCCACTCCCTCCCACCTTTCTTGGGAAAATCACATTGCAACTGACCTAGAAACTCCATCCTTCCTCCTTCAGTGACACCAAGAAAGCAGATTGCCCCCTGACCACTGACACCTGAGGATGGGACTGACGGACACAGACGGGTGCCTGCTCCCAGCATATACCACAGGGCGTTTGCTTCCCATCATTGCAATTCGTGCCTTCACATCATCGTGCCACTGCAGGGATGTGAGCAGCCGCTACATTCTCATTCTACCCAGCAGACTTCAGTGTCAATTGCATGCTTTGGGCAAAAATAACAATTGGAAAAAATAATTGCATTTATCATGTTGGCAACTCAGCCAGCTACATAAGAATGTTACATAGCAAAACCACAGAATTTAGCCTGTTTCCACACAGGCAGCAGAACAATGACTGGCAGGAGTCCCCTGACATCAGACGCTCATCTTTAACTCAAGCAATTCTTCCACCAACATCTCCAGTCCACCAACCTGGGATGCCACAGCAGTCCAGCCTGCAGGTGACCCTGAAGCTGATGGGGCTACCACCGGCCAGAGGACAACTTCCAAAAACAACTAAGCAGGCAAGAATACCACAACAGACCTATTCAACTATTTCGTCACTGAAGGCTTGGAAAGATATAGGATTAAACTTCTCCAATGATGCCATGATTCACAGGAAATTAAACTTCCCATGCTTGAGGGAGCAGTGATGGGTGACAGATTATGGAAGAGGCAAACGATGGCTCTTCCAGTGTCACCACAGACTCCACAGATAGGTGAATTGCAGCTGTGCCTCTTAATGTAACTTTCTATCCTGCACAGCACGGCATGCTATTTCAGTTTGGACTTTCCTTCTCTGCTTAGCCTACTAACTCTGCTCCTGTGTGCAACCTGGTCACTGTGTTTGCACTACTTTCTTGCACAACTCATCTCATTAGAACATGCTACTAACTTGCTTTGCTGATGTGAAGAGAGATTTAAGACGATGCAGTGCCTGTCTCAAAGACTCCAAGTACAAAAAAACGACTGAGAACCCAATGGTTTGAAAGGTTCCATTTCTTCTAACTAAAGGCTGCCACAAAAATCCTGCCTACTTCTTTGGACTGTAGTTACTGGGCAGCCACTCCGAAAGTTATATTTATTCCAGGTAGATTGAATCCAAGTATAAACCAGCTCACCAAAACAGAGTCTGCCCAAGGAGCAAGCAAATCCTGCTCCTCAGCTGGTTGCATGGTCTCTTTATCCAACAAAAGAGACAGGATGGAGCGGGAAGCAGAAGAGCAATGCTGCCCCTTTTGGATGCAGTGCCCAGAGAGATGGATTAGCCAAAGGATACATTTGTTTCCCAAAGCCTTGTAAGCAAATGTAAGTTAAAATGGGACCCTCTCAGATCCAGTGTTCAATGTCTTCTGACTCCATGGTGTGTAAATTATGTCAGTTGTAGACTCCCTTGGACCTCATTGTGTTGGCATAAAACATCCAACTGAATTTGCCTGGGGTATTCTTCTGCTCACAGAATATAAACAATTGGCAATGACTGATTTCCCACTTGTCAATGCATTCTCTTAGCCTGATCCTGCAAAATAAAATGCATTAGCCTAAGCTACCTTCAAGCTGTAGTAAAGCCATCCCTGGCAATAGCCTGTTCCTTGAACTTGAAAGAACTTGAAACTGCTTTAGCTCTTGCTTAACAAACAAATACATAGGAATGCCAGTGCAACCACACTTAAATTGGTCCTAAATGTCAATTCATGGTGTAAATACAGGTTGTGATGGACATCCTTGTCCTCCAGATCCTTCCTGTGCTAGCTGATGGTGTGACCACAAGATTCTCATTGCCACTTCCCTAGAGGGGTTGCCAACCTACAGTATCAGTGATGGATATAAATTTATGAAGCTGAGATGAACAATAACCAGTTGACTGGAAAGGCTGTGGGCAAGGCAATATTTCAACTAGTGCAGCCACTTACATAGTCAACACCTATCAAAAGCCTTGCAGTTGCAACCAGCACCACCTACAGCATTTTCAAATTAATTTTGAGATGTTCATCCAGGAAGTTGTACTACATTAGTTTAAAAATACTTCAGGGGGGATTTTTCACCTTTGTGCAGAGACCAGGATAAAAAGTGTCTAAGAACGCTCAGGTGTAGTTCTACCTCCCCAAAGCCATTGGCACTTTTGATACCAACTTCAACATAAGCAGGGCTTCAGCTCTCACTTACATGCAGGTGTCAGTCACCAATCTGGCTATGCCAGTGTAGCAATGCTGGTTTAATCCTGCTGAGATACTGGTACCCTCTATGCAGGTATGCCACAGGTTACCAAGCCGGGCCAAAGATCCCAGATAACACAAGTTAACTGCTAATGAGGCTGACTCCTTGAAGCCTTTTTTCCATCTGGCTGCCTCCACACTCAGCTTCCAGGTGCTGCACAGGGGCTGTCAGAAAAAACCCCAAACAACCCAGTATCTACTTCACTCCCCACATCTGCAAACTGGGACCAACTCTGCCCTCAACTTTGCTATAGTGGCTCAACACACAGGGTCAGCTCAGGGCTTTGCCACCCTTTCAAAACTTTCCTGGTCTTTCCTGAACCCTCTCCAACGTTTTGATGCTTTTACTCATACAGCAGCACTGCCGTTAGAAGCAAATAAGTTAGAGACCCTTTTATGCTCTTTTACGTCCAAGTGTCCTCCCACTCAGCTGCAGCCCAGCACTGGGACCATCCACTCAGCTGATTTTGGCCAGTGAAGAAGCTTTCCCAAAACCTTACTCAGGATCCTCCTTCCTAGAGTCCACTGTCTTACAAAGACAGCTTTTATTCTTTGTTCTTGCATTCACCTGCATCACCATATTTGTTGTTTGCTTGAGCCTGGCTCCCCAAGCACTCTGTATTCCTCCCTATCAGTGACCCTCCTCTTCATTATTTACCATTTTCTTGCTTGTCACATCATCAACAGACCACAGCAGTGGTGATTTTACATTTTCTTCCATGTCATTGATAAAGATATTAAAAGCAAGAATACTGGAGGGACTTTGCTACAGACACAGCTGGCAGATGATTTACAGTTACATTTGGAGACCTGTCAGGGAGCCAGGTTTTAATCCATTTAATGCACACCCTCTTGATTTTGTTCTGCTCTAGATTCTTAATCAAAATGTCATGTGGTACCCCATCAAACGTCTCACAGAAGTCTTGTACACTACTATCACTTTTATCAACTAAACCAAAGAGAGACATCACATTCTATTTTCCATGAACTCATGCTGATTGGCATTAATTACAATTTTCTTCCTTTAATTGCTCATGGACTCCCATGAACAAGGACTAACTTGTACCACCCAGTGCACTGCTAACAGCATCCCTCTGATTCATCCTTGGCCACAGACCACGTATATTTTGAGAGCAGCACTCCTGTGAAACCTGAAGCTGGAGCTGGGCACAAGCAAAGTTGGCCACTGTCTGAAGCAGCACAATATGGGGACCATGGGAACAATCATGGTCCTGCTGATGGCTTTGTCTCTTCCAGGGGGCTGGAAGGGCAGGTGAGCTGTTTATCTTGGACACTAAAGAAAGGATGTGAAGAATGGCTCTGTCAGACACGTGAATTGACCATCACTGGTCTTTGAGACAGCACTGATCCACACTGAAATTACCTCCCCAAGTAACAAAATGTTTCTATCATTGCAAAGAAACCAAAGCTGTTTATTCAGCATACAGATGAGACTGAAGCAAACTTCTAGCAATATTATAGCAGGTATTGCTATCACCACTGTTTGGTTTTGTTTCTTGAAGGTTGGAAATAATTCATTAGCTCATGCCTGAGTCGATGCCTTGGTTCTTTCAACTCTCAAAGTGAAGTTTAGGAAGCAGTCCCACAGCACCTACCTACGATACTGACACGTGTATGACCCTGGGTTGTTTCCTTTTCATCCTTTAACTCTGCAAATCATTGTCTAAGTGTTCCAAGTGGAAGTAATTCTTCACCAAGAAACTACAGAGAATAAAAGGAAACAAGAATTTTTCTTCAAACGTCCAGATCATATCAGTTTTCATTTTGATGTAGTTGGTATTTTTCAAAAATCTGGAGCAGAACAAAAGGATTGGCTTAACTCTAATTTTTTTTTTTTGAGGGAGGTACTCTTTTTTCCTTTTAGTGATTTAAATAAAACTGAAGCAAATTTCCAGGAATAAATTTTTCATGTTTTGCAGGAGAAGGACAGATAACAGAAGTTGAGGACCTTCCAACACAATAGCATGGACACATCAAGATGAAGTCACTAAACATTTCAGCATCACTAAAACAGCATTTGTTTATTTCCTACAGATATCCTAGCTGATGGATTTTTCTGATCACCTGCTCTGGACAGTTACTACCAGAATTCAGCAGCAGCTTATCTAATTTTGAGTGTGCAATCTCTAGTAAAGAATAGAGAAGAAAACCTCATTAATACTACAGCAAATAATTCCCATAACAAGACCTGCTCATGAAATAGAAGTACCTGATATAACTACCTAGAAAGACCTTCTGAAGCTTGAGTTTAGCAGTCCCATACCTCCAAGCATCAGAAGCAGGAGGGTAGGGGACCTAAGACTGCAGCTCTCCAGACAGGACCATTCTCTGTGATTTTTTCCTTTTTCCGATTGTCCAACATTGAAGAAAATGACTGTGCTGGACAGTAGAGATATTTCCCTGCTCAGTGCTGATTATACACAGGTTCTTCTCTGTCCCAGGGAACAACACAGCACACAGTTTTCAGCTGTAAGAGACTCTCTGGCCTTGCATTTTTCATTTTTCCTCTGTTTAAGGAGAAATCTTGGCACAACATGCTGGAAAACCACAAAGGATATTGTAATGTTGGGGTTAATAGCTACACTGCTGAAAACTTCACAGAGCCTTTGACTTATCCCATTAGCAAGCCAGGGAGCCGCTTTGGCATTAGATGTCACCTATGCATTTGGAACAATCCCCAACATCAATAAATCTCAGCAAACATCCCTTCACTGCAACCCAAGAGCCTGCAAGGGTGCTAATCCCCGGCCAACATTCACTTGGCTAAATTATTTTTAAAAGATGATGCAGCTAATACTCCTTATTCCAGAGAATCCTGCATTGTTTTCCTTGCAAATTGCTCCTCCAAAAGGATAAAAGCTACAGCTTCTCACTTTCCACTCCAAAATAACCCTTCTCGGCTGGAGCAGCAGCCTGTGAACTTCCCCAGGAAAAGTGAGATGCATCTGGTGAGTCACATCCCCGTCCCCAGCCACGGCCAGAGTGGCGGTCGGGGGGCCGTGTCTGTATCTAATCCCCCACCGCTCTTTGTGCTGTGCCTTGCCTTTATGGCTGTATCCCTCCTGGATTTGGATGTCCCTCCCGCCGGTGGGGCTGGGGGAGCAGGAGCAAGGCCATGCAGGAGTCAGCGGCATTGAAGGGCTCTGCGCTGGCAGAACAATGGGTTTGCTCCAGGCAGAGCTACTGACTTTTAACAGCTCTTTGCCAGTAACCCCATACGGGATTGCATCATGGAAAATCCTAGTGGAAAGCCAGGAACAAAGGAAAGATGTCAGGCTGCTTTTAAAAGGGACTTGTTCTCGGGGCAGAGGAAGCCCTTTGGTGGCCAGGGTGGGAGGCTCAGCCAGAGGAACCTGGGATCCCTTAAAGACTGGAGGCAAATCTGGAGACATACACCAGACGGGAGATGTGAGAAAAGGGCAACACTCAGGAGGCGATGGCTTCGCCTCGCTCTGCAGTGTTCCTGCATTGTCTAGCGATGAAGTGCGTGTGTCTGTGTTGAAAAAATTCCTATGCAGACGTGTCCCTTTATTGAATTGTCCCCATGGTCCCCAAAGAGACCAGAGTGCCCATCAGGACAGAGGATGCAACAATGCCCATAAGCTACTGAGCTCTCATCTCTGATCCAACATTCCCAGAAAGGGAGCCAGGCAAGGAACATGTCCCTGAAAGCCAGGGCTGGGGACACTGCCTGGACTTTCTCCAGGCTTGGCTAGCTGAAAAGCACCCAGAGCTGGTTTTATAATCCATGACAAGAGATTTTGGACAAGAGACACTCTGTTCTTCAATAGAGAATCACAGCGAAAGGTACAAACAGTGTCACCGCTCCATTTCTGAGGGGATCAAAAGTGTAAGTGATATCACACTGCAAGCCCACTAAGAAAACTTTTGATGGGTGATTAGAAAAGCAACACTACTTCTATAAGTACAGAAGAGCCATGAGTGCTCATGAGAAGAAGGAAAATTCCCAAGGAGAGCCCAGCAAAGACACTCTACTCTACCCAACCATAGGCTCACTGAAGCTTGTGTGACTTTGGCTCTGATGTGATATTTAACTTGAAAAAGACAGGCCTGCTTCTTGTCTGCCTTTCTTATTCTAAACTGGTCTTTAACCCTCCAGGGACAGCATTTGGAAAGATAGTGCAGAGCAGGTGTTTGAGAGGCTCTGCTGCCTACTTTGGTGTTCCACTGAAAACACTCCATTTTTTATTGGCAACACAAGGACAACTCCACCAGCCAGTGCAATATGTTTAGATTGCATGGCAAAAGGAAAGGCACTTAGGTACCATGCATCGAAAGGAAAAGAAAGCCTGGAAAACCAGCATATTTGCATTCTCATTAGCTATACATAAAATAGCTAGGAAGATTTCTTTTGGCAATACAGCTAGCCATTGACTTGCTCACTTGGCTGACAGACTGATGCCAAAGAGCAGCAAAGCAAAGCAAAAAAGCTGGCCTCGAACCAAGGGATTTTGCAGAGCTCTCATTTTGCATTCATTGCCCTTAGTCCAGGGATCTTAAGAGTTGCCAGTTTCAGGGCATGAGTTGGAAACCGGATTGCAGAAGGAGCTCTTCCCTATTTGCGTACAGGCATCTCTGCCTTTCCTTTCCACTCCCCATCCTTGGCTAAACAGCCCAGACTTTGGACATAAAATCCCTCTCAAACTCCAATGCTCCCACGCTTGTGAGCGTACAGGGCTGGCTGGCTGGAGCAGGGAGTGGAGCAGGGCTGGCCCTGCTCTGGCAGCACGGTCATACCTGTAGTTCCCGGCCAGCTCTCACCGCTGCTGGCTGGTGATGGCCCTGCTGCAGCTCCTCATCACAAAAGGCTCACTCTCCACTCAGCCAGTGGCGCTGGACACCGCTCCAGGCTGCCTTAGTCTTGGCAATACTGGCAGTGCCACTGGATGATAAATAACTGAAAGCTCAGCTCAGTCAGCTGAGAGCCCCAGCACTTGTTGGACAACTCAATCACCTTGTTCCAGTTGTCTCCAAAAATGACAGCTCCAGCAAGAGGAGCACAGCCCTCTCCTGCCTGTACCACACACCGCACTCAGGGACCCCACTGCCCACTGCAAACACCATGGAGCAGTCTATCACAGAGTGTGAGGGGACTGGGGATGCTGCCGCTTTTCCATTATTGTGGCATTATATGGGACTTTGCTTGGAAAGCTTTGCTAGTATGGGTTTCCCTGAGAAATCTTGATGAGAAATTGGAAAAGAGTGAATCAGATGTCAGCTGTGGAAAGAAACCCTTCTCCCAGCAGCTTCATTTAAGGCTTGGAGGTGGTTACATATCTCAAACCTTTTTCCCCACCATCATTTTAGGTAAATGGCTTAAATTTGGTCTGCCGGCATTCACATGCTTTCATGTTTGCTTTACCAATAATATTCTAACAAAGGCATTTACTATCAGGAACATTTACCGAAATGGCAAATAATAGAGACCTCATAAACACAGCAATTCTGACCAGAATCTGATTCTGAAAGTCACGTACCAGTATTTAAGAGAAGAAACAATGCCGTGTGAATGTTCATCCAGGCCAAAGCCCCCAGCACAGCTGAGATTTCAACCATTCACTAGTAGCGGGTTCATTATCAAGATATATTGCCTGAATTATTCCTAGATGTTATTCAGAGGATTATGTCAAATAATTAATATATGTAAGAAAATTACTGGCTCTGAAAAGAAGAATTGAACTTGTCACATTAGAGCGGAATAAATGCTCTGCAACTATTCACTCCCATGCTTTTGGATACATTAATTTCACCAGATCCAATCTTTAACCCCATTGGGGCTGAAGGAAATGTTCTTCTATAGCTCTGCTTGCTGTGGTTTGGGACACAATCCCCAGGAACACCATCCCTCTCTGTAGGGGGACTGTGGCCTTGACTCACAGGCTGTCCATTGTATTTCAGAGGGGAGACTCACAGTTTCACCTTTCATTTACCTGAGATAATTTCTGTGGTCTTCAGCAGAGCTGTGGTTACACCTCCATGCACAGGACAGGAATTGCACTAGGTTTAATCTTGTCCCCAGTTCATTGTTTCAGAATCTCAGAGGAGGTGCAGGAAACCCCATGAGCAGAGGGATGTGCTGTCAGGAGCAGGCAGGACCCGGTGCTCCTCAGCCACGTGGTGGGGACATCCAGGGAGCAGCCCTCCCCAAACCAGGGCAGGCTGGAACAGGTGCTTGGCTCTCCAACAAAAACAGGAGTCCTGATGCTATTTGGACTGGTCTCAGGAAGGGAAAAGTGAGCATGGGCAATATGTCCAAACACAGATGACGTGAAAGGAATCAGATACACAAGTTGAAATTCCCAGTTTTTTACCCTCACAGACAATTGCAATATCCTTGCAGAAAGATGGGACTCCAGAGCATGCCAGGTATGGTCTTAGACCATCACTGGTCAAGTTCCCTCCTTTTCCTGTCTATAACAGGGTTGGAAAGGGACAGGTGTAAGGCTACAGAGTGGTAAGAACACAGATCCACAGCAACCATGCATTTTGATAACACCTTCACTAAGTGGGGCAGGTTTTTTTGGTTGGCTTTTTTGGGGTTTTGTGCCTATGGTACCTTCCAGATACCAGAAACTGCTGTAGCTCTCTGTACCCACAGTGCAACACAACCCCACCAACCTGAGTTGGCACCACAGGTGGCTTTTATCCCACAGCTTATGTCTTTCATAATCACAAAACGTATTCCCATTACCTGTAAGAGCAGCTTTGTCCCTAGGATCCCTCCAGCACCTGTGATGCAGTTCAAGGAGTAAGGATGCAGGATCAGGCTTCAGGTGGAAAAGAAGAAAAAATATTTAGAGACATATAACAGAAGTGGAATAACTAAAGGAAGAGGCACGTTTACAGGGAAGTTCCTAACTGGCTTGTTAACTGCACCGTGTTCAGGACATTAATTCTTCCTTGTCCCGTTATTCCCCAGGGCTTGATCCCTTCTCATGAAAGCCCAGGACAGGCTTAACCTGACTGAGGGCAGGACCGTGCACTGAGCTGGTCTAGGTTTTAGCTAGCAACAGAGGTCAGTGTGGGGAAAGAGTCTGCCAAGCGGGGTTTGAAGAGGGATTTGACTGAGGAAGGGGCCCAGGGGTCACAATGGCATCTTTTGCAAGACCTCAACGATGCAGTTCATGGCCTGAGAGCATCCTGGCTACCCAAAAACATGCAGAGCCCCAAGAGCCAGGACAACTTTTCTGCATAAAAAATCAGCACAAAAAGTAATAGCAATAACTGGGAGGATCTGAAAGGGGTTCCTTGCTACTCTCCCTCTATTCCCCCCCACTTTTTTTATTTGCCTGAGTGACAGAGGATTTAAATGCAAAGTGGATCTAATGCACACCCTGAAGTCGGCTGGCAGTATGCAAATGACCTGTCAGATTAAAATCTGAATGAAAGAGATAACAAGCTTATCTTCATAACAAAAGACTCTTGCAGGCAAACTATTTGACGCAGTGTTGATGTTTGTTTTAACCCATGGACTTTGGACAGCGCAATATTTCAGGGGCTGCGCTCCCCTCGCTCTCCCCTGCTTGCACGTCTGTGTGAGTGTGTGTGTGTGTGTGTGTCTATTTGTATTTGCACTGGCAACAAAAGGCAAGTGCTATGATAATAAGGGAGGGGGGGCAAAAAAAGAAGCCTAGTGAGGGCTCTAACAGTTGATTTCAAAGTCTTTTTTCGGGGGGTGGCTCTACAGAGCCAATGCCAAACAAACCAGCAATAGGTCAGCTCACGCTTGCGACCAGCACTACAGCTGCAGTGAGAATAAGCAAACACAGCAGCAGGGGAAAGAATTAAAGGAGGGGGCTGGGGGCGAGGCGGGCGATTTATTCTTCTGGCACGTGCAGAGGGGCTGGAGATGGATCAGCTGTATTTATTCTGTGAAAAGGGGAAAGAAAAGGAGGCAAAAGAGCAAAGCAAGTTTCATCGCACCAGAGAAAACAAAGATTTTCAATAAACTCCCCATTGCCACCCCCTCTCTAGAAAAAGGGGGAGAGGAAGGAAAAAAAAAAGCTGCAGGTGTTTGTGAGGGGTCTGTATAGAAGCTGAGGGGTCTGTATAGAAGCCATGCAGGGAATTAGCAACTGAGGCAAGTTGTCTTTGGAAAAGGAATCTGCCCTGAATAGATTTGCATTTCTTAATTTAGGGATCATCAGCAAACAAGAGCCAGAGAAAGCACCCCTCTGCAGCACCGGGGCTTCAAAGTGAGGAGGGCCGTGTGCCGGGGCAGCCTGTGAGGCAGCCGGGCTGGCTATTCAGGCTGGCCGGGCTCCCGCTGGGGCGGGACTCCCTCCGTGCTGGCACCGGCCGGACCCCGAGCCCTGAGTCCCTCCGGCCACCCCGCTTTATCCTCCCGATACAATGAGGAGCGTGCGAGCATTGAACGCCGCATTCCTCGCCCAGAGGAACCGCCACCAAATCCTCCCCTTTCAGGTCCTTCCCAATCCTCTAAAGCCCCTCAGTTAATGCCCCGCTGCTCTGCTCTCGCCCTGCTGGGGAGCGAAAGCCCATTGGGAGGGAGAAAGCCTTCTCCCAAAGCCCTCCAGTCAGTCCTCAAAGCACCAAGCAGTATTTACAAGCTTTTCCACACGTTGCAACTCACCCTGATGCTGACCCCCTTGCTGCAGGGAACAGCAGAGATGTGCCCATGCCACAAGGACAGTGGCAGGAGCAGAGCCCCAGCCCCGAACCCCTTGGCAAGTTTGCTTCACGTCTTTGCACACAGGCTCACCACTCTTGTTTCCCTGACTTGTACTTGCCTGGTCTGCTTGGCTCATCTGTGACGAGATGGAGCCTGGACCTACACCACCAGACCAAGGCAGAGGTCTCCGTGTTTCCACTCCTTGGAGTGACGATGAATCCCAACTGCATCTCATCCCCAAACATTTCCTATTATTCATACATGTTCATGCATAAGGGCAGTCTTTGCATAGGACACCTTGCCACACCTGCTCTGCAGACCTCCTGCGCTACAGAAACATACACACTCTAAATCCCTCTGTGGGAAATGAGCTGGAAGGGAAATCCCAAATGCGGTTGCTTTGGATGGGACTGTAGAGCATGAAACCACAGGCCAGGGCAGGGCAGGTCACTGCGCTCCATGAAACGGCCGTTCATGGCAAAAAGCAAAAAAAATGTTACGTAGATGTTAAAACAATGAAGGAAGGATTTGAACACTGTAAAAATCTCACCATTAGATCCCTCCCAATCCCACTCAACAGCTCTTGCTGAACTGAAGATGGGACTGCAGCAGATAAACATACAGATGCAAGAGAACAGCTGGAATGAAGTATGTCAGAGGTACAGAGTCATAGACTTGTTTAGGTTGGAAAAGACCTTTCAGATCATAGAGCCCAGCTATTCACCCAGCACTGCCAAGGCTGCCACTAACCCGTGTCCCTCAGTGCCACATCTATGTGTGTTCTAAATACCTCCAGGGATGCTGGCTCCACCACTGCCCTGGACAGCCTGCCCCAATGCTCGACAGCCTTTTTGGTGAAGAATCTTTTCCTAATATCCAGTCTAAACCTCCCCTGGTACAGCTTGAGGCTGTTTCCTCTTGTCCTGTCATTTGTCACTTGGAAAAATCTATGCAACAACTCTCATCAACTTTTATGGCTATGGAGCATCTATGGGTGAACTGTGATTCCTTCAAATTTATTGAAGGCCATTTCGCGTTCTCACTTGCACCGTGGCTACTGTTGTACTGCTTAGCTGTGATCAGGGATGACACAGGCACATGAAATGGCTTCTTAGCTGGGTAAGTAGAACTCCCTCTCAGTTCTGGGGGAAGGGTTGAGTTCATGTCAAAATCCACTTGGCACAAATAGTAAAACAGTGAAATGTGTTGGTACAGGCAGACATGGGAACCAGACAAGGTTCCCAGCCAAAGGCGCTGATTAAAAAAAAAATCAGATTTCCAGTCCTGGAACACTTGCTGCCGTATTTTCCATGTTCCAGTAAGAAGATCTGCTGGGCCTTCTTTTCCACACCTAGGTTTTCATAGCTTGCTTGAGAGCACAAGCTCATAGTGCTGCCAGCTCTTACGCTATTGTCATGAGCTTATAACACACAAGGTTTTTCCTGCAGCTTCAGTTTTAGCTCTTAGAGGCAAAAAATTAGATGAAACCAGAGGCTCTCACACAAACTGTGGCCTACGTGACTAACTCTGGGAGGTTGGTCTTTAAATGCGCCTTTCAGAGGAGCACAAAAACACGAGGAAGAGGACCTTCACCACTCAGGTGCCTAAGACAGGTGTCTCAAAGTGAGTTCTACAAACAGCCTCACATCTCTCAACTCTTAAAAACCGTATCTAGCCTTCACTGCTTTGGGAAAAGGCTGAAAATCTCATTTTGTAGGTACCCTTAGGGTTTCAAACATAAAAGAGGGCAAGAACCTCCAGCAATTAAATCAACATTTCAAAAACCTTCTTGCTTGCAAACCAAGGTCATTGTTTTGGCTGATGTGTTGGATTGCAACCTCTAAAGCTTGGACAACACCCCAGCAAGAAAATAACACATTTTTAGTGACTCAGGCTGAGGACTTGCAAAAAGCTTAGACCACTCTCTTCTGAGCAGGAATCCTGGAATATTCACTGCCAGGATTAAGCCTGGAACAAAGAAATAGGTAGGAATGTACAGAAAATTTAGGTCCTGGTTGTAGGAGGCTATTTTGGTTATGATATTCCCAACAGCAGAAATAACAAGTGTTTAACCAGCATGTCTGATTAGTTGTAGGTCCACTGGGACATGCCCTCACTAAAGAGGGGCACCCCCACCAACACAGCTCTGCAGTGCTTGGGGCTCATGCTCACCATCTGAGGCTCCTCCAGGCCAAGACCTTGCCCAGCAGACCCAAATCCTGTTGCCTGCTGAACCTCTGTTCAAGGCAAGAATGACCCTTAAGCCAAGAACTCCTTGGGAAAAGGCAGTCCTGACTTCACTATAATCAACAAAAAAGCTCCATCTGGCTTAATAAGGTTCAGCATTTCATGCCACTATGCCTATTAAATGCCTTAGAGTGCTTTGCCCAAGTTTGGTGCTAAGTAATAAGCCATGCACACAGCATTTCTGCCCTTCTTCTCCTTTACATCATTTGTTTGTTTGTGGTTTTGGTTTTAAGAACTAGCAGTGAACAAAAATCTGTATGTTAATTAAGCCTATGGGGCACATAAGACAGAACCTCCCTTGTGCTGGGCATTCACTTTTGGTCTTTTCTCAGCAATAAATCCAACCAGCAGGAGCCTCAGCTGGCATGACTCAACACAGCTCATTTGAACTCACACAGTGACACACTGCTCCTCTGCAGCAGCAATCCTGGCCCCATCCTCATAAGCAAGAGCCTGTGTTTGCTCCAGAAAGGTAAGATAGTATCTAGAGAGATGACACTACCAAAATAAGCGTGGGAGGGTAAAGCCAGACAGCTGAGACAAGGCAGATGTCCTGTGACAAGCTGGAATTAATATATTAATTTTTTTTTTGTTTTGTTTTCTTTCTTTCCTTTTTTT